>VZRX01006782.1:21021-40201 GCA_013398075.1 Notiomystis cincta
TTAAAAGAAAAATCCTTGCTTGGTTTTCAGTGCAGCCTCCTGTATGCTAAGTGTCCTGGTTTCTCAAGGCTGCACAATACAGCCTGGAGGGCTGCAGCTGGCAGGGAGCAGAACAGACTATGGGAAATGGGGAGGTTAGAGAGTTCAGAAGGTGCCTTTCCTACCTTGTCTGCACATTACTTTTAGACAGAGGTAAAGGATACAGTCTTTTTATGCCAAACACCTCCAATGGCAGTTCTGCTGCAGTATTACTGCATTAGCAAAAGGCTTCAGAGACTCCTGAAAAGCATGTGGGAAACCATTGGTGGGAAATTAATGTGGGAGGTAAAAAGTGTCTGCACAGGACAGAGTGTGTATCTGAGTAAAGGGACTGACATACACAGTGTTCAGCCAGGGAAGAAACAGGAAAGCTCTAGTTTTGTTTTTAACTTGAGTTTTGCATTCTGGGAGATGGTGTGGAGGGAGTTTCTGAGCTGCCTGTGTTTGCCTTCCCCTAGAGCCGGATGAAGTATGAGAAAGTGCACAGCATCTACAACCGGCTCCTGGCCATCGAGGACATCGACCCCACCCTGGTAAGACCATCCTTAGTGCCCCCACATTTCCCTGGATTGTCACCCAGTGCTTGCAGAGGATGGGCAAGTACAGGAGTTCCTTGGTCACAGGGATGATGGAGCAGGTGGAGGGCACAATGAGATTAAAATTTTGGCAAGGTTGATAATCGCAGTCTTTAATCCATTTAAATACACAAAGTGATGTGCACTTTCCTCCTCTGTCTCTTTTACAACAAGCAGTGAAGATAAAAGATGTAAAAGATTTCATAATCATCCTGTGGCCACGTAGTTTGCAAATAAATCTGTAAGGCACCATAAGGTATCAGTGTTGCTGTGCCTCTGCTGAGGTGACACAGTAAACACTGCCCATGTGTCAGCTGTGGCAGTGCTGAACAAGTGGTGTCAGGAGAAACCTGCCCTCATTTAATTCATTATAATTAAATATAAATGATATTGCCCATATTTAATTTATTATAAACAGACAACAAAGCACGAGAAGGCAGAAGAAGGTGTGAGGTCTAACACTAAACAACAGCTCAGTGTCAGAGGAGAGGTCTCCATTTATTGACACTTCCATTCTTTACAGACACATCATAATGCTTCCCAAAGGCACATTTTGTGGGAAACCATGTACCAGTTCCTCCTGCTTGAGGAATGCTGGTATTTGTGATTAATTCAGAGTGAAGGAAAGCTGAATCCCAAAGAAATGCAAATTGTAAATTGGCCGCCGAGTTAAGTAGCACGTTCATTATTTCCTTGATCAGGTATAAATACTTGCAGGCAGGATGGTTTGTATCTTGGATTGTGAAATGTACAGTAAAATGCTTCATCAGGCCTTTTGGCTCTTCCTTGACTTTATGTCTTAACTTTACTGGGAAGTTACCATTTTTACAACAAGCCTTAATTCTCTGAAGGCACCAGCTCATGTAAATTACATTCATCTCCTTACCTCCTCTTCCTTGAAAAATCTGTGTATTAACTACTGTCTTTTCATGGGATCAGTCTTAGGTATTCCATTTCTTTTATTTTAAAAAATCTATAAAAGTTTTGCCTCGGTATTTGAAGCAAAGCAACACAGAGGCACAAGACAGAATTGTTTCTGTTATGATTCATTTGCTGTATTTCGTGAGTGAAGATTACTTCAGATGTAGTAAAAAGCTGAATGAAATCCTGATGTTCTTTGTTAGCACTGATGCTATTTAAATATTAATGTGCACCTTAGGTTTATATCCAGTACATGAAATTTGCAAGGCGAGCAGAAGGCATTAAATCCGGAAGGACGATATTTAAGAAAGCGAGAGAGGATGCCCGGACCCGCCACCATGTCTATGTCACTGCAGCTTTAATGGAGTATTATTGTAGTAAGGTAATCACAGCTGCTCACCCTCATCCTAAACAAGTGTCAGGAGGGTGCACAGCTCACTGAAGCTAATAACTTTTTTTTTTCCCCCCAATGTTTGCAGGATAAGTCTGTGGCCTTTAAGATTTTTGAGCTAGGGCTGAAAAAATATGGGGACATTCCAGAATATGTACTGGCATATATCGACTACCTTTCCCACCTTAATGGTAAGCTTTAAGCTTTGAGAGGTCTAATGAAGCATTACTCTGTGAGTTCAGGTCCAGGCCAAGTTCTTGGGATTGAAATTCTTCTTGAGGAGCCATGAAACCTCTTCATGAAGTTTAGCAGTTGATGTGAAAACAAAACCTGCTGGTTTATCTTTGCCAAAGCTCCAGAAGTACAGGGACATTAAATCTTGATTCTGTTGAATAGAGGAGAGTGAACCTCCCAGATTGTAACTCACTGTCAGTGCAGGACATTTATAGCATCTGCTGTGAACAGTGGGAAGTCCACTGAGGAACCTAAATCCTGAAGGAAAAGATCTAAAGGAGTTTAAAGTCAGCATGAGAGGAGTGAGGGATTAGTTGGTTCTGACTAGAATGAATTTAACCTCATTCTCCCCAAGAAGTGAGATGAGCAAGATATAAAATCAATGCTGGGCAGATCAGTCCTGCTTGGAATTTGCTGGGGAGCTGCAATGGAAAGAGCAGGGCACAGGGGCTGGGGAGACCTGGGCAGGAGGTGGAGGTAGTGCTGGAAGGTCTCTGGGTGGGACTCCCCGAGGCAGGGGCTGAAAAGCCTTCTTAAAAAGGAAACCCAGGCTGCTGTGTGGATTCTGCAGCACCAGGCACCATTCATCTCCTGTCAGACTGCAGTACCTGGGTTTTTCAGGCACTGGGAGTTTAAGATTGTGAGGGGTTTTTCTCCTGTGGGCTGTAAACTGAGAGATTTTATCCAAGTTAAAGTATATTTAAGTTATTGTGGGTCTACATGAATATTTGCAAAGCCTTTCTGTAGGTTGCCATGAGAAGAAATTATCTTAACACTCACTAGTTTATTGCTCTATTTAATAACCCAGCAGAACTCCTGAACCCTGGGAGAATTGATCTCTGAACTGCTGTAAATGTAAGAGGTGGTGCCAGGCACAGGGCAGGAGTTTTAGGAACAAACCCACCAGCTACTGCATCCCCCCAGCTGTCAGTGTGCAAAGGCTGACTGCTTGTTGGGAAGCAGGTCTGATAATTTTGGGAGGACTTCTGAGAAAGTCCTGATTTAAAAGGGAAGCAATGCATTAAAAGGCCAAATTTAAATTTCCCAACATATGCTATTGAGATAATTAAGGAAAATGGATAAAACCCCCAGAACTCCTGAAGAGATGCCAAGCAATAGCTGTGCTGTTATGAAAGAACCTCAATTAGGATCAGTTTGTCACTATCAATAAAAACAAGGAACATATTCACCTTGGAATTTAACATCTGTAAAGTTTTATGTGGGCACTCAGATCTCTTTTTATACTTACTGAAAGTAAGTATAAAAATCCATGAAAGTCAGCCTTATACTTAATTCAACATACACATTTCTTTGCATGGATATCTTTTAATTTGTCTTTAATATATTTTACTCAGTGTGATTTTTTTCCTTTCTATTTTTAAAGAGGACAACAATACAAGAGTTCTGTTTGAACGGGTTTTAACTTCAGGGAGCCTTCCACCTGAGAAATCTGGGTACGTCTGCAAAAGCAGTTTCACTGCACTGGAAAAAATACAAAACCCCTTTCAACCATAAATACCCCAAAGAAATTAGAAAGATGAACAGCAGGACAAAATTAGGTACAGATGTTCCTTCCCCTCTTCGTGCTGTCCAAAATAGCACCAACTGTGACAGATTTGGGAAAGTCCCTATCCCATTTCTAGTGAAATTCATTCATTTGTTGACTTTAAAAGCTTTAAAACAATCCTTCAGTGATGCAGGACTGTTGAGGATAGAGTGAAAAATCCTCCTGTACAGTAAGGATTCAGTGGTCTGAGCAGAGAAGGTGAGTCAGGAATTTGTTGAGGAGGGTACTGAGCATCTCCCAGCCATGAAAATAAAATAGGGAAAGAACCAGAAAGGACTTGGATTAACCTCTTACTGCTACATTCTCATTACTACTTTTTGAGTTTCTTTCTCAAAAAACCAAAAAAGCTCACCAAAGCCTTGCAGTCTGAAGGTTCACTTCATTATTATTCTGGTAGACAAAAGCATCAAAACTAAGGAATCCAATATGGCACTGCTGTGCACATTCATTCTGCACTTCAGTTCTGACCTTTTGTGAGAAATACTTTTATGCTCATTTTAAAAGTGAGAAAACACAAGAACTTATAAGCTGAACCTTCTTCAAAGGTGAACTCCAAAGCTAAAATAAAAGTTGAATCAAGTCCAGAAATATGGTCAGATGTTGCTTAAGTTATATATGAGATTTTCCATGGAGAAATCAGCAGTAACTGTGTATATTTTGGGCTGTATAAAATTCTGAAGTGCTGCCTGTTGTGTTCTTGCCAGCTGGTCTGTGCAGAGAACTAGATCATAATGCATGTTAAAAGTCCTCCCCATCTCAAGATCAGATTGAAGCTCTGTGTGCAGAATGAGTTTGATAAAGCTCACTTCAAATGGTGAACCCCTTGACACCAGTAATCCTTTCCTTCCTGCAACCAAGTCCTTTGCAGTCCACTAGACTGGAAGCTCTTACAGAAATATGGAAGGCACTGGGAGGGAGGGTAATGCCTGTGTTGGATCACTAAATAAGTAACAGAAATGGCCATGCACTCCCAGATGGCCTCCTCTGGGTCAGTCCTCTTGTGTGTTTTTAATGGGGTTGTGCTCAGTAATCCTTCCTCCTTCAGTAACTCTCAGCATCCCTGTTCTGTTCCAGGGAAATCTGGGCTCGGTTTTTAGCCTTTGAGAGTAACATTGGGGATCTGGCCAGCATCTTGAAGGTGGAAAAACGGAGGTTTACAGCCTTCAAGGAAGAATATGAGGGCAAAGAAACAGCTCTGCTGGTGGACAGGTACAAGTTCATGGATCTGTACCCTTGCTCTGCCAGCGAGCTGAAGGCCCTTGGGTATAAGGTAAGTGGGTAAGAACACTTCAGTTCACTTGTTCTTTTCAGTCCTAGGAATCTTGAGCAATTCCTTGTTTGGGACTTGCCTGACAGTCCTTCCCCTTGCTAGAAAAGCAGGTAAAACAGCCCTCCTCCTTCTCCTGGTCTCTGTGGGCAGCAAAGTGCCAGGGGCCAAGGGCAGAAAGGAGCAAGGACCACCAGTAACAGCTGCAACTTTGGGTATTCCTGGTTATCTCCTCTTCCCATGGAAGGGTTGATGTGTTAATGCCATCACCATGCAGCTACAGGCCTTCCCTTCACACTGCAGCCTGAGCTCCTTCAAAAACCCAACTTTTTGGGAAGTTTGCAGGATCAGGCCATCTGTGTGAAATATGGCTGGCTGTCCTTGGGCTCTGAGGAGGCAAAGCTCCTCTCACTTCACGGGGAACCACATCAAACCCCACATGCTGCAGTCCCAGTGCTTGCTGAGAATGGCTGAGGAAAGCTCCTGACAAGGATCAGTGGCTGCTGCTTTTTTCAGTTGTTTCTTAGGGCTAAAGTGCTTTGGTGCTGCTATTTGGAGTCCAAAGTCTAGGCCAGACCCCTGTATCTGGTGGTCTCCTGTTTTGTTTCTAACCACAGGTATTTTTGCTCTTTCTGTCATTTAACACTTTGGGAAATATCAGAGCAGAACAAGATGTTGGTTTATATTTTTTCGAGGCTGCCAGAGAAGCAGAAGCAGCTGATTGCCATTTGCATGGCAAGGAAGAGAGCCCTCCATCCATGTCTCTAAAATAGTGCCTCAGCTTCCACTTACTTCTTACACAGAAAAGTGATTTATGAAAAATCCAGATGACATCAACGTTAACAAAGCAGCTGAACTGGAGCTGTAAAATAATCTGATGGGTGGAAATCAGATTCCCATTGAGCCACTGAGTACTTTTCTTTGAATGCAGCAGGGGCTAAGTTATTTTGAAGCTAGAAGTGAGCTTACAAAAAAGTGCATCTTGCTGAGTGCATGCAGGGCAGTGTGTACCTAAGATGGTGCAGCCCTGGGGCTGATTCCTGTGCTTGGAACATGCCAAAACGTAATCCTGTTTGAACTGGTGCTTTGCATGCCTGCTGACTGCCTTATGCTTTATTTCTTTTCCAGCTAAAGCAATCTAGGGAATGAAATGAGGGAGAAGTGATGGTTGTGAAGGCCTAGTGGTCTGCACCTGTTCACCTAAATCCTTTTAACCTAAAAAAGGAGCCACTCGAAAATGACAAACACGGTCCCATTCAGTAACAGAAACAAGTGTTTCCACTCCCAGCTGGGACGCTGTAGGATAAAAATGTGTCATGAAACCATGCAAGTTTTGCCCAGATGGTCTTGTAAGAGGACATCTGAAATGATAATGAAGACAAAGTGAGAATAAGCGACTGGTGCAGAGTGGTTTTGTTCTGTAATTGAAGCAAGCAGTGTGATCCTGCCAAGTTCAGCGCTCTCTAATTGGCTTTCACAGGATGTCTCCCGTGCCAAGCTAGCAGCAATAATTCCAGACCCTGTGGTTGCACCTTCCATCGTGCCTGTTCTCAAGGATGAAGTAGACAGAAAACCTGAATATCCCAAACCAGACACTCAGCAGATGATTCCATTTCAGCCAAGGCACTTAGCACGTAAGTCAGGCTTTGGGAAGTGGTTGTGTTTCACCTGTGGCGAGCTGGGAACCTGTGTGTTCAGCCAGCCTAATCAGAGGCTTTCCTGCTCCTCACTCATCTAAACGTGTACTTAACTTCTAGGCTGTCATTTCCTTGGCTTGCTAAAGGCATGTGTCTTTTAATTAATGCCAAGGTCACATGGAAATGAGTACAAGGAGTGTGGGGTCTGGTGCATGGTAATAAGCTGTTAGACACTCTGCTCATGGACCAGCTCAGTGAGTGCACAATATGGAATTAGTAGAGGCAGAGGGGACAGGGTAGTAATTACCTGTATCTAATAACAATGCCATGCAGAGCAGCTCTGGTCCTGCTGTCTTGCACTGCCTTCAACAGCTTTTCTCCCCACAGCTCCAGGTTTACATCCTGTCCCGGGCGGGGTATTTCCTGTTCCACCAGCAGCTGTAGTTCTCATGAAGCTCCTGCCACCTCCTATTTGTTTTCAGGTTTGTTTCAAAGAATTGGGAACATTTCAGAAAGCTGTGGGAGACATTCTGTCATGACAGAACCACAGTGTGTATCAGTCTACTGAAAATAACCTTCTAAACTTTTCTTTTTTCCTTTGGTAACAAATCAGGGTCCCTTTGTTCAAGTGGATGAGCTCATGGAGATATTCAGAAGATGCAAACTGCCAGACAGTAAGTTACTTGTCTTCTCTGGAGGCTGTGGTAGTGCTGCATAAGACTTGAGTTTACATATGGATATTGCTGTCTAAAACCCAGACCTCGTTTACAGATTTGTAATTAGTATTTAAGAGCAGAAGATTGGGCTGGAATCTGCACAGAGGTGTTTGTACATTTACCTGGAGGGAGATAATAAAAAGTCAAAAACCTGCAAATCCTTTAATAAGGGGTTGGTGGTATCCATTGAAAGAAAGAAATGAAGATTTTGAGAATACCCTTTAAAAGGCAGCATTGCAGCTGTAACATGAAATGACAAATCTGCAGCGTGGTGAGGTCATTGGTGGGGTTGTTGCAGTGCCTGGGCACAAGCTGCAGGCTGCAGAGGAGAGTTCTGCAGCAGAGAAGCAGCACAGATCCATAGCCCAGGCTCTGAACTACAGCAGATGAGAATATGCTCCTCTTCAACCCCCTTGTTAGTTTAAGGAAGACATGATCATAGAGAAAGAAATGTAGGATTTAATTTCTTTGAGCGAAACTAAAATATCGCTTTGAATTAGACATGGTACTTTTGAGGCTTCCTCTGTCTAGAAGCAGAATCTGACTTGCTCTGCAGCCTTCCTGGTGAATCATGTTACCCTGATTCCCAAAAGGCCTTCCTGTTTTACTGAAGCTCACAAATGACCTCAATTCCTGTGCACAGGGAGAGCTCGAGCCGAAGCAGCAGCGTTTCCTTTATAATTGCTCAGAGTTTCAGACAGTCGAGGTTTAATCTCTGTAGCAGAGGGCAGGAGAGTGTCTCGTGGTGTGCCTGGGTGTCCCTGCTGGGGTGCTGAGGGCTGAGCAGGGCTGAGTTTCCCCCACTGAATGGCTCTGTCTCTCCCCGAAGCCGTGGACGAAGCCGTGCGGATAATCACAGGCGGCCTGCCTGAAATAGCCGTGGAAGGCAACGGACCTGTGGAAAACAACACCATTCTCAACAAGGCTGTGAAGAGATCACACGAGGATTCCGATGATGATGAGGAGAAAGGGTCTGTGGTTCCCCCTGTACATGACATTTACAGAGCACGACAGCAAAAGAGAATCCGGTGAAACAAGTTTGGAGTTCTGCTGTGACAGACAAAGACTCGCATTGAATCAGTCTCTTAAAAGTCAAGCATTTAAAAGGGACAGCTGCAAACAAAAAAATCCTTGAAAATGGTTTTGTTACTGTGGTGCCTCTTCTCCCATATGGTTCTTGATCTGAAAACAGCCCGAACAACCTTAGAATGTGCTCTGAACAAAACTAGGTTTTCAAAACCAAAAGTGCAAAATGTCAAAACTGTATTTTGTTCTTCGAGGATGTACACATCTACCACTTGAACTCTTGTGGGTTTTCAACAGTTTTATTTTAAAAACTGGATGGCTTATACTTGTGAAGCATTTTTAATTCACGTTTTCTGGAAAACAGTTGTTCTCAGTTTGTTCATGTAGTGTCCTGCCTTATTGTTCATTTTTATTTATGGCAGAATGTAAGGAATCTGTTTTGTAGTTGAAAATTAAAAAAAAAAACAACAACAACAAAAAAAACATTCCTTTAAAATAAAAGGATATCCATAACATCATGCCTCATTCTGGTTTTATTCAAACACAACAAGGTACTTCTTAAATATTACTCAGCCACTTCAAAAGCAATGCTAATTATACCGTCACAGGAAATTGATCAGAGCATACATATTAGAATGAGCTTGGTTTCCATTTTCTAGAGGATACAGCACACTTTGGCTTGTAATTCCAGGACTGTTTGAAGAAGACAGCATCATAAGACTAACTCAGTTCAGTGGGGGTAGTCCAGGAGCACTGCCTCACACAGTCTGGTCCTGGACACCTGCACTGGTCTTCCACATAATGTACAAAGCTAAATGTTAATAATCAGCTACATCGTTGCACTTGTTATCTTCAAAGAAGCTAAAAAAACACTACGTGAGCTTTCCAAGCAGTTTCTATGTGCACTCCAGCTTTTAGCTTGGAATTGGCTGTTGAGAATTGCACTCTGATAAGATCCTAAGAAGCCCTTGGACTACAGGACAGCCAGAGCCTCGGGGAAGTGAGAGACCAGCAGAGCCAGGGCTCCTCTCTGCCAGGGCAAGAGGTAAAGCAGCACCTCTCTTGGAGATGGGGCTGGCCTCAGCCATCCTTGCTTTGCCACTCAACTGCATCCCCTATTTCTTTTAGAGAGAAACTCTTTGTCAGAAACACTCTTGTTAAAAAGACCAACCTGGGAGGAGCATTACCATGCTTTGTGGGCATTTATTGCAGGCCCTTCAGATCACTCCTGTTGAAAGGCCCTCAGCACCTGTGCCAGGAGCACTTGTTCCTGCTGTGTGGGCCCTGGAGGTGAGAGTGGAGCCACAGGTGAGTACTGCACTCTGGTCTCTCCTTCCAGATTTTTCTCTACAGGAAGGCTTAGGATCAAACCCCTGCTGTGAGGAGAAATGGGAGTCCCTGTGTGGACCCTGTGAGCAACACAAGCACAGCCCCTGCTGCAATGTCAGGAGCAGGCCCTCGTGGACCTGAATCCCAGCCCTGGGAGCAGCCATCTCCTCAATTACAAATCTGTCCACTGCTGAAGGAGTGCCCTTCACTCTGCCTGCAGTCACACACCTCTCACGGGCTTTCTAAGCACCTGTCTCACTGTGATGTCCTCCCCACACCCCTGAGATGCTCCTGTACCTCCTCTAACTCTCTGCAGTCACAGGAATCGCCTCTAAAGGCAGCTCCTAGGCAGTACTGAAAGATAAAATAACAGCAGCAATTTCTAACTTGTGCAGCTGTCATTTAAAAAAACTGGGAGCAGCTCTGCCTTGGTTATCTGTCTTGCTGCCCTCTCCAGCAGTGATGGCTCTGGCAGCTCACTGAGCACAGGCTGAGGGAGCCTGTGGAGCTGCAGAGCTTAGGCTGCGCTGTGAGGCAGAGTCTGCTCTGACAGCAAAGCCCCCTAAGCTCAGGCAGCAGCCTTGAAGGCCAGAATCCTTTGCTAATCCAAACAAGGAAACAGACCCTACTCAGAACCCTTTTATTCTGACTAACCAACCTAATTTTTGAGTTCTCAAAGAAGGGTTCAAAGACAGACATTCATTTTGCTGGCTGAGTACATTTGGCCAAGAGAAAAATCACTTGTCTGAGCTGATGAACTCTCACAGGGGTTTGCTGGCTTCCTCCCTTGGGGAAGGGGGTTTGTAGTGAATGAGAAAAGATTTGGTTTAGAGTTGCATAGGCTAACATAGAAAAAAGGTCTTATTTATTCCATCCCCCTCCAAACACAAAGCTGGTGTGGCTTTAACTGACATTCAAGGGAAAACTGGAAAGGGAAGCATCAACAGTGGATTATAATCAAGTGCAAGTTCTGTTACTTTGGCTGATTCCTAAATTAACCTGGCTGGCAATACAAGGGCCCTTTATTTATCTATTTCACATACCTTGCTGGTTGTTTTTTTTAAAGACAGCACATTCTGGTTTGGATAATCTCATACTTGGGCCACTTACTGCGTGTAACTACAAACTTTGCTTTCATAAAACCATCAAATATTGATTACTGGAATACACTGTTGTGCTCAACCAGAGGAAAATTTCAGATGCACTTACCTCCCAGCTGAGCCTGAGTCTGCAATGTAAGATCACTGAGCTCTTCTCCTCTATACAACACGTAGCTCATTAAATTCAAGACCTACAAATATTCTAAGAACACCTCTACAAAGTGAAAAAATCTACTAAAATATTCCCTGTATATTCAAACTAACATCAAACCATTCACCTCTCACAGTACATTAAAATCAGTTATACTGCCCACAGTGCTCTGCACTTCCTGGATATTTTTAAAGATATGATTGAATATGCAACCATCTCCTGTTGTAGTTTTTTAGAAAACCCAAAATTTTCAACCTAAAGTTTCACACACTTTAAACCCACCTTCTGGAACTGACAATTTACTTTAAAATTAGTATTTCACCTAAGAAGGAGTAAACTACTAGCAAAAAAAAGGCAAGAAATGCCACTTTTATCAAAACATTTTAGCTCTGCCCTTCTGAAATCTTTACAAGATATAAATACAGCTGCAATCTATAAGATTGCCACCTCTGTGAGTACTGTACATAGCAGAGGACAGTTACCCAATAACCAGAAAATTTGCTACAAAAATATATTATGTTTTGTAACATCTGCAGGTAAACAGCAAAAAAATGCTATTAAAAATGCAGTAAAATGCAGAAAAAACTAGTAAGCCTGCCATACTAACCATAATGTTACAGTAAAGTGCTGTTTGGCTTGGTGTTTTGTCTGTTAAAGTTCTTCTCTAGAATTTTACCTTTATTAATTCTTTAAAGTAAGATTGTTTTTAAAAACCAAATCACCCCTTCTGGGAAGAACCACTGCTAATCAGCTCTGGATAAATTAAACTAAATCCACTGTAAATTAAGAGTTAAATGCCCTAAAATGAGCCACTTAAATACAAAGTTTGGTTCTAAACTACCTATCATCAGCTCAAAAATCTAAAAATCACAGCCAGAAAACTCCCATGATATCCCCCCTAGGTTGCATAATTATATTAGAAATGCATCTCTCATCTTTTACCTCAGCATCCTTTTTGCATCTCCTGCATTTCCTTCATCAGCCACCACTCGTGGGTTAAAAGGAACCAGTATTTACACGGAAAGCTGTTTTCCTAGACAAATATTGGTACAATTTTTATTTAATAGCTGACAATACTGTATTGGTAGCACACAGACTGGTTTTATGATTCTTCTGACTTCCCTACAATTTGGGATTCTTCCTTAGTCAGTATTTTGCCAAGGACTGCATCATAGTAAGGGCTGAAGACCATTTTGTTGTAGTTGACCAGACGAATATACTTGGCAGCAATCTCCTCCAGCTCCCTCTGAATAGGGCCTAATCCTCCAGGAATGGCAGGCAAGGACTTCTGGTGACTGGATGCAAGATAACTCTCCAGAAACTTTTGAATTCGAGAATCTGGGAAAAAAAAATGGGTTTGGTTTGTTTTCAAAAGAGACATCAGAAGCAGTGTAACCTCATGGAAAATGCAACAAGCCTGAACATGGTCAGCAAGCTGGGAAGGCAACATGGGAACAGCATGGGAACAGCATGGGAAGAGAAGCCCTGCACATCCCCCCCAGTGACAAAGACAGGGAGAGCAGAGCACTCTGCCAGACCTACCTATGAGCTTGCAGATGGAGTTCTCTGGGCTGGCCACTGCCTGGATCTGTCCCTTCAGCACAGCCTCTCTCTCAGCTGAGAAGGGGGTAAAGCCGTGCTGGGACAGGCAGCTGTTCACTTCAGCACACACCTTCTCACCCACGGTGGCCAGGGACTCCTTCAGGTTAAAGGAGCTGGAAAACATGAGGCACAGCATAACTGTGTTAGTTACTCACTCTCCCCCCATTTTTAAAAATAAACCATTCAATTAGAGTTGATTGATTGTCTTATTTATCAAATGTAATGGAAAAAGCATAATGCAGATAAAGCCAGAATTATAAAGAATAATACATTTTAGAGGTATATGAGAAATAAAGTTGAGATCTGAAGCAGGGATATAGGAGAGCATTCAAGACTTGTAGCCTGAAGAAACCATACATGTAAGAGCTGACTTTCAGCCTGAGGACAGCTGTGACTAAAGCAAAACCCGTAGGTGTAGAGTAATCACTCTAAATCTGCTCACTGTGCCACACTCAGGTTTTTGGGGAGCCTGGCCCAAACTCTGAGCAGGGGCAGCTGCTGGCACTCTCCTGTGCCAGCCTGGTGCCGTGAAAAACACTCAGGAAAAAGCAGGGTGTACAAATGATGAAAGAACAGCAAGCAAAGACAGCCCTCTGTGAGTAAGCTGAAGAAAACCCATCAGCCCTGGCTCATAGCAAGCCCTCATCAGCTCCTCTGCATTTCCTGCAGTCCCCAGCCAGGGAGAGGCTGAAGCTGCCCATCTGCAGGGTGACAGGCGAGCCAGGCCTGCCCTGTGAGCAGGACTGTGCCGTACTCACGGGAGGCGCGTTCCCGTCAGCAGCACCTTGACGATGGTTTTGATTTTCTCCGCGAAGCCGGGCACGTCGGTGAGAGCCGGGCCCGCTGCACTGAACGTGACCAGCAGCACTGTGCCCACCAGGAGGAGCTGCTCCAGCTCCAGCTGCATCTCCAGGAAGCGAGTCTGGTCCATCAGCACCGTCTGCAAGGAGGGGGGAAGGCAGAGCAGGCTGGAGTCACTTTGCAGGGCTGGGGTGCAGCAGCAAAGGCAAGACAAAGGCACAGGGAACAAGCAGCAGGAGCACGGTGAAAAGCACTGGCTCCTCTTCTCCAGCTAAGCTGCTCTCAGCACCCATCAGAACTGCCAGATCTCCCACTCAGAGATCAATGGTTTAGTACTGTAGGTGTTGCAAGGCTCTCAATCCACACAGCTTCTCTGTCCTGGGAACAGAGGAGTGGAACAAGCACAGAACCAATGTTTCTGTGAAATACCTACTTCTGGAAAAGGCCTGTTCACATGATCCCACTTCAGGAGCTTCAGATAGGCCTGGTTCTGTACAGCAGTGAAGCACAGCGTGGAAGCTCCACCAGTGGCACCATCACTACAGTGGGGAGGCAACATCTCATGTCCCAGCTTTCCAAGATCATCTGCTGCTTCTTGCAACCACTTTGTGACAAGGTCTAAAGAATCTGCAAGAGCAGGGGAAAAGATCTTGTTCAGAAAATTCCTTTTCAAAGTCAGGTTTCCCACCAACAATTTCCAAACAATCCCATTAGTTACTATGACTAATGCCCATGATATCAGGTATGACATGCATTTCATTTATTGCATCAAGCAGAACATCTAAAACAAAACCACACAGCTACAGGAAATCAGAGGTGAGATGATGCTGGGTAATCATGCCCTACTCTGTATGGAAATTAAACTGAATGTACCAAGGGCAGAACTATTGTTCTGGCAGACTTTTTCTAACCACAGTTCTGGGGCACAAGCTGTCATTTACCATATGAATTCTAGAATTTATAAAAATATCTGAGTTCTTTTCATGATCTACAAGCAAAGACACGCAGTTTACTGGGAGGTCAGAGGGGAAGAAAGAAAGGAACAAAGTCATACTTGGCTGTTTCTCAAGAAACTCCTGAAACTTCTTTCTTTCATATTCAGCAGACTGCTGCATTAATTTTGGCCTAATACTACTGACAGCGAAGTTTGCCATATCCATTTTCATTAGGTCTAATACAGAGAAAATTGCTCTAAACAAACAAACAGAAAAAGTTATTCAAGGCTGCAGATGTTTCAGAGGTGCTGTTTACAAGATTTATTACAGATTGTCTAAGGAAAGAGCAAAAACATGCATGGGAAACAGTAACAGCTTAACAACTTCAGAGCATGAGACAGAGAAAGCTGGAGCAAGCATGTACATGCATGCATGTGCCTCTTCCAACTAGGAAATAAATCTTGCTCTCCTGTAAAAAAGCCTCCATGGAATTAATTTCACTAGCTCCACAGATTTTATCTCCCAGGATGTGCCATTTTGTATATGAAAAGACATCTGGTTTTCCAAGCCTGCATGCCACGGCTGCTGGCAGCCTGGAAAGTCAACCTCAGTGGGAAGTGAATAATCAGACCCAAGGGGCAAAAAAGAAAAAAACAAACAAACAAACAAACACCAAAGAAAAACACCTTCATTTCAAAGCAACCTAATTCCTGCTGGCAATATTTCTGCCAAGTCAATCCTGAACTCCTGGAAGCTTTTCAAATTAGAAAACAGCAAGGTTAATGAAGCTTCTCCCAACTATTGAGACCTTGAGCTGTTCCACTGGGAGCACGGTGACAAAGCAGAAGCCTGGATGCTCCCAGATGTGGAACACACACCCCCTTTGGAACTGACAGGGAATTTATACAGGGAGTGGGGTACAGAGAGCTCAAGCTGGGAGGAAAGGACAAACTGGTTGGAAAGCTGTGTGCTTTTTTCACCTTCTGCTGCTGATATTCAATTCTGATACAAACTGACTATTCATCTGCTACCTTAAGGCTTATTTGCATTTGACATTTAAGCAAATGTCCTTCAGTGACATGCAGGAGCCAGACAAATACTCCAACTCACCAGATCAGAGATGGTCCTTATTAATGACTCCTGGAGCATCTCTCCCCTTCACACCCACAGCTGTATCCCTTTTCCTTATCAGTCTTTTTTTCCTAGGAGTTGCAGGTTATGCCCCCCACCCCTCACCTCTAAAATCATTTAAGGGACTCTGAACATGACTAATAAACATATTTCAGTACCTGAAAAGAGGAACTATTTCATGAATATCTTTCAGTTTCTTAATGTCTTCATCTCGAGCTGGAGCACAGAGAGTCCCCATCATGCCAATAACAAATTTGACCAACTTAGAAATGTCAAGGGCCCCATTCTCTGCCTCCTGTTTTATCAAATCCAGGTCAAGGACTTCTGTAATCTGGTTTCTCAGTCTAGTATGACCAGGCAACAAGAAAGACAGAAGACTCTGAAATGGAAAGGTTTTAACAGTGCATTAGTTCTACATATCAAAGACTACAAGGATCAAAACAGTTACTGAACCACCTCTTCTAGAATTACAGAATCATAGAATGGTTTGGGGCAGAAGAGACCTTAAACATAACCTAGTTCCAAACCCCTGCCATGGGCAAGGTCATCTCCCACTAAACCAGTCTGCTTAATGCCCCATCCAACCTGGCCTTGAACACTACCAGGGATGGGCCAGATTCTTATCCAAACAACTAAATTGTTGAATTTATCTTTTTTCTTTTTTTTTTTAACCATCCACTCACCAACTCCGAATGTTTCCCCTCATGCTGTGTGATACTGAAGTTACTAAGTAGTAAATTCCCTGTGGCACAGATCACACTTCAGACTGTTGTGCTTGGTTTTATCAGCCCACTGTTGGGGCATCTCACTTGTTCCCTAACTAACACCAGTGCCAGAACAGGAAGGATGCTGGGAATTATGGAGCTGGTATTGCTTACCTCTTAATCACCTCACATGGTTTTGCATTTGGTTTTACATTCAAATTTCTCCTCTAGGATTATACAGCTTATATCTGTTCACAGACAGTGATACAGTAATAAAAAAGAACATGAGGACTTTTTATGAAAAGCCAAACTCCAACCACTTTTGCTCATCCATACCAGTGCAGCTACTCAAATTCAATAATTTCCCTTCAAATCATATTGTCTTACCTCTTTAATTTCTCCCAATAGCTTAATTGCATGATCATATGTTGGGGGGTCTTCCTTTAGCTGAGCTTCCAGGCAATCCCAGAAAGCTTTATGCACAATATCTCTGACTTTCTTCTCTAAGCTGTGAATAAATATATTAAAAAGAATTATATTTGTCTCTGCACCACCTTACAAAGATCACCTGCAGCTCCTGAAGCACAGCATGTAATAATATGAATATAATGTAATAATATCTATATGATGATTAACAGAGATCTGTCATTTTAAGTTACTCAGAAATGCAAGAAAAACTGGACATGGGATTTAGAATGGTTTATGTTCTAATAAAGGGACATGGGAATTGGAATGGTTTATGTTATAATAAAGGGTTACACATGAGCAAAGATGACTACAAATTAAAACCCTTCAAAATATTTATCATATCCTACATGTAGACAACTGGAAGAAAACAAAAATCCCAAAAATTACATTTTGTCTTCAAAAGACTGGTATTCATTTTAAAGGCCTCATTAAGTAAAATCAATTTTACTACATAAAACTAATTAGTAAACCTAACAGAAATTAAGTAACTTCCCTGACACAAAATCTTCTGTATTTCACTGCACCAGTATTACATCTACTTTGAGATAAGGGCCCAGACCAGTTTATATAAAAAAATAAATGAATTCCACTGCTTCAGTACCAATTCCTAATCCAAAATACTGACAGTTCCCACTCCTCCTGTTCACACCAGGTGTAACTTCAGCACTGGCCCCAATGGGGAGCAAGTTCCTGCCATGAAATATGCACCCCCTTCCCCAAATCAAGCCAGAGGCTGTCAGCCACACCTCACTGTGTGTGAGAGAGGAACAGCAGAAGAAGCTTCCTCTGTTCTCCCTCTCCCCTCTCAGCAGGGCACACAATTACTGTAACTCAAACTTGAAAGGAGCAAGGACTAACCTAATAAAACATAGTAATCTCTTCCCAAAATATCCCTGAAGAAACAGACAGGAGAAGCTAAAATAATCAGTTTCATCTCACTCCCACAGGCAGTGGAAGCTTAAAAACTGCTCCAAGCACTACCCTCATCTGCAGCCAGCCTGGGGCTCTTGCAAGACTACAGCCTCAGAGTCCTGGGACAAGGGGACACAAAAGAAACCACAGCACTCTGGGATTGGCACCACACATGTCCAGTTAATCCAAGAGGTTCACCTTTCACACACACACATATCTGGGGAAGCAGAACTGCACAGTTACCACCTTCTTCTTCTATTCTTTCCTACCTCCTCCCAGACAAGACATCAGCCAGAGCCTTCACCTGACCCCCCAAGGCTGCTCTACAAACACAACTTTATTTAGGTGTTTATTTGGTACCAGCCTTACCTGTGTTCTGGTAATTCAGCTGGTTTTATCTGGAAGTCTCCATTCACCACAATTTCGTGTGCCAGTGCCATGTTGGTGACTCCCTTGGCTGTCTCCATGAGCTCTTCTATTGACACAGGCCGAGAAGGACTGGCTGCAACATCAATTACACTGTCAGACAGCTCTCAACAAAAGCCTATACAAGAGTCTTTTGGACCCTTTCCACCTCACTGACAGTGCAGAGGGTCAAATGACAGCATCAGCTGAAGATTTTTCTCCTTTCTGCCTTCCTTTCCCATCTGGGGGATGACACAGGTGTGGAGTATTTCAAAAACAAAGGAGTGGATCCCAGTTGATAATCTGGGCTCAATATGTCAATTGCTTCTATCAAGCTCTTTTAAAAACCACCTCCAACCAAACCCCCCCACCCACAAACCAGTACTTCTTTAGGATGGCTTAACAGCCTCTTGGCATCCTTCTCCACGCTGTAGGAAGAAATAATTACAAACAGCAGCATTTTCACCACACTACTTCCACAAGTATTGTGCAGATATTGCCATTTCAGTTTTACATTTTCCAAGGAAGTGATTTCATCATTAAAGCAGTCAACAAACAATCACCATCACTGTAAAGCAGCAGCACACCAGTAGCTAATTATTCTCACTACTTTCAATGCAAATGGCACTCCTCCAAACTCTTTTTTTTCCCTAGAGGCCATCACAAAAGCAACAGAGAACATCAAGACCTAGTGCCAGCACCAGTGCCTAAAACCTCTTCCCCTGGCAGGTGTTTGGGACTGACCAGGGTGGGCCAGCAGCCTCAGACTGGGCCTGGCTTAGGGAAAGGGCTGGTGCCTGAAGAATCCATTCCATTCTGTAGTTCATTCACTTCAGCTACAGCCCAGGCATAGGAGCAACATGCTAATCCCAAAGTGAAAGAAACCAACCAGGGGTCTTCACAGGCTGGGCTCCCTGGGAAATGTTTCAGGCAAACTCTTATGACCATCTCATTTGATAATCCATGTTGACTGGACTTAAGTAACTACAGAGAAAAGCACTTTCAAAAGCAAGTGTCCATCACTTGTCTGCTGGAGCAGAGCTCTTCTGAGTTCATATAGTTGGGCTCCAATGTGTTCATTTTTCATCAGTATCTTGCTCTTTTCATGCAGCCCTCCTAAATCCTTATTTCGTTCTGCTAGGAGCTCAACCTTGCACAGTGACTCTGGGAACACAGCAAGGACTGATCTTGAGAAGAACCAGCAGACAGCAAAGTTCACAGAGCTCTTGTCCAAGTGCCAAATGGCTTCACTCCAGCAGTGGCTGCACT
>VZRX01006786.1:0-24490 GCA_013398075.1 Notiomystis cincta
TCTCCAACCCCTTCTGCATGTTGAATGCAGAGGGTGCTGCATCCCTCGCCACGGGGCTCTTCGGCCCCTCTACCATGGGAGGCGCAGGCCCGGGCCTCGCCACTGAATCCCGCTGGAAGTGTCCCCGGGGAGGGGACAGGAGTGGGGGCAGAGGTGGGGGATGTAGCACCCAGTCCATCCAGCCCTCTGCATCCGGGGCTGGAGCTGCCGTCCAGGTGCCTTCTCGCCTTTCCGTCACCAAAGCCTCGGTGTGTCAGCGGTGGCTGCCGTAGGGATGCTGGGCAGAGGCAGACGAACAGTCCGATCTGCTGGTGGCACCTAAATAAAACTTGTGGGTGACTGTACTTCTTTACTCCTCCTTGCCCAGCAAGTGCGATTGGCTGCGATGTTGAATAGCAGATATTCTACTCTTGTGGAAATCCGCTGACCCTCTGAAGTGCCTGTCCTGGGGGTGAAATTTGGCGGTGGAAGCCCATGTGTTTTTTGGCTAGTGGAGAAATTCCTAGTTCATGTTTAGTGCTTTTCTTTGCAACCTAAAATCCAAGGAATTAAGCCTTTGTATGAAGGTGCTGACAGCAGGATTTTTTTGTGTGTGTGTTTTAAGTGAGCAGTCTGAAAGACAGCTTCAGATGTTACTTTTCATTGTCATGTTGTAGCATGATTGTAAAGAACCTCGTTCTTTCAGGTTTGCAGAAGGTTGGGGATTATAGAAGTTGATTATTTTGGACTGCAGTTCACTGGCAGCAAAGGGGAGAATCTATGGCTGAATTTGAGGAACAGGATCTCCCAGCAGATGGATGGTTTAGCTCCTTATCGATTGAAATTGAGAGTCAAGTTTTTTGTTGAGCCACATCTTATCTTACAGGAACAGACAAGGTGAGTAAACATGGTTGTAAGTACCTTTAATTTAACACTTTGTTTTCAATTTCCGTAACTTACAAAAGTGATTGCACACTTTTTATTTCTTTTATCGTATGGTAGTTTTGTTTGACTTTTCTATGTAGTTTTAAAATCTTAGTTTTTGAAGTTTATTATTACTTTTTTTTTAAATAAAAGTAATTAAATTGGCAACATTAAGCTTTGTGTAGCTACCAGTAATGTGTGTGGGTAATTTTGTGAGCACTTAGTGCTGGAACTGGAAGAAACTAAGCTATCAGTAGCAAACATTTTATATGGTATTTGTGTGTCCGATAGTAACCTCTGTTCTGTGGTGTTACTCTAGGTCATTCTGAACCACTAGTACAGAAGGGCAGGAAACAATTCCTCCCACAGTGCAAAAAAACTTGCTGAATTCCTTTTTGTCTGGGATTATGTTACAGTAACTTTCATATAGCTACAGGCCCTTAGAGGCTACAAAAGAAACAGCTGTCTGGCTGCTTCTGTGGCCTGTCCTCTTAACTAAATTGTTATACTGTTATTAAATCAGAAGACATAGTCTTCTAAGATTAGTAGGGAACACTTGCTTTTACTTCTTGAGTTCGATTACCACATGAATTGCAACGAAATTATCTTTAAAGAATGCTGTGCACATAGGTATTTAATGCTGACCTTCCAACTATTTTTTCCTGTTAGTTTTGGATAGTACAGTTAAAATGAATGGGGCCAGTTGAAATCTAGTGTCTGTACAATAATGCTAAAACCCATTTTCACTACTCACCTGAACTTGGTACTCTCAGAATCCTTGACTTAGTACTTTCAGAATTAAGACCATGAATACAGCATGGAGCCACACAATTTCATACCTGATGAGGCAGAAGAGATTACCCTGAGCATGTTGGATATGTCTCCACTCACAAAACAAATCAGGGTGAAAATCTGAGGAAACCTAAAAGTGGCATTTTTATGGTCTCATTGATGAATGCTTGTTCAACTTTACAAGGCTTTTACAGATGTCTGTGTCCTTGCCTTCAACACTCTCAATGCAAGACTTGGCAGGCGGTGGAAGTTAGGAGAGAGGTTGAGCCGGTGAAACATGCCCCAAGGGCCTCAAAGACTGGCTTGTGTAGCTAAAATGTAACAGAGCTCACACACCTACATCAAAGCAGCAAGTATTTCTCCACTGTAAAGATGATTTTAAAGGATGTAGGTGGGGCAAGCTTTCTTCTATGTATTAAGACTGTTCTGAAACTAATATTTTTAACAAACAATTTAAAAATTAATCCAGGCTTAGGCATCAGAAGGGATACATTAAAACCAAATACAAGTTGTAATACCTGCCTTTTAGTTGTGTAAGCCCAGTAATCCACATGTAGCAGACCTACAATTCCAGTGCCTGTGGTAAATGTCTATTCTCCTGGATTGTTGACACTGACATTTAGTAGATTGACTTTTTTTTCTGCTCAGGTCTGCTTTAGGATTTACATATGCACATAACTGTGAGTTCATACTTAGTTTGTGTGTAAGCATCAAGGAGAAGATGAAAAACTTGTAAACCTGTTGCCAAACATAAAAATCAATACATATATCATAGGATTGCAAGGATTAGCTGTACAGTTAAAACTGACACATTTTTCATCTTTATCTGCAAAGTCTTGATGAAGAGAGTGGTGGGTTTCCTTTAGCAGTTGTGTCCATATTTGATGTATGGGGTGTTTCTGGCAGAGCTGTTGCCTCGTGGTCCTGTGCGTGAAGAACACTGGGGAAGTTTTCCAGTCTTTTCCTTGCTGCCTCTGATCCTGTTTTTACATATAAATTAGATGCCTGTTGAGACTGCTTTTGAAATCTGAGAAGCTGCAAGTAATTCTAAATTTTCTTGATGTGCTTCATCATGATTATAATAGCAAGCGTTGTGACTGAGTTACCAGGTGTTTTTCTGTACACTTTGGAAGCTGTGCCAACCCCAGTTGCTTCATTAAGAGACCCTTGCCTTGCACTTGAGTTTAAAACTCAGGTGTATGTTTGTTTGTAACAATTTAATGTTCAGGTTTCTACATGCTGCGAAAGCTGATTTGGCAGCAGAACATCAACCTCTGCTTCTTATCTTTAATCATCCCAGTGGAAGATTGCAGCCAATTTTACTATTCTTGTACAACACAGACTTCTTGCTACAGAGCACAAAGAGCAGGTTATAATTGTACCTCTGACCACTGTGGCAACAAACCATGTTCACTAAGAGCTTTAAGAATCTGAGAATTGCATGAAAAACCCTTTCTACTGCACTTTTTTTACAGGGTTAAAAGCAGTTTATTTCTGTTCTTCTTTGCATCTCAACTTCTAGATTTATTTGACTACCTGGTACTGAATTGCACCACATAATTTCATAGTTTAGAATTGTTTTCAATGGAATAAAAGTGCTTCAGTGCAGGAATGTCATTCAAATTTAATCTGCTGCTGTCAGAGTTTTACAAACAAGTCTGAGATGTGAACCGTGTGCTTTAGAGGAGTTTGAAGAGCTACGTGTTTTCTTTAGCATGTAAAATCACGTTGGCTTGAAATGGATTGCTATCTCTTTGTTTAAAGACACATGTGATGGTCCAAGATCGCGACCATAACTCTGGCTTGTGTCGTGTTAGTTTTCACTGTTCTCTGTATTTCTTTGATAGGTCGTGCAACAGTTTGGGGAGAAAAAAGCAAACCTGCTTTTCGCTTCTTTTACTGAATGACTTGTGGGTGGTTCATGTATCAAATGTGAAGTGTTGAATTGCAGTAAGGAGCTGGGGCTTAGAGAAAGGATTATACTTCACTAATCGGAATTTTCAGGAGACTTTTCGACGGGGGGTGGGGCCGGGAGGAGGTGCCCGGCAGCGGTGCGGGCCAGGCGGGTCCCGCCGTGCCGGGTAGGGGTGTCGGGGGCAGTGACCGGGAGTATCCCGGCGCTGGGGCGCGGCCCGGGAGCCAATCCCGGTTTGGGCTGTCACACCTCTGCCCCGGACAGAGAGCTCCGGGCATCGGCCACAGGCTGTTGTGGAACACGGAGCAGAGAAGTCTTGAAATTTGCACCCACCTTTTAACAGGGAGGGTGTTTGCCAAGCTGCCCAAGAGGCCAGTGGTGCTCAGCAGCAGTCTGGGAGTATAGTGGGTTTAGGTTTTAAATTCAGCCTTATTTGTCTTGTGTAGCATGACTGAAAATCAAATATTCACATGTAAGCCATATCAGTTTAAAATATGTTAAATTCTAGTAAGCCACACAATATCATGAAGCATTCAAAAGAGCTGTGCTTCACCAGCCTCAAAAGTGGCAATTATTGTTTTGGAGGCTCTTAAAAGTTGTGTGATGTTTGCCAGTATTTGAATTATATTTACAAAGTACAATTTTTTGCTGTGTTATGCAGTTGTATTGGTGAATTAGTTGAAATTAAGAATGGCCTTAAATCCATTGAGCAGTCAGACACATGTAGGAGGCAGAAAATGAGAGCCATCCCATTATCCTATAACATTGGGTAGCCAGATCAGCAGTGATGTGGTGTTTGTTACAAGGCAGCGAAAGTGTGTGATAGACACTGGGGTGAGTTTATTGGATCGGTCTGTCTAAGTCAGAGTTGAATTGCTGCTGGTAACCTTTTACCCACTCTGAGAGCAAGTAAGAGCAGAGACACTGAGGAGCATAAAAAAGGCAAAAAAAGTTGTTTTTCATGTGGAGTGACCTTGTCTGCTTTTAAAAACAGAATTATATTCTATAGATTAAGAAATCTTTATCAATATATTTTTAGGGAAAACAATTGTGCCTCTTAATTTTGATTTTAGACTACAGAGCAGTAAATTTACTTCACAGTAGGAAAGAGCCTTAACCTCTGGTAAGGAATCATACCCCAAAGAGAAGAGGTAGTTCCTTGAGTGGTATGCTGAGATTCTTGCCACTAGTCTCACAAGAGAATGAGGTCATTTGGCTATGCTTCTAGTTTAGGAGTCATTAATCATAAGCAGATACTTCTTTGGTAAAGGATTAGAGTTTGTCACTTCTACCACTGACAGCTAAGTTAAGAGATTAAAAATTTTAGCTACCTATTTGCTCTGTTTCCCTTGCCTTGGAAAAAAAAAAGTAGTAGAAACTACTAGTAGTAGTGCAGAGCCTTGATTCTTAGTGCACATCATTGTCTTCAGTGAGTTACAGAAGAAAAGTTGATCTTGTACTACATGTACTTGTCATACTATTTTTTTGTGGAGTAGTTACTGACAGTTCATTTGGATGAACACTAACTAGGTGACTTGCCCCCTCTTGGAATTGCACTGTAGTGAAGTACTGATCAATGTTTCTGGTAGCAGCGTTCAGTATTGTCAGCCTGCATAAATTGCTTCAGAGGGAGGCAAAAAGCAATTAATGTGATTGATATCTGGGTCTGTGACTTTGGTTTGTAGCTATACTTTTTTTTTGTGAAATGGACCATCTGCTGAAATCTATTTGCAACCTCCCCTTTCTACAATTTTTGTATCAAATTATTTACATCCAACTGCAATACATTAATCACACCACATTTGATTTTACTGAGTGTCTTATATGCACATAAATCTTAAATTATATGAAAAACATGGATCCAAAAATAAGGATGCAAAATGAATATAAAATCACCAGTGTAGCTAATGCTTGAAGAAAATCTGTGATCCTGTTCTAATTGTAGAAATGCCTTTTGTTCTTTTGGAAAGGAAGAAATCTGTCTGGGCAGTGACTGATGAAGTGTAGCTTGGGCAAACTTAATGCTTTGCCCTCTAGTCAGTATTCCTGTGTAGTGTTTTGAACTTCAAACTCAGAAAATGTTCTATAATTGAATACACAGGTATCTCTAGGTAGCATGAGATTCAGAGGGGAAGGAAAGGCTATTTTGGGCTATAGAGACAGTCTTTTGTACTGATGCTGTCACGTGTAGAGAACTTGGGCTACAAATGCCATGGGAAGTTCTGTTTGTCCTTAAAGTTGCCACTAGTTGATCAATGTCCCAACATGTCTGGTAGTTGTTAAGATGACTAGGAGTCACAACAATTGATGGGCAAAGTTCAGAGTTGTGAAGGTTTAAAGACTAAATGAAGGTTTGGCAAGGGTAGTAAAAAGCTGCTGAATGTGCTAAGAGAATGTTTGGGCTGGGGCAGGGGGTTGGACCATACCTTTTGTCTGACTTGAGTTACTTCTCAAATTTATAACATGTAATATTAATGTATCAAGTGCAACTGTAGTGTGAATGATGCAGAAACGAAAACATTTACTTTCTTACACGGTGGACAAACTTTAGATTTTCTACCAGCAATGCTGGAAATGCAATCTTTAGGGAACTTACAAGCAGTTCAGTTTTTAATTTTTAACAGTTCATTGTTCTAAAACTTGCTAGGTAAAAATTCCATTAAGTGTAAAACACTGAAATAATTCCTTGAAAAAATGTGTATCCTTTTACTTTACAACCTGACTATCTCAAAAGGTGAGAAAAGCCTTAAATTTTTTTTATCATATCTAAAGGTTCTGTGAGAGGGGAGGGGTGGTGGATTGTGTATGAAGTGATTAGGTCACAATGTAATTTACTAAAACTTACATAAATTCTTTCTTGTAACTAACAGAATCTGTGATATGAGCAGGTTTTCTGCAGACAGTCTATTGGGTCCTTTAGAATTTGCAGAATTAGATAAGAAACTGCATCAAGGATCCTAATGCTTCAATTTTCCTTGACTGTATTCAGCAATAAAATCACATTCTTATGCCTTTTTCTTTAAGGATCAAAAGACTGTTTAGTTTTCTGTAAAAAAATAAAATAAATCTGTAATCAGATTGTGGCTGGTGTCATGTTTTGGACCTTTGAAGAGGAATGATTTTGCAATGGATATTAATATAACTTTGCAGCAATGTAGTCTGCAGCTGGATGGGCTAATCAAAACCACTTTTTCTGATGTATAAAACGTTTGTAACTCCCACTGTCTTTCAATTTCTAGATGCCTTTTCTTCATCAAACACACTTAAAGAGTCAAAACAAACAAAAAAAACCCCCAAAATCAAACAAAAAACCCCATCTCAACACACACGCACAAAAAAAAAGAGGCAGCAGAGAATTTGGTACTTGAACTGAGCTTTGGTTTGGGGCAGCTGCTCTAACAGATCATTATGAAGTCATTCACTGTCCTGTTATGGGTGCAGTTTAGGTTATTTAGGTGAGGATGGACTGTTAAATAGAGGTGATTTTTGTCAGTTTTCTCTGACTTAGTAAAACAGTTTATCATAGTGTAAGCTGGGATATTTTGCATAACTAATTACTTGGTAATAACTGTCCTTTATATGTGCTGTTTGTTCCATTTATAAAAAAAAAAAAAAAATCCAAAGTAGCTGAGTATCTGTGAGATGTTTTCCCTTATGTGATATGAGCAAGTTGTGGGAAGTTACTGCACAGTAGCTGATGTGATGCTATTTCACATTGTGCCTTAAACTCATCTGTGTTCCTATGCCATTACTGGCTTTGTAGTAATGGAATGTGACAAGCCATGCATCTGCTGTATCTGTTTCTGTAATCATCTGTATTTGCAGGAGCAGTATTTTGGTTTTCACTGACTTGAGATGTCAGTAAGGTCTTCCCAGCAAGGGGAGAACTCTTGACTTTACCGTGTATAGTCAGTGCTGTCATATGCAAAAAACCCCCTGAAGATACAAGAATTTAGTTGTGGTAGTTGTAAATGTGTTGTGGCTAATGAGAAAAAAAAATCGTCTGATCTTTCTTTGAAATACTGTATTTGTAATTAGTACTTAAAATGACTGGAAATCCTGTTCTGGTATTGTCAGAGGATCAAGAGTGCGTGAGAAGCTGTTTATTTTTGAAATGTTGATTGGAGTTAGGGAAATGCCTACTATGTGAATTTATTTTGGCCCTAATATTTTATTAATTTATACTGAATTCTTTAGTTTTATGGGCTGAGCACCAGAAAGAGTCTGTACAACTAAGTAATTTTTAAAAGCTGCAGATATGCCTTTCTGGGGCTCAAACCCAAAGAGCTATGACTCTGCAAGGTAGGAGAAACACATGGGAGCAGAGGTTTGACTCACAAAAAAAGAGACTAAACAAGGAATAACCTACTGACAGTGGAGACAGCTCTGTCTGAAGTTCTGGTCCTCTTGACACCTAAACTTGTGTCCTGCACAGTGGGAGGACATCAGCTTTCACCAGACCCCCTCCAGAACTGCTGAAAGGGTGCAGGTTCATATTTAGACTTCAGAGTGGTACAATTAAGCACTTGCATCACAACTAGCATGATGCTCTAGCATGACAAATGGTTTGCAAAGGGAAGTGTTGGAGCTGTGACTTGTTGCAGGAAGTGGACTGTAGGAAAGCTTACAGGATAATTTAATACCAGTTCTTTTTTCCTGATTCAAAAAGTTGTGGATATGAGGCATCTTTTGGACTGGTATCTTCTTAGTGACAACATTTACCAATAGAGCTAAGAAAGAACACAACTTTTGCAAGTTCTGTAATTGCTAATAGCACTGAAAAAAAGTCCTATTGATCTTGTTATACAAAGGAATTATAGAATGCTACAGCAGAATATATGTAAGATATTATTCAAAATTCCCACTGGAAGGAACACTCATCACTTACTAGCATCTTCATCTTCAGTGATGATTCAATACAGAGCTTCAGTAAAATTTTTCTTAAAAGTAGATTAACCTTCATTTTAGGAAAGTAAATGTCCTGTTCCTGTGGAAGCCAAGACACATCCCTGTGGCTGCTAGGCTTCATTTATTGAAAGATTTTTTTTTCTGTAATACATAATTTTGCATCTGGCTTCCATAAATATGTTGAGTCTTAAAAAGAAATGGTAAGAAATTCGTATTGTGTCTTCTGAGGGAAAATAAGGATAATCTGTAGAAGTCAGGGTAGCCTATAGGGGATATTAACATGCTGCTGTTAATATTGGTGAAAATGTTGATTTGTCTGTCAAGTAACCTATTAGATAATTAAGAGCAGCTTTTTGAATTTTCAGCAAGCTATCGAACCTGCCTTGGTCTCAAGTGCAAAGTTTGGTCTGACAAATGCTTGCACAGAAGTTGTTTTTCTATTTTTTTCCACAATGCCTTTTCAGGTTATTCTGTTAGTCATGTCACTGGCAAAACCACCATGGCTGTAGTGGCAGGGGCATTTCCACTGTGTACAGAAGGTATGGCTTCCCCTCTTGCATAATAGGAGTCTGTGTGTTTTGAGATGCTCTTCCCAAATTTGCTTTTGTGAAATGCAGCATAACTTGAAAAAGGCAACAAAACCCATAAACATAGGAAACTAATTGAAATCTTTCATTGATAGTTGACTCACGAAATTGAAATTACTAAGTGGCCTGAGGAGTTAAAGCAGATCCTATTCTTGATTATGTTAAAGTGCTCATTTCTCTTAATAGTGCTTTTAGCTGCCATCTTCAGTTGTTAGCTTCATGTTTAAGAGTAAGTAAAGAATAAGATAGAGGCCCTTTTCTTTCCCTTGTGCTAGACTTTATCTACTTGGTACATTCATTACAAATTCTTGATTACTAAACATAGCTGAGATGTTACTTGTTACACGTCTTGATTACAGATGTCATGTAACAATTTGTGTAAGCAAATGTTTCTGATTGTGTTGCAGGCATATGTTTTTCTTGCATATAAAAGAAGATCTTCTTGCTGGTAATCTTCAGTGCTCTTCAGAGCATGCAGTTGAACTTAGTGCACTGTTGGCACAGATGAAGTTTGGAGATTATAACCAGAACACTGCCAAGTACAGTTATGAAGAGCTGTGTGCAAAAGAGCTCACCACTACCATTTTGGAGAGGTAAAAAACACAATGATCTAGTGTCTTGTTTGGAGACCAACAGCAGAAGATTCTGTAATGCATTTTTTTGCTGGTGCTATAGTGTAAAACAGTAATTTAACAATAATAGATTTGGAGATCAAAATGCAACCTGAATGTTTAATATTCTGATTTCAGTTAAATTTTTAAGCTCAGTTATGGGGTGGTTTTTGTTTTGTTTTGATTTTTTTCTTGTGAAAACTCTGGTACTTGAAGAAATAGATATATCTAGGTACCTGGAGCAGGGTATTTAACTTGTAAGCATGTCTTAGACCTACACTTGTCAATGAAGGAATTTATCTGGCTTAGTATCCTTACTCTGAAAAGTAAACAGAATTCTGAAACACCTTCATAGCTCAATTCCTGAATATCAGGAAACATTTAGTGTGTTAAACGTTTCTGTAGTGTTTTCTTTAACTATGAATGTAGTGGTAGCTCAGGGAAATATGTTGGGGCTGGTGGTGTTAGTTGGAAAGCCTTGATTACATGTAGCTTTTTCATTTCCAAACAAATGCACAGTATTTTCTCCTTGACATTCTCAGGATGTTTTGGTAATTCTCGTCTATTTCCAGTTCACAATTGCTGGAAATTATAGGCAGATAAAGCAGGTCAGGAGCATTTACTAATCTGTTTAACTAGGTCATCTAAAAACCCATGTTAAAACAAGCTGCTGACAGTAACAGCAGATACTTGAGTTAATTCACCTATCCTTAATCTTTTTATCAACAGCATTATTACAAAGCACAAGGAGCTAGAAGGTCTAAGTCAAGCATCTGCTGAATACCAGATTCTACAGATTGTTACAACACTGGAGAACTATGGGGTAGAGTGGCACTCAGTGAGAGATAGTGAAGGGCAAAAACTCCTTATTGGTGTTGGACCTGAAGGCATATCCATCTGTAAAGATGACTTCAGTCCAATCAACAGGTATGTGTTTCCTGGAACCATTTGCATGATCAATTTTTCAGAAATATGTAGCATGCCTCTACTTTTCATATAAACACACAAAACTGCTCTGAGAATTACTAAAAGTGACTATGGGACGTAGGGTCTGAGGACACTACCTGCTTGTAATCAAGATAACAAGTGACCTTAATACTCTTGATTTTTATATGTATATTTTGAGGCAGCATTTTCATTCAGCATTGCTGACCACCATCAGAAATCATTGTAACTTCTGATAAAAATGCACTATAATAGTTTGTGGAAAACACCCTTATCCTTAACAACTAAATAACTTTTTTTTTTTAAATACTGATTTATAGGATTGCTTATCCTGTTGTTCAAATGGCAACTCAGTCTGGAAAGAATGTCTATCTGACTGTTACCAAGGAGTCTGGTAATAGTGTGGTTCTCTTGTTTAAGATGATCAGTACAAGGGCAGCAAGTGGACTCTACAGAGCAATTACAGAGACACATGCATTTTACAGGTCAGTATTGCCCCTGGAGTCATGTGCTGCTGCTCTTCTCCAGTGTTTGAACTAAGTGCTTAAGCAGCCAGCAGTCTGACTGTGCTCTGGAAATACTCTGCAAAATTTCATTGTCTTTGCAGCCTCTCCTTTCTTCTTAAGTCCAGAAGCTGAACAGGTTTTTGCTGCTTTCCACTTTGTGGGGTGGGAGTAACAAGAAAAGTAAGCAAATTTTTTCCACTATGAATAACAGCATTTCAGAGTATAAACTTTTTATGTTCCTTGATACTTAATAAACAATAATTTTTTTTTGTTTTTGTTCCTATGTAAGAGGGAGAATGACAGCAGTGGGGAAGCTCCTGTCATTCAGAATGTGTAGATCCTTTATTTGGCTCCTTCAATTGTTATGTTTTCTGTATGCCACCTTCCCATCCCATATATTTAAACTTTCTTAAAGTTCCTCTGTCTTTGCTCACATGCTCAGGTTTTTGCTTCATGCCAGCAGCTATCCATTGTCTCTATCCTGTTGTTCTTTGATGTAGAAGTGCTATACTTATTTGTTGGTGGGCAGTTTTTCAACCCCCTTTCATTGCTACTGTGATGTTCAACACTGATCAGTAAGACTAGCTGTCAAACACACAGTGGTGTTTTCTTAAAATTAACTACCACTTACCAGTTTCAATTACTTCTCAATCCTTGTCTCTGCTTGTAATTTCTGCTGTCCTTCACAGTTTCTGATTTGAATTTAAGCAGAATTTTAGTTTGGCAATAGCATTGGGCCATAAGCTTAGATCTTGGACCTTAGGCCCTGTGAGGCTGTAGTCCTTCTGTTCTGTGTTTGCTTTCTTTCCCATGTTGCCTAGAGAAGTGATAGGCCTTAATAGGCTTCTGCAGATTCAACTGTGTCACCGAAATAGGTGACAAGCATGCTTAGGGTAGCTGAAATGCACAGTGACAAATACAAATGCCTTAATCCTCTACACTGTATTCACACTGGTTCTCTTTAAAATGACATAATAATAGTATATAAAGTACTGGGGGAAATTGAGTTAAAAATATTACTTGACTTTATGATAAAGTCTGAAAGCCAAAGACTCTTAATTGGAATCTTTAAGGTGATGTTTAGAAATGCCATGCAAAGAGGTGTTGCCAGGTTGAACTGTGGATTAAGCAGGTGTTTGCTGTTTGTTAGCTTAACTCCTTAAGTCCCTTCCATAGGCTGACTCCATTTTACCAGACACTTTACATTTTGAAGANAATTAACTGTTTGCTGTTTGTTAGCTTAACTCCTTAAGTCCCTTCCATAGGCTGACTCCATTTTACCAGACACTTTACATTTTGAAGATGTAAAGTAATTGTCACTTTCCATTTTACACTTTCAAAGGAGAGTTGTCATGCAAAGATCATTCAAGAGCTTAGCTATTATCTCAGACTGTTTCATTTGCTTTAATTTCAGTGCTGTTACTTCAGCTTTGGGAACAAATTACTGTAGGATTGTTCTCTTGGTGTCAGCTAACCAAGTTTGTATTTGTCCTGTTGCTTTATAGGTGTGACACTGTCACCAGTGCTGTCATGATGCAGTATAGCCGAGACTTAAAGGGTCACCTAGCATCTCTATTTCTGAACGAAAACATTAATCTTGGTAAAAAGTACGTCTTTGACATTAAAAGAACATCAAAAGAAGTTTATGATCATGCGAGGCGAGCTCTTTATAATGCTGGCATTGTGGATCTTGTTTCAAGAAGTGATCAAACTCCACCAACTTCCCCCCTCAAGTCTTCGGAAAGCAGCATGAACTGTGACAACTGTGAGGGTCTCAGCTGCCAACAAACAAAAGCCCTGCAAGAGAAGTTGCGGAAGCTGAAGGAGTCCATGCTTTGTATGGTGTGTTGTGAAGAAGAGATAAATTCAGCCTTTTGTCCCTGTGGCCACACCGTTTGCTGCAAGTCCTGTGCTTCCCAGTTACAGGTAAATAGAGTTGCCATTAAGTTATGAGTTGTGTGGAAGATTTATTTTCGTATATTTGATGGCCATGGATTAATTGTGTATTTGTGTTGATGTTCTAATAAAACTACTGAAATTTTGTTGGTGGTAAACTAATTTCAGCAAGCATTCTATCTGAATGATGTGCTAATGTAATTTGAGGTGAGGCTCAGAATGAGCTGCATGGCTTCTCACCATACCCTGTCTTAAATATGGGATGATGGAAAAAGTGCTCTGTTATTGTGTATGTGAAGTCTGCAGGAAGTGCAGAGACTCTCAAATTATGAGGTAAACTAATGTCTTAATGTTTTTCCTTTCCAGTCGTGTCCTGTTTGCAGATCTCGTGTAGAGCATGTCCAGCATGTGTACCTGCCAACCCACACCAGTCTGCTCAATCTGACTGTGATATGATCTACGTACACACTTCAGACCCATCGTGTACTCTTTAAACTGCACTAGTAAGAAATGCAACCATTGATTGTGAAGAAGGCAATCACTCTGGCACCTATCCACGATCAAAAGCAAAAAATCTGCATTTTTTAACAAATATTCTTTGTTCAGCATGTCCAAAATGGTTTAGGACATATTCTGGGAGTAGAAGTGTAATTGATTCATGTTACTTAAAGAATGATCCCCAAGTTTGTAGCACGGCAGTGTTGCCACAAAGCTCAGTAGCCCTGGAGAAATGTGGTGTGCACACGCAGTCGTACCCGGCGAAAGCAATGCAGCCTTTTCTTTTTCTTGCTCTAAATCCTTTTTAGTACAGTTGCACCATTTATTTTAATAGTAAGATTTGCTTTTGCACATACCAGTTTAGTAAGGCTCATAGCTTCTGCTTTTAGTGAACTGCTTTAAAGAGGAGAGATCTGTTTTTAAAAAACTAGTTCTTAAACTGAAGTTGCAAGGCTTCACTAAGCAGCTGTGCTTAACTCAGAATTCTATTAAATAGAAAACAATTCTGAGAGAATAGCTTTGGAAAGGGAGGACAAAATTGTTAATCTTCAAGTGTTGAGGGTGGGTCAGGAAAGTCTTGTGGTTGACAGTGTCCTGTGGAAGCAACTGCTATGGGACTTCATTCACAGCTCTCAGAGGGCAGGGTACTTGCAAGTTTCCCGCAGTTCCACTTTTGGCTGGTGGTCTTGGGAGCTGCAGTCAGCTGCCCTTCCAGTTGGCTTTATTTTTGGAGACTGATTTTAAGCTATTAAACATACACCATTAATCTTTAAGGGTTGTGTACAATTTTAAATGCTTTATTCAGTTAGCATCTTTAGCAGGAAATGACCTACCCAATAAAATGTTTTTGATTTCCACCCCCCTACTTGGGCATTTTGGACTCTGGTTTCCTAGTGTCTTCTCCAGGGTACAGAGGGAACTGGAGGCCATGTTTGGGTGCAATACTGGCTTAATCAAAGCTAGAAAAGTACACTGTCACTTTACTGAAATTTTCTGACTATACTTTTCATATTGCCTTAATGTAGCAGTAATGTGTGTTTATGCATCTGTTTCTTTGCACAGACATTTTGTCAAAATATTAAAACTCTACTTTTTTATGACACATTAGCATATAAACCTTACTCTAAGAGGGTATTTATTTTTTCACTTTGTAAAGAAAATTTTGTTTCCTCATGAAGCAAGAGCTTTGTCCTATATTGTAGGCAGCTTCTGTCTTTTTTATATTCAGATTAATAAAGGACTTTAAAACTTACTGTAAAGACTGATTTTTGTTCTGAAATTCATCTGAGGCATTATCAAACTGAAAACACCATGCAGTATTTTCATCTTTATAGTCTTGAATATTTTGTTACATTTGAGGTAGTTAGGTTTTCTCCAGTGCTTGTAAAGAAGGGAAGAAACCTGACATTTGTTACAGACAGTGAGCTGTAAAACAGCTGACATATTCTCACTGTAACATAGCCTTCAGAACTGACTTTGTGAAGAACATTTTCCACCGTAAATCACCCCAAATCTATGGACTGTATCCCAGGGGAATGAGAGAAATTAAAGAATGCAGCTTGAGAGTAGAGATGAAGTTTCAGTAGTCCTGTCTTGCAAGTTCTTAATTACGGATGTGTTGGTGTCTTTTTTGATGGGAGCTATTCAGACTTGCTAACTTAAAATTCTCCTTTCACATTGTTAAAGAGATGGTGCTTCAGCACTTCCAGGGCTGTGCTCTGCCATAGCAAGGAAGGAGTGGAGTGGGTGTACAAGTGTGTTCAGAGAAGATTGTCTCCAGCTACTCTACCAGCATACAGTAGTGCTTGAGGAAACCTTCCTTACTTCCCGTGATTACAACCAAATTCTGTTAGTAACATCTAATCCATTATCTTATGACAGCTGTCTGAAATGGATTGTAAATGAATATAAATAGATGTTAATACAGGAATCTGATTTAAAGCATGCAGTATGATCAAGCTGTTAAAATAGGCAAGCATGAACTCCAGGTCCTTGTAATTAAATTGACTGTATAATTAGACCTTGCTAATAAAAATAATTCCAGTAGTTAGAGCTCCAATCAAGGTAGGGGTTGAGACCAGTTTCGTGGCAGTGGTGGAATTTGGGCAGGTCCTATGACTTCTGTAAACATACCCTGTGTTGAAAAGCTGTGCAGGGCACGGGGCCCAAGCTGTGAGGTCTGAGGCTAGGCAGGAGCCTGGCCTGGTGCAGGCTGTGCCTGGAGCTGCTGGGAACTTGGTTCTGTATTGGCAAAGCAGAGTGTGCAGCACAAGTGAAGGCTGCTGGATTCTGGCAATTAGGAGGAGTCCCCAGTCAGTGTGGATTTGTGGGTTTTTTAATGACATTATATTATCTGTTCTGAGAATTGAGCAGCAGCTCACATCTTCTGAGTGTTGTCAATCACCGCAAAAGCCTCACTTGGTTTACATGTAAGAAGAAATTTGATGTAAAACTATGTAATAGCTTTGATTTGTTTACAGACTTCTTTCTTCAGAACTATTGTTTGAAATGTAGTTGATCATGCTCTGCTAGGAAGGTTTTGCCTAACGATCCAGCACTGCTGTGACTTGTGTTGCTCAATGTTTGTAGGTCGAGTACACTTCATTAGGAGGAGTAACTGTGTCTGGTCCACGTGAGCTGCTGAGTGCTGTGAAGAGTGTAAAAGAAAACAGGAAACCTTAAACTCCCCATGGCATTTAGCCATACTGCAGAAAAAGTCAGGCCTTGTTTCCTGAAGTGCTGTTCTTTCTCCTACCATGCTTTGAATGTTGTAATGGATGGGGGAGGGGAACCCCAAAATCCCAAACCAGAAAACAACAGCGGTTTGTGGGAGTAACTGGAGTTTGTGTCCTTTATGCTTCTTCCTCAGAAGCAGGAAGGTTGCTCACAAAGCTTCATTTGGCACCTCTCACACCAAAGTCAGCTCCTGCTACCCAAAGCTCATAAAACTTGGCAAGAAAACTCACGGAACACCCAGCTTTTATTTATCTTCTGAACTGCAGTGCAGCTGCTGTAATTCCACTGGGTGTATGCAATGGCACTTTAAAGGGCTATGGTCTTCCAGCACAACTGCCTAAATGGGATTTGCCTTCAGAGACAACACGACTTGCTGGGTCAGTTCAAGCCAGAGCCTTTGGTGACGTGCACCTCCTCAAAGAAGAACAGCATTTAAGGGCAGCCCTCTGGGGGGCAGGGTTACCTGTAGGAGAACCGGAGAAGATAGATTCTACTAAAGTACTTACACTTGAGTGTTATTAATAAGTAAGACAGGGCTGTGAAGTCCCAGACTTCCACTAGTATTTCCCTGGCTTTCATCTTCCCCTTGCTGCACCAAGGTCTCTGTTTAGGGAGAGCTCAGTTGGCGAGGGGCTCCAAAGGCAGCATGTTGAGGTGTTCCAAGCTACAGCTGTTGTAAAGGCACAGCTCCATCCTCCAGCTCAGAGTTGCTCCTTTCAAGCTACATACAAATGTTCAAATGCTAAAGAACTGTAGAATGAAGGCTTCTGTATTTTTAAATTATTTTGATTTCTTCCCCAAGTGCCATAAAAGCATGTACACAGCAGCATTCATACATGTCGAGATTTATTTCCTTGCTAAATCAGCAGTGTTGCCTTCCGAGGAGAATGCCCTTAGGGGAAAATTCTCATCTGTCAGCCTACGCTGTTTCACTTCACAGCAGCACGCTGGCATGTTGATCAAAGACGGGGAAAATAACAGCTCAGATTTCCTGTGTGTGCTTTTGAACAACAAACTCCATGGAGTGTTAAAATTATGAATTGACAAATTTTAGCTTCAGTAATGCCTGGTCAAACATCCTTCTGGAATCATCACCACCACCATCATTTTCAGTGAAAGAATGCTGTAGTGCCAGGCAAATGCTTCAATCACTTTGTGCCCTCAGATTCAGCCAGCTGGAGCCTGTTAAAACAGAAAGTAGCAGTCGACAAATGGGTTTAAAAAGTAACATTTTGGGGGTGGAAAAAACCCACAACCGGGGTACACAGCTAGAAGAAAGGTGGACTTTCTAAGGCAGGGCCTGAGTGCAGTTTTGCTGGAGGAAGCATGGGTGGGGGCTCCTGCTACGGAGTCCATGGCTGCAGCTTTCCCTGGGACAGATGGCCCAGCAGGAGCACCACTGATGCTTAGCATGAAGAGCTGGGTGGGATGCAGACTAGGAGGCAGGAGAGGGCCAGGCAGGAGAAGAGGCATGCTGGGGCAGGCAAGACACTGCCAGGCCAGTAATTCCCCAGGGAAACTCCCACTGGAGCACTCTCCAGACAGGCCACAGCCAAACCTCCCTGTCTGCAAGGAGCCCTGAGCATCACATTACTGCAAGGTAAACCACCAGCTGGGACCCCGTGGTTCAACATGACCTTCAACAGTACTGAGTGGTAAAAGCTATCACAGTTTCTGGGTCTTCTGGTTTCCTGCAATAGGTGGTGTTAGCTAGGAAGAGGCACCAGGAGGGATGCTGAGGATGGACTCTCAGAGCACCAGCTAAAGGAGTTGCTGGTTGGCGCAGTAGTAGGAAAACACAAATTGTGCCAACTCTGAAAACTCCGCGTACGTGAGAGTGAGACCCAAAGGATTGAAAAGAGTGAATGGGGCTGGTGCTCCCGGGTGCTCAGGGATGGTGAGCAGGGTTCATTCAGCATGACCTCTGTCTGGTTCATGCCAGGATAGGGGGCTTGTGGGGGCTGGCCAGCAGCAAACTTTCAAAGCACTCATGCGTATGCCAAGTTCCTGAAAGAAAAAGGTCAAGCAAACAGACCATACCAGCTTTCCCAGAGCTTAATAACAGGTCACTTGCTGAGTTCTCATTAACTAAAAGGCAGAATTCAGCTCAGCTGCTTGGAGGCTGCGGTGGATGGGGAATCAATCTGATCCTGAAAGCTGATGCCCTTCTCTGCCTTCACTTTGACCCTCTCCTGAGCAACCTGATTTAATAGGTCTATTTGCTAACTCTTCCTTTTTCTTGAAGCCTCTTCTGTTCTCTCACCAGTGATTTCTGGAATCCAGGCTCTGAAGCCAACCTTTCTTTTTCTAGCAGCTGTTCACATAAACTCTGCTCCAGGAAACAATCTGACTTGTTTTGGGCAATCCTGTCCAGTGAGGATGACACACACACCACCTCCCACCTCTTTCTGTACCTTGTCAGCAGTGCAAAGGGCACCATCTCTGGCTGCAAGAAAAAAGAAAATCAGTATAAACTAATTGTTCCTCTCACCAGTGGGATACCTAAATAAGACTATTTGTCTGCATCCTGTCAGGATCACTTAGTGGTTCCAATGGGAATAACTAGGTGTGCGTGTGTGTGAAGGGGTTTGCCCTGTTTTATCCAGTAGTTGATGTCTGGCTTCTCTGCTTCTTCAAATCAAGCCAACGCAGGTAACAAGAGCCAGTAACATGGCAACTTTTTACATAAACAGGCTTGCCAGAGCCAGATCTTCCTCTCTCCTGCCAGAAAACTGTTTGTCTGAGGAATCCATGCATCTGGCACCAAATTCCAATCATAGCACTACAACTGCAGGAACTACAGAGACATTGGCACCTCATCTGAAGAGACAGTATTTGTTTTCCTTGTTTAGAACTATAAACAGTCAATAGAGGACTTTCATTCAAGTAGTATTGATGATTGAAATAAACCAGGCACAGAGACACAGCCAAAAATTGGACTTGTGCTACAAAGTCAAAACAACTCTTGCTTCAGAAGCTGAAGTTCCAAAAGGGTAATGCAAAAAGCACGTGCCCAGCAGCAAACTGGCCCTGAAGGTACACTGACACACCAGGTGTCCGTGTGTGACCTTAAAACTGTTTGCCTAGGTTGCTGTTAGAGCTAGAATTTTTAAAAATTGCCTTCAGCTCTGCTGTGGTTTGAGCAGCTGACTTCCTCCTTCCCCTCTCCAACACCCATGAAGTGAAGCAATACTGGAGTGGCCTGAGAGCACTCTGCCTGAGCAACCCACTAACAAAACCATGTGTGCTCTTGAAGGGCAGCTGCACAGTCTTTATATTTAGCACACTGGAAGTGGTGCTTTACAACCTTATCAGCAGAGCTCTCCAGCCCTGGGGGACATGAGCATTTGAACTTCCCTTGGGGATGAAGAAGTAAATGACCACAGTTGTTCTATTCCCTGGGTATAAAATGCCTCTGCTACAACAGGAGGAAGAATATTTTCTTTTTAAGAAAGAGAAAGAGGGAGAGAAAAAAATTAGTTTCTGGTTTTAAGAATAATTGCCAGCCTCTTCTTGGAGAAGCCTGATAGGAATAAAAGGTGTGGAAAAATTTCTGGAACCAAAAAAGAGACAGAAATGTGTTGCCATGATGGATTCTGTTACCCAAAAGACCATGATGCTGAATAGGTTCCCAACTGTGCAAGTTCTGGCATTTCCCCCTCAAATCCTGTTCCTACCTGAAGAGTTTCCCTCAAAATTAACTGCCATGTCCTGCAAGCCAAAGTAATAGAATCATAGAATCATGTAATGGTTGGTTGCAAGAGACCTTAAAAACCATCTAGTTCCAACCTCATCCATGGGCAGGGACATCTTCCACTTGACCAGATTACTCAGAGTCTCATCCAACCTGGCCTTGAACACTTCCAGGGATGGGGCATCCACAGCTTCTCTGGGCAACCTGTTCCAGTGCCTCACCATCCTCATAGTAAAGAATTACTTCAAAATATCTAATTTAAACCTGACCTCTTTCAGTTTAAAGACAGTTTCCCTTGTCTTATCAATGAATTCCTTTGTCAAAAGTCCCTCTCTTGTAGGCTCCCTATAGGCACTGTAAGGTGCTCTAAGGTCTCCCTGGAGCTTTCTCTTTGACAGGCTGAACAACCCCAGCTCTCTCAGTCTGTCTGCATAGCAGAGGTGCTCCAGCCCTCGGAGCATCTTTGTGCCCCCTTCGTGGTCATTATTTCATGGTCATGGATTGCAAACAATAGTTCTTCTATCTGCTCTGTTGTGATGGAAAGAGGCAAAGTAACACCAGAAACGGAGCACAATCTAGTGACNATAGGCACTGTAAGGTGCTCTAAGGTCTCCCTGGAGCTTTCTCTTTGACAGGCTGAACAACCCCAGCTCTCTCAGTCTGTCTGCATAGCAGAGGTGCTCCAGCCCTCGGAGCATCTTTGTGCCCCCTTCGTGGTCATTATTTCATGGTCATGGATTGCAAACAATAGTTCTTCTATCTGCTCTGTTGTGATGGAAAGAGGCAAAGTAACACCAGAAACGGAGCACAATCTAGTGACTCTAAAATCAGCAGCACAGCTAGTGCTGAAAATCCTGTCCTTGAGTGGGAGGGGAACATGTGACTGTGGAAAGAGAAAAACTAATAAGAGTAAGGAACAAGTGACAAGAAGAAAAAGGGAAACTCCCCCAAAACTGAACACCTTGCTGTGGTTTCTAACAATAAATTGCACCATATCATGTTTCTTTCCTCACTCTTGGCTATGCAAGTGTTAAATTAACAACCCCAAGCTGCTAAACTCTTCTTTATGTAGTACCAGTCACATAGAAACTACATGGCTAATCCTCAGCTGAGTGTTGTCTCCCTGGATTTCTTCTAAAGATTCGAGTCCTTTAGGATTGCACCGGGGCACATGTGTCCTTGGAGCCTTTCCTTGCATAAACTGTTTTTGAAAGGATTCAGCACTGTTACATGAAATATTCTGTAGCTTCAATATCACCTTACTGGATACCTACCAGTAAGTATTATCCATGGGCAAGGTGATATTTCAGTCTCTTGGACTATTTCCCGATTCCCTCACGTGGTTGCAAACTCCCTTTTCTACACCCAATGGATCCCTATCAAAGTATATTTATCCGAAGGTTAATTTCCATGGTGCTGGATATCTTAGTGAAAGAATACTTTCATGAAGAATGTCTTAAAATGTAATGTTCTGTCTTCAGCATGGTATTCTGCCTTCCACAGCCACCAGCTGCTTTACTTGTAATCTCTTTGTTCCCCCTCCCTCCACAAAACGCTTCCCTGCTTATCACTCCTGGCTCAGTCTTATGTTTCTGAATGTCCTTTTCTGCACTCTGCTTCTTGGCTCCAAATTCCAGAAGCATGCCAGCTTCCTAAACTCTCTATCACCTTCTGCCTGCATGCTGCTATATTCTTTGCTACATAGCAGTATTTCCCCCACTCTTAATTCAAGCCAAATCCCCAAATCCCTACAGTCACCTATTGCATTTTGATTCTTCCTTCAAATTGCCTGTCTCCTCTGATCTTTTGCCTTTTTCACAAAGGACATCCATGCATTTTTTACAACATGAGATGGCACAGTGTGGGTACTTGGATCTCTTATGAACTGAATATCAAAGAAGTAAAAGACAGCTGGCCTTCCAGATGTGCAGTCCAAAACTGGTGATGCTACTAATATCTTTCTGAAGAAAAAGCCAAACAGGGACCTAAAGTACAGTCAGTAATTCTGAGATTTTCCTAGCGATATTCTTGAATCTACAAAGGCTTTGAGAGGAAACATGTCTCTAGCTAACTCATCCAAGATGAGAAAGAACTTACAGCAATGTTTCCTGAACAGTCTCCAGTAAATCAGAGTTACTAATAGTTTGTTCCTCCTAAACCTTTGTTTCTCTCTGCTGTCAGCAACTTAGCCTGCAGCAGACTCCAGTCTAGCCTGGAATTTTTGGTTCTTATCCATCTGCCTAACAGTTTTTTGTGTTATCTGTATTTCTTCTTAGTGATCTTACAAGGTGCAAGAATTTGGCACACATATAGGCCCAAGGCCAGTGTTTGAGCTCTCTAGACTATGGTCATGGATTTTATCTGCAAGGGACATTGAAGCAAAACCAAATAAACCTCCAGCTTGGGAGCTCAAAGTTGAGACTGCCATCTGGATCAGGATCTCAGCTGTGCAGACACATGGGCATGTCTCTTGTTTTTGCTAAATAGCGAGACATGCTTTTTTCCCCCTGACACTCATTCTTTCCCTCTGGTTTTTAATTTGAAGAATCAGGTAATTACTACCTTGGAGTTTCCATCCTCTAGAAAATGCTGTGCCCCCCTACAAAAGATAGGCCTTTCTGTTAAAAGGGAAGTGCTCATGGTGGGAGAGCTAACGGTGCTTCTTCCCTTGTGATTGTTTCTCTGACAAGTGAACATTTTCTCCGGAGCTGCTTAGGGCTAAAGGAGCTGAGGTCACACGTCTCCCTTTTCTGTAGGAGTCTTTACACAGACATTAAGTAGGATGAGATATCAGTTTATTCTCTGAGCTTCGTTTCCCTTATTCCACCAAACCATACATTCCCATCAATGCTGCTATGACCAACAGGATTCCCAGTTCCTCCAAACGGATGTTAACCCAACTGGACTCTGTAAAGGGGCATATCTGAGGCCCTATTTCATGGTGACAATGACATGAGAGGACCTTAATCTCAAACATTAAGGACTGAGCCAGTTATGTCTTTGTCTGGACATGGCCCCTGCTGGCATTTTCCTTGGCACAAACGCAGGGTAACACCAAACTGCCACAGGGAGTAGCTGACAGGGATGGAATAATGCAGCCTCCGCTGCTCCACCTGGACCATCAGGCTTCTTCAGCTGTGCAATATGGTTAGAGAAACAACTGGCTTGGATTTATGGAAACAAAGCCTCTCTGGTTGCTCATGGGCTCCTTGTTTGGTTGCTAATGTGGCTGCTGGTTGGGTAAAGCTTCAGTGCGGATCATCGTGTCCTGGAGCAAAAGTCCTTGTTTCCCTCCTGGCAGGCCTGTGGTGGGAAAGGAGCACTGAGAAACTGCAGGGAAAGGATGTGAAGCCCTTTAGCCAGAGAAAGGCAAAAGCCCACAAGATACGAGTGCTCTGGGTCAGTGTGGAGAATGTGCTGTGGGAGATGTACCCTAAATTGTGATCCCAAAGCCCAGAAGAAATATTCCAGATGAAGAAGAACTCAGAGACACCAGTATCACATCCCTTTGTTGACAGATTGAGAGAAGTTGGGTTGAGGTGACTACAGAGGCTGCAAATCCACAGGTACATGCATATATCACTGCTGTTGCTGATGCTACACTTTTGATTTTAAAACAATGTACAGCTACTCTGACAATAACATTTGAGTGTTTCCATCAGGTCTCTTTCCTTTTAAAATAAAATTATTTAAAAATCATAAAATATATTTGACATCCTTGATTGCATCCCAAATCACCAATCTAATGAGCTAAGAGTCTAAACAACAGCTCAAGGAAACCAATGGAAATTCTGTATTACTTGCAGACAACTGCCCAGAAAATGGAACAAGCACCAAGGAATAAGTGAGATGGAAAGAATCTGATCCTCTTCATTAAACTGCTCACTCTTCAACAACAGATGGTGTGTTTGCGAGTGTTTGCTGTTAAGGAAGTCAGGGCCCTGGACCAAAGAGAAAATATAAGCCACATTTAAGTACTTGCATATGTTGACTTTTGGAATCATTTCCAGCCAGATATAATGTTAGACATCTATACACTGACCCCTCAGTTTTGTCTGCCTGTGCTTTCATTTGTCTGTCATTATGTTTGTCCTGTGACCCCACATGGCAGCAAAAAGTTCAGTATTGTTTTACCACAAATAGCAAACAAGCTCAGACAACTACTTAAAGAAAGCAGAACTGCAGCCCATGGAAGGCTTTGTATAGCAGAAACATTTTAATATAGGCAGGCAGCAACAATTATTATGTCTGCCTGTAACACTATTCAAATAACTATGCCAATTTGCATCACTTAGAATTGATTTTACTGTGTTGCCTGTCTGTTTCAGACTGATGGAGGCTTTCTTAAACCTCAACTAAAATTTTTTAAGAATGACACGAAGGAAAAATATGTTGTTTTGCAATCCTAAAAGATCTTGTTTACGCAAAACCCTTGTGTGTGAGCAATCCAAGTCATATAGATGCATGTACTCACACATATCTATGCATCCCTACATATA
>VZRX01006786.1:24736-43269 GCA_013398075.1 Notiomystis cincta
CAAATCCAGCTCTCCAGCCCTGAGATTTGCTGCTTTAAGCATAAAGCCAGTTTTCTCCTCCGTCCCTGATGCTAGCATGTTCTCCAAGTCAGAGCCATTTGAGTGAGGCAGGGTAGGAAGAAAAATAAGCATGGAATGAAATATATATATATATATATATATATATATTTCATTCCATGCTTATTTTTCTTCCTACCCTGCCTCACTCAAATGGCTCTGACTTGGAGAACATGCTAGCATCAGGGACGGAGGAGAAAACTGGCTTTATGCTTAAAGCAGCAAATCTCAGGGCTGGAGAGCTGGATTTGAATTCCATTTTTTTCGTGGAGCTCCCACACCATGCCAGCCATGTGATGTAGGATGTTTTTCCCTGGTTGTTAAAACACATTTACATTGCAGATGGTTGTCCTGAACCTGCAGAGCAGCTTCTGTACTCTCCCACAAGTACCTGCAGCAGGCAAGCTCTGTGCTGCCTGGCACTTCCATCTCACAGCACCCCTACACCTTCTTCTGCCCCCAGACCCTACAGTACTGACAGGCAGTGCCCAGGGGGAAGAGAAATTGCCTTTTGTAACTGGATTTTCAGCCAGAGCTGACCAAAGTCAGATTATATCTGAAGCAGTGCTGTAACCCCTGGGCTGTTTGATTTAAGCATGTGTGTCAAAATTAATTCCACACCCCTCCACCCCACACCCCCTCAGTACATTTTGTCTTATTTTTGCATTAGGCATTTCTTCCATATATTTTCTGCTGAGCACATCAGATTCTTCTGTCTATGCCACAATAGATTGAAACTAGTCTTGGATGCAGGGAAACATATTCCCCCTTCTACTCCATACACACCTTGCACACAAGCCCTCCTAAGAAACAGAGACAATGTGCAATATGTTTGTCACTCTGATTCCCTCAGACCACCACGACCACACCAGCAGTGCCTGTAGCTCCTCTTCCAAGGCAAGCAGCATGGCAGGTCAAAGAGCATTGCCTCCCCAGAAGAGATTTGGGGCTTTGCTTCATTGAGCTGAGCTCCCTCTGCAAAAGCACTACAGCCCAAAACCCACCACTGGTGTTAGAGGTGCTAATGGGCGAAATTGACATTCCTGATTACTTCGGCAAGGCTGTGTTAGTAGAGTTTACTCCAGAGATTGGATAATATACCACCTGCTATCATCATCAAAACATATTTTTTTCTTTTTTTCTTTCTTTTTTCTTTTTTTTTTAATACTAGGTGAATCCCAAAGGCAGTCCTGAAAGGATAAAAAAAAATCAGCTGTCTTTACTGGAAGCAGTAAATTTATTCACATTAAAATACAGTATTAAACCTCATTCTTCTATTCCACCGTGAAGCAATGGGAGACTTATAAGCAGGATTTTTCTGAGATTTTTTGAAACAGCTTCACAGCCTTACCCCTGTCACTGATACTGTCAAATTGGCATACTGTATACCTTGAAATGCTGTGCATTGCACAATCATAAATCCCACATGGATTTATCCAGCAGGCTTAGTGTCATTAGCCCCTGTTACAGACAGGCTGCAGTGCTGAACGAGCGCATAACTTGACAGAGGTCATCCAAGGTAGCAAAGACCTCACAAGGGAGTACAGATTTCATAACAGGCTCATTTTCTGAGCATTGCTGGGAAAGCAGCCTGGATGCGATGTGCTCTCGCTATCATTTCCTCTTGCCTTCAACTGTTTCCATTGAGAATGCATCTGTGCATCATAAAAAAAAAACCCAAACCCAAACGTTTATCAGGCATTTTGTTGTCTGTTTTCTGACCCCAAAAATGCTACCTGTCATTTTCCAGAGTCATTGCCAAATCTCAACATGGTTCGTTTTTAATATTCGTTGTAATTGTGTTAACACGTTTGCTGAGCGAGCACTCCTAGCCTGTGCTGACCGCTTGGAATTCAAAATTAGCACAGTAATTATATTTCACAGGCTACTGGTCCATGGGAAATTTCACCTCGCTTGTGAATTTGCATGTTCTGAAATAGGTCGGAGAAGCAGATGGCTTTGAAAGAAGCAGCAAAATAAAAGGGACTGGGAGTCAAGACTCCTGTTTTGCTTATTAGATTAAGCCCTTTACGACAGGGTGAGTGCTCACATCCAGTTAGGTGGTTCACTAGTGCTGAGTGAATCATCAAGAGTGTCTCTGGAATTTTCCTGGAGGGTATTTTCTGGGTAGCTTCCAGGAGTATTTATGCACAGTGCATCCGGAAGCACCGGCTTGTTATTCACTGCAGTTCCATCAGGGAGTTGGAAAAGAGCAGCAGATGAGCCTGACATCTAAGAGTCTAAGGGCAGAGGATAAACAGTTTTCTATTACCATGATTCTGAGGTTGTAATTAAATATAGGCATTGCCAACTGCAAGATCTGTTAGATAACTGAGCAAACATATCTCTGGGGAAGCAACCTTGGCCTGAGGTATTTTTCTCACTTCTGTGGACACAAGAAATATCAACATCCCTATTGAAGCCCTTCTTTGATTATAATTTCAATCCCAGTAATTAAAGACAATCTCAATAAACTGAAGTCCCTCAAGGAACAGGAACAGAAGCCCACTATGTCCCTCCAGTGTCTCAGCACATTATGATATTTTCCCACATATTATGGCAGGGTGAAAAATAAATAAAAACACTGCAGAGACACACAATCTAATTCTGCAAGTGCTTTCATGCCATGTGCTGTCTGGGTTTGCCTCTTTCTGGGTTTCTGTTTTTTCTTTTATTTGCCTTCCTTCCTACGTACCCACAAACACTTGATTTATTTCTCAGTTTAATAACATCAACAAAAAAGAACGGAATCTAATGCTAATGACCAGCTTTATTTTTGGAAGAAGCCAACAGTCATGTATAGCCAACTTGCATATGGAATCTCTTGCTCAGTGAAGAGGCAGCACCATCTGGAAACCTGTCATGCTGCCTCTTTACATTTCGTCTCCGCTACGAAATGTATCTGCAGAACCATCCCATGGCCACAGTGTATCTGCAGATACAACTGCACCACCAGTCATGGATGCCTGGAGAAAACCAGTGGGCTCCGGATGTGAACATGCAAGTCCTTTCCACTTATGCCGAAGGAGAATTTCTGCTGGCTTTTGGCTGAACCCAGGCCATGCTTATTAGGTGGCTGACAATGGATAGTACAGCATATCAAAATTAAGTATTTTAGTTTCTCATGTGATAAATTCACCCAGATATGCCAATACTGTAATACTCTCTTTTTCTTTCCTCAAAGTCTGCAGATGAAAAACAATACTCAAACTTTTCCTGATTGCTGTGCTCCTGACTGGATAAAACAGACAGAGCTCACATGAACCACGTGAGTGTAAAGAAGTTCCTATGAAAAGCCTAACCCAAGAATTGAGTTTTGTTTATCAGTCAGAAAGCAATTAGTAATAATACCATTTTCTTCCCTCAGGAAATGAGATCCACCATTTAAGTTGACTACTGAAACAGGTCTGAATGCAACACTTACAGATCTCTGCCCATCAGTAGCACCTCAGACAAACCTAAGCTCAGCCAAAAGGGCTCAGCCAAAAGGACTCAGTCAGCTTTCCATTACTTGGAGGAAGCTTATAAAAGAGAAGCAGAATGACACACAGTCAGAGAGTGATAGAATAAGGGGAAATGATTTTAAACAAAAAGAGGAGAGATTTAGATTAGATGTTTGGAAGAAATTCTTTACTCTGAGGGTGGTGAGGCACTGGAACAGGTTGCCCACAGAAGCTGTGGATGTCTCATGCCTAGAAGTGTTCAAGACCAGATTGGATGGGGCTTTGAACAACCTGGTCAAGTGGAAGGTGTCCCTGCCTATAACAGGGAGGTTGGAACTAGATGGTTTTTAAGGCCTCTTCCAACCCAAGCCATGCTAGGATTCTATGATTCTATGAAAAGCCAGAGGCTTTTGTGTGGGCTGGTTTTTCTGTGCTCTAATTTTTTGCTTAGCATTGCAAAAATCAAGAACTGATTGTTTATTTATGACATTCAAATCAAATGCACATTGAGATGGAAATGGAGGATTATTTTAATAAATATATCAATAATCCTTGTTAGTAGAAGCCTTGTGGTTTGCTTTGCCTGACAGTGTACTCACACTGTATGTTTTCTTGTTTTGTTATTTTGATTCCCATTTGATTTATATATAGGAAAAATAGTGAATCAATGTGCAAAGAATGTATCCATGTCAAATAATTTAATCACGAGGTTGATATGAACTGTAGAACAATGAGATGCCTTGAGTAATTCATCTTATCATCAGCCTTGAAGTATGGCTAAAAAAAATCTTACAAAATTCACAACAAAAGTTATCTAGCAAAAACGTGACTTAATGTTGTCAGCAAAGCCATGTAAAGGAAATCTAAAAGGAGAGGAAATGAGGAAGAAAAAATCAAAGGAATTTTATGTTGCATCTCAGATTCTTCTGCCATCGTAATTGTTTTTGGTGGACTGTGATTACATTGTTCTTAAATATTTCAAGGAACTAAATTCTTTCATACAGCAGAAAGGCAAATAAGACTATAATAATTATTCATGCCATGCAATCATTTCACTATCTTTAAGTGTTGTGGCTAAAGCAGATCAGAAAAAAATACAGCCATGTTTTTGCCCTTTTCTTGGAGTCTGTTTTTAATGGACAATATTCCAGCCCAGAGATTTCTAGACAGAGTCTAGGCAGGTTTTGGTCTGCCATCTTAGCTACAGAACCAGCTTGCATCACAGCCCTAGCATCCCAACCCCTCATGGGTGGTTGTCATCTCATGAGAATGGAACAAGACCTGAGGATTTGAAGTCATATTTAAATTCTTGTGAGAACAAAGGGGCTTAAAATGAGACTACCTTGAAAGATACTTGGATGCTTTGACTGTATTAAAAAGTGATCCCTTGTAAGACATTTCCTTGAAAAACCAACAAGAAATGGAAAAAGAAAGACAATTTGCAGAAATTTGCTATTTTAAGGATTTATGCAATCTGGGATGATTCTACACCCATGGCAGGGCCTGCTGGTGTTGTCACCCAGACTTTTGCTACAGGTCCAGAGATCAGATTCAAAACTCATGCCAGTCCCATATGGACTAGCTATAATCTGTTTCTTTAGGTGCTAAACCAGAAGCAGCTCAACATAATGCCATCCTACCTCCAGCTGTCAGCTGCAGAAACCAGCTCACCATGACCACTCAGCCTGATGTGTCACCAGTGTGCACCATGTGCCTTCTCAGTGTTGTCTGTGCTCAGAATAATGACAGGAAGACAGAATGAGGAGAAGCTCTGATGCATGAAGCACGGAGAAATCATACAGCATACAAAAGCAGTTAATATAGCAAATAGATTGCCCAGTGTTCTGCTGCAGAGTTAGAGAAACACTGAGCATCTGAAGCATACCCAGCACAGTGCTCAGCTCATGAGGAGTACTCTGGTCCCATTAAGTATTTCAGGAAAGAAGCATGTGCAAGACACAAACCAATAAATTTTTTTCCAAGAGAAATCCAATGCTTAACACAAGCAAAGTAACAACAAATAGCTTGCAATCACCCTACCCCTCAAAGTTGGAGCTACCCTTACCAAATAGTTTAGACTGCAAAGCAGGTAGGTGGAAAAGTGGCAAAATCATGGTTTATTGATGGATAGATATGAGAAAGCAGTGACAGAGTCAGGTACCTTTGCTCCTGACAGGCATCAGAGTTCAAGCCACACCAACCTCTTAATTCTCCAGAATTCTGCCCAAGCAAGGTTGGCATCAGTGCTCTGTGAAGGCAAAGGCCATGGCTGACCAGGCCTCACTCTTCAGCAGTGTAATTTCNCTTGCAATCACCCTACCCCTCAAAGTTGGAGCTACCCTTACCAAATAGTTTAGACTGCAAAGCAGGTAGGTGGAAAAGTGGCAAAATCATGGTTTATTGATGGATAGATATGAGAAAGCAGTGACAGAGTCAGGTACCTTTGCTCCTGACAGGCATCAGAGTTCAAGCCACACCAACCTCTTAATTCTCCAGAATTCTGCCCAAGCAAGGTTGGCATCAGTGCTCTGTGAAGGCAAAGGCCATGGCTGACCAGGCCTCACTCTTCAGCAGTGTAATTTCCAGGGCTCCTAGCCCAGATTTTACAGACCTCCCTGCATAGCACTAACAGTGCTAATTTATTTATAACAAATTCCTAATTTATTTTTGGCTCTCAAATGCCATAGAGAAAGAGGGAATCAGTCAGTCAGCAAGACTGACACACAGCAAGTATCTCCAAGGAAGAGAGTGATCTGTACCATTGCTATTGGCTTCACTTGGCAGTCTAGGCTGCTTTTTTCCCTTCTGTCTTTTGCACAAGTTGCATCTAGAGCTTGAATTCATCTGCTTGCATGCAGGATGCCATCTGATCACCCCCAGGCAAATGGTTTGAAACTCTCTGATGGACAGGTCGTAGGTCCAGAGCCTCACTGAGAGCTGGGGCACGTGTGATGCAAATCTGGAGTACAGCTTTTGGTGCAGTTTCTTCCAGAGGAAGCTTAGATCTCATGTGACAAGCAATTTTGTAGACCAGAAATGAGAATGAGCAAGGGGTTCATTTCAACACTATGTTACTCTACCAAATCAAAATGCAACTGTAGATGCAGCCATAGATAATTTCATGTTACTAACCACACCTACTAACCATGTATGTGATCACATTGTTCAACCTTATCTATCTGAAACACGAGGAAATAACAAGAAAAGGACTCTCATTAAGGACTGTGCTCTTTGGAGATGTCTTTATGTTCCCTGGATAAAATGTGTGACATGGGTGATTTGGAAATATTGTGGAGACGCCTGAATGAATAAAATCTAGAAAAAACATGGAAATTACCCTAGTAGTAAAACATTCAAGAATCTCTCCAGAGCCCTTTGCAGTTAATGACTATTAATGGATTTTATGAACTTCACTGTGTTTTAGTCTGCAGCCTGTTTGTAAGAAGGGCTTGCTCTAGAGGGAGTTAGGGCTAGAGTTAGAGACAAGTGAACAGGATATTCCCTTCCTTTGCAAAATCCATCAAGACATCTCACAGCTGCCTGTTCCCAAACAACAAAGGTATTTTCTCAGATAGGATGTGGACCAAAGAGGCACATCCACCCCCACTTTCTTAAAATAAAGCTATAGCCTGCTTCTCACATTAGTACAGAAGAACAAGCAAGTCGCCTACTTTCTTCTGCTTGGGAGGGTCTGAAATCTATAGGAGATGAGGCACTAAGGAAATGAAAAAGCCTTTTAAGGTATTTTTTGTGATCACAGAATTTATACACTGAGGCTCTAAACTGATTCAAGAGACACTGTGCTCTCCACTGGCTGTCATTTCAAACGAGTTTTATTTAGAAGGTCTAGGATATTATGAGTCATTTCACTGGCTCCTTATTCCCTGACCCAAGTCTGAAAATAAATATTTCTTCAGCTCCCCATTCCAAGATAAAACCCAGGAGTGCCACAGAACCTTGCAGTGACTTCTATCTGTATTTCTGAGCAGGGGTTTCTATGGGGAGGAACAATTCTATTGTTCTTGGCTGTTTACTTTTTTTTTGATCTTAGTACAGCTGGCCATACTCTGAAATGGGTTGGGTTCAGCAGAAATCTTAAAAAAAATTCTGATCCTAAAGGCTTCTATGCATATTTAACCCAAAATTTCTCAAATCATTGTTGAAAAGATGAAAAAAATCAGAAACAGGAGTAGAAAATAATTTTAGCTTTAGTAGATGAACACAAAATTTTCACTTGACAAATCATTTGGCTTTGAGATTCTTTACAACCTCAGTATAAAAATCTATCAATAATCAGCTGCGTCCTTCTTAAACTGACCCTGCTTTAAAAAAAAAAAAAAATTAAAAATATTTGTTTGTTTAACAAGAAACTCTCTTTTAAATGACTATTTAATCTGAGTCTTTCATCACATTTTTACTTGTATTCCATCCCAGAATAACAGTTGGGTGAGCAGGATATTTCAATTTTTTTCTGAGGTAGGATCTTACTTATTTTATTCCCCATGGGAATTCAGAAATTCTTGAACATCAAAAGTTTGTGTTTCTTGAAAGACCAGTTATCAAAACCAGTGTTTCTTCAGCCTGCTCCTTAAGTGTCCAAGTAGCTGGTTCCTTACCTGGCTGTTTCCCTGTGCAGCCCTTTTTGAAAGAGGGGAAAGTGCCTGGCTGGGAAACAGAGGAAGAGGGCAGGCATTGTGCAAAGAGCTCTGAGATTCTGTTGAAGAATAAAAGGAAGCAGGTAAATTCTCAAAATCTCCATCTTTCTCACCAGAGAAAATCCAGTTCTCTTCTGAGTTATTTACTAGAGATTCTCTGTACAAAGGCCCTCTAATGGCTAACTGACCTCTGCAAAAAAGCAATTTATCTTGTAGAGGGGTTTTGTCTGTGTGGCTGTGTTAGCTTGGGGCCTAAGTCCTGCTAAGCCCAAGATCCCTGCTGCCCATGCTGCGTCACCTGCCGGCTTATTGCCTGCATCTAGACTTGAGTGAGCCTGTGGCCTCTCCAGGCAGGAGCACAGGCATCAAACACTCCTGCTCCTAATATTACTGAAGAACACTATTACCTCTTTATAATTCAAGTGTTTCCTCTGGATCTAAAAGCCAGCAATATTGATCAGGCGCTATTTGGGGTGAGAGGTCTGAATGAAACAGGAAGGCTACACTGGCACTCCGTGGGAGCTCTGCTGTGCTATGGCTGCTCATTGAAACATATGAGAACACTCAACACTCACTCACTGCCTTTGATCTTTCATTGCAGGTAATTTATATGAGTGTTTCTGCCTTTTGTGTGCTCCTGAGCATGACACTGATGGGCAAAGGAGCTCAGACTTCAGGCTGGCTGTTTATGTCACTGAAGACAAAGAAATCTCCAAGAAAGGCTCCAAGTAAAACCATGTATGTTCCAGCATGTGGAAATCGGGCAAGGATGAATGGCTGAAATCAATGACCTTTATAACTAATTTCCAAAGCTCAGCAGTTTCTGCTGAGTTTTGTTTAGAATAGACAGCGACAGGCAGGAGTTTGGGCAGGAGTGATCCCTGGGTCAAGGCTGTAGTGTACACCACATAAATCCTGTATTCCTGCACCAACTCTAGCAAGATCAGGTCTAGGTAGTCATAGCTGGGTCCTGACTCTGTAGCCTGAATTTCATCTCCATCCTTCCACAGCAAATAAATATACTTTTGTAACATTCCAGAGCCCAAAATGCCCATTTTAGAGGCAAATTCCTGAGTGCTTGTGCCCTTTACCTTCAGAGGGCCTAACATTGCCTTCCCTTATGAAGGCAATTACGCTTTGCAAAATGAATATATAAAGCTTGTCCTGTGGTTTATATCCAGTGCACTGCACAGTTTTTACTGGCATGATGCTGAATTTGATAGTTCTGGCTTCACTCTAATCTGTCCTTTATTTCATGGCAATTCCTCCCCTCATCTTGTTTTATTATTTCTTCAATTCTTTACTAGTTTCACCCCATTTGGATGAACAAGCTTTCAGGCAAATGCTGTCTCTTATTATATGCTTGTAAAATTAACCCCTCAGCTGAACTGCTGTCCTTACAAACTATTACAGTATCAACTGGAGTGAAAATTAGAACATTTCCACATCATGGAAAAATCAGTGGTAAATCCAGTTAATGAACTCTAGTGGTCCTGATACCTACAATGCTTTGTTGCTTCAGTTGCATGGAGCTCCTCCACCAAGAGAGTTTTAATGTACCAATTCTGGCACAAACCAGTTTTCTTCCAAACACAGCAGCTACCATCTCCTTTCCTGTCAGGATACACCCTACTGGTATCCAGCAACATCTCCTGAGTTGCACATGACATCAGCTGCCTGTGAACTAGCAAAATTGCATCGCCCTAATCCTCAAAGCTTGCTTGAACAGATTTGCTGGCACCATGCCTGTGCTAGAGGACAGGAACACTTAAAATCACATAATTTTTTTGGCTCATTGAAATCATTCTGTTGCCCTGTTTTTCCATTGCCATTCAGCCTGATTTGCAAGCAATTTTCTCAATGGAGTACTTCACAGAGGTTGGGAGTATGCTGTGCTCAATACTGCATTCTAGCCATAAGCCACATTGGTGTTGGTTTATTTTCTGGCACTGTCATCTTGCGAGTAACGCCTACCTTCCCAGGTTTTGGCACAAAACGCTTCCTACTTAGTCATCAGATGCCCAGTGAAACTTACTTCATTCAGACAGATTCTCTTCTTCTTTTTTTTGTAGCTCACTTTCAGAATTCGTTTCTGCTTGTTAATGCAAGCCTCCGAGCATGCTGCTGCTGTGCATTTTTAAACACTTACCCAAATGTCATCTCTATTATTTCCAAACTCTCAGACTCTTTGGGGATAGCTTAGATGCAAATGAGCTGTCAAAGAAAGATTACTTGAACCAACATTCAGAATGACAAAAGGCTTACAGACTGCATGCACAGCACACGGCTTCCAGCTTCCCAGTCAGCCATTATTTGCCAAAATCAAGGGTTTATACACAGTCCAAAAAAACATTCAGCTTTGTTACAATGGGGCACAGTCATTCTCCATTGAAAAATTTAAACCTCTTAGGTCTAGGAAAACTCTGATTTCCATAGCTTCTCAGATGTTGCTCAGCTACTCACTCAACCCACACATTCATTGTACCTAAAAATTCACTTTAGAGCCTGTCTGTCCTCCAGTAGGTAGAGCTATTTCTCCCTGCCACACACTTTTTTGGGGATGTTGCAGAGGTGGATAAAGAGAAAAACCATGCTCACTTTACCCTGCACAGCAGTCTGAGAAATAGTGAGTGTTGCTCTGGCAGGGGAAACCAGGACCTCTCTTCCAAAATCAAGGCCCACATCCATGGCTGCACATGTTGTGATTCTTGGGGCTGTCCTGTGCAGGGCCAGGACTCTGGTAATCCTTGTGGATCCCTTCCAACTCAGAACATTCAGTGATTGTGTGATCCAAGAGGCTTCATGAGGAGATGCAGTGCAGTCACTGAAAGCAAAGGCATCATTTTGTGAAGCCCAGCTTTCTAACTGCAGATGGCACCCCTGATTCTGCTGAGGTGACACACATTTTGCTGAAGAGCTGATTTCTTCAGCAGGAAATAAGACAGCCCCAGAGACCAAGGGATTTAAACCAAACCCTGACCTGTTTTAACACTGTCTCAGTGTTACGCACGGGAGATACACACACTCATGTGCTCATTAAAATGGGACAGCAAGCCAAATTCGTCTCATACAACTACTGACATCAACAGAAGGCCCAGTGTTTGAACAGCAGCTGTCACAATTTGTTCTCTGAATAATATTTAGCCAAGATTAAACCTAGATAGAGATACCAGGTACTTTGCAGATATTCTGGTCTTACAGTGAGCATTAAGCAAGTCCTGGAAACGCAGGGTTTGAGGGGTAAACAAGATATGCTTCGTTCTTATTTCCTGTGTCTGTTGAGAACTCTTCCCTCCCACACTGGCACTGGTCCAAATTATGCCTTTTTCAGCAAGATAGTAAAATACAGTTTTAAAAGGAAATACATACATTGCACTTTTCATCTCAAGAGCCTGGAAAGTGCAGCTGGGCGTTAATTAATCAGCACAACATCTCTGCAAGTTAAGGGAATATTTTTATCCCCTATGTGGAAACTGAGGTACAAGGAAGTAGAGTATCCTATAAAAGGTCAAAAAGAAGTTCATCACTTGAGAAAAGAATTTGCCTAATTGGTGATAACTCTGGGCTAAAAAATATTCTGTGTAATTTAAGAAGATGAGTTCTATGTTTTTCATGGCTTATTCCTGCTGAGAGATGCTCATTGCCCACAAACTGCTGAACCAAGACCGAATGTTATTCAGTATGTCATGCCCTGTTGGTGCTCAGCCCAAATCACTGCAGTCAGTAACCTCTGTCAGCACATTTTTTACCTTTATGGCATGCCTTTATGGCATCAGGTTCGAAAGTAGCCAAGACCGTGGCCCACAGTATCTTCAAAGATAACACCAGAGAAAGGCTGCAGTGTGGTCAAATTTACATGCCATACCCTGTATTGCTGGTAAGTATTACTCATTGGATAAAAGAGAGTCATGTTCAATCACTGATGCTGTTGTTCACAGCACATGGAAGAGTATTGTTTTAATATATATGAATGTGTGAATGGGTGAACTCTTATTATTTCCAAGACTATGGATTCCTTCACATGTCCAATATAGAGCTAGACTAGGGTGTATACCAGAATTGCCTCTTTGCCTGGCACCTTGCTTGGAATCTGCCTCTGAGACACTGCTTCTGAGCAGTATCTTCCTACTGGTTCCTCAAGCCTTTGCATCTACATCTCCTGACTCAGACTGAAATTGCTTTATTCTCCTATGTTATTCTGCATTTGTTCAGTGGTATGCCAGGGATGGGACCCTTGGAACCAGAACCATTGTCAGCCTTGCCGTCAACAGCAAAGCATCCCGAGAGGATGAGGAGGGGATGGGGATTGCATTTCCCTGACTACACCGTGTGCCACAGAAGCCTCTCCTTGGGCAGAACTAGCTGGGGAAGAGGGAGTGCAGAGCAGTTACAGAGCAGTCCTCTCAACTTGCCTGGTTAAATTTTCTCCCTTAAGAATGATTCACGCTGACCTAGAAAATGTGACAGAAATGGATATGTCGGTTACCAGGTTACTGCTGTGCCTTGCAAAATCATGGCAAACTCTTTCCTAAGGGATGAACTTTCACTCCATGCCCCAAGTGATACTGTCCTCTGAAGCACTGGGATAACTGCAGTTTAAGTGGATTTAGTCACAGCACAGTTGACACTGCCTATAGGGTAGAAAAGGCGTCTGTGGAAATAACAAGACCTTTCTGTATAAAATGCAATAAAGATTTCTGCAGGAGCTTAAGCTACATATCTCCAGCTGAGCATTGGAGAAAAGTCACAGTGGGCTCACAACATCCCCAGAAACCTCTTCAGCCACATCACCAAATCTACAAATAACATTTTCATATGTTGTGTTGAACAGAATAGCAGAATTTTATCTTTAAAGACAGAGCAAATGCACTGAGCCCCATAGTAGTGATTATTACTGACTTTAGTATCTGCTTGTCACCACTTTAGAAGGCTCTGCCTGTATTCCCAGACAACTTGAAACAACAGCTAGGAGGATAGTGAAGATTGCCCATTTGCTTACAAAGTAGTGACAAGTCTGAGACTCAAAAGGGACATTACAAATCTATGTACTGCTGCTTTGTCCACTGCCAGGACTCCTACCCTTTTGTCCTATATATGTATTTTCCTAGGGGTCTGTGTTATTCTGGTTCAAAAGTGCTGTGGCATGGCAGAAACAGAATATTTGAGAACCAGCAAAATAAAGAGAGGGAAAAAGTTTTGATCTCAAATAAATAGCACTAGAGCTGCAACACTGGATGTATTTTTCTTTCCATACTTAAATCAATTCTAAAGAGGGATTTTCTAACTAATCTGCATTTGTTACAGAACTTGGAGGATTTCTACCATTGTGCTAGACCTAGGAGATCACATGGCATAATTTAGGCTTCCCTCCCTAAAGAGTATACCAGTTCTTCGTCATGATGGTTATGGAAAAAAGGACAAAAAAGGCTGAACACAGGCCAGGAAGGGCTATATACCCTGGTGTTGCAAAGAGTAATTTGTGGCATAGGTTTATTTGCTTTTATTCAGTTAGTTTGTGTTAGCAAAAAAAATTGCCAGGTCTGCAGGAGGTGGAGCAGCGTACAATTAAGTGACTAACCACATTATTAGTTGGACAAAGCAAACATTTCTCACCTGAAATGGCATTAATCTCTCCAGCAAGCCTGGAGAGATTAGGGGTCTGAGGTTTAAGGCTGTAATACTTCTGATTTCAGGGCTGCTGAGTATGAAAATTACAGAAATCATGTGGGAGAAACATGGCAGTCAGACACTGTACATGTGAGCTCAAAACCTGGTTTTGTTCTTTTGTTTTGTTCTGGTCTGAGTTTTTTGGGGGGAGGGGGTTTTGTGTGTCATTTTGGGTTTTTTTTCAAATGCTGCTCAAAATAGCATTTCACATCCTTAGATTGTATCTGAGGCATAAAACACTGAAAAAAGAAAGTGTAGATGTGAAACAAAACGTACTTCTCAAAACTGCTGGATATTTTTTCTCAGCACTGTTGTTTTGGTTTCTTACTCAGAAGTTTGATTTGCAAGGCAACTTGGCATTTTGTTCACCAGAACATTTCTTATGCTTTGGACAATGCCTGTACAGTGATTTGGGAGCTGATTTAGGTGGAGTGAGTACACTGAGTCCTGCAAACAGCACTGCTGGCAGTGCCCCAGATGTATTCAAAGCATTCACACCACAGTTAAGAAGAGTTGAAACTGGAGTATTTGCAGGTGAACTGGCCTGTGGCATGCTTGACCTTGCACATCCCCAACCTGTGAACAGCTTCTCATAAGAACTTGGTCCTGCATGTATGATCAGGCTGTTTCCTTGCAGACTGCATGCTTGCATGCAAACAGTACGGATGAGCAGTAAATCCAGGCAAGACCACAGGGTCAGACTTGCATGTCCCAGCACAGTCGGCATTTCATGACTTGAAATGTTGTCCTTCATCAAGAAAAAAGGAGGTACTCGTGTTGTCTGTGCTGAAAGATGTCTGAGGTAACACTAACACACCAATCTGGGCTTTGTGGATGCTCAGCACATCTCAAACCCAGTCACTTTATTTTGGCACTTGTATACAACTGCCTTAGGGGGTCTCATTTCAGAAACGCCATTTGCAAATTCAGTTCTAAATATTTTATCATATCTATTCCCCTCAGAAGGAGCTGCACAGATTAAACACAAAACGCTTGTAGAGTCCTCAGATAAAATACACTACTGACACAGAACGTATTGTTAATCATGATTAATTATTATTATTCTGCTGGCTGACAGGCATCTGACTGACGGATACTCTCTAATCCCTATTCTCTCCCCAGATTTTCTTCCTAATTAGTGTCCTCTAGAACCTTGTAATCACATGCCACGCAAATGAACTGCATGTTATTCAGCCAAATAGATGACAGTGGATTGGGAGACTTCCTCCGTCGCCAGCAGGCTGGAAGAAAACAAGCGGGGAGACACTACACGGTGTAAACGCTTATTTTCCCCGTCGGGAAAAGGGAATGGCAGCGGCGGGCGCAGGGCGGGGGTGCAGCGCCCTCTGCAGGCAGCGCAGGCAGCGCCACGAGCCCGCGCACCGCGTCCACCGCGCCGACCGGCGGGGCTCAGGGATTCGGGAATAAATGCATCGCTGGGGCTCAGGGATTCGGGAATAAATGCATCGCTTCCCTCTGTGTTGCTAACGGGCTACCTCAACCAGAAAAAAGCGCCAGCAAACAACTAACAAAACACAACACGCAAAAACAGAATGTGGAAGACGTGGTATCACCAGTGTCCAACAGGAATCTCTCGGAAAAGGCCTCGAGTTGCGCCAGGGGAAATTTAGGTAGGATATTACAAAAAATTTCTTCGCAGAAAGGGTTGTCAAGGAACAGGCTGCCCAGGGAAATGGTTGAGTCACCATCTTTGGAAATTTAAAATTTAAAAATTTAAAAGACGTGTAGATGTGGCACTCAGGGACACAGTCTAGTGCCGGGTTTAATGGTTGGTTTGAATGATCTTAAAGATCTTTTCCAACCTAAATGATTCCATGATTCTGTGAAATACATTCAGGCACTGGCCACAAGGCAAGGCTAAACACAGAGACCAGCTCTCAGCTTGCCCAGCCTGTGGTGCAAAGGTGGCTCTCTGGTTTGGGGTTCCCTGAGCCACATAAGCCCTCTGCCCATGAGAAGGGCTCTGTGGGTTGGTGCACCCCTGCCTCCCAAACCTTCCCAGCCCATGCTAAACAAGCTTCCAAACCTACTTCCAGCCAGGCTGGAGGGCTCACAGTGATTACCACCATGGCCAGCACGGTGCACAGGCAGAAAACACATATTGTGCCTACCACAAAGGTTGGGTTTAATCACTTGCTCTAGCTGTAGAAATTAGCAAGAATTGAAGAGACGTTTGCAAGTAAGAGGAGACAAAATTCTACACAAGCTAAATTTGGCAAAACTGAATGAGAACAAGGAGTGAGTTAAGATCTCCTTCACCTGATTAAATGATGCCTGGAAGCATTTCAACGACACAGTAGGAATTTTTAAGTACCAGCCATATATACTTGTCAAGATTGCTTCATGACAAAAAACAATGCCAAGATTTCTGATCTGCCAGCCACTGAAATAAAATTGGACTCATTCAAAGGCACTCAATAAATTATAAATATAAGGTCTATATCCTTCAGAAGAGCTACACCAGCTGAGGTTTAGCCTGTATTTCCCAGGAGTCCTATTCTATCCTTTGAATATCTATCAGGTCCTAAAAATGTCCTTAGTCTGTAGGCTTGGTGTTTGTGATGTAGAGCTTTTTTATATATGTACTCTGTGTATGTGTGTGTTCCTATCTTCCTCTAAATATAAACTCATGTTACATTCCAGCATCAGAGGCTTAGATGGAAGGCTCCACCTGAAGCATAGACAAGCTAGACAAAGCTTTGAATGTATTTTCCCTCCAGATAAGCCCACCACTACACACCCCATTATGGGCCACTGCTGGGCAGAGAAGACAGTGACAAGCCCCCTCCTGGAAGGGGCTGTTGCATGGGATGGCTCATTGGAAGCCAAGGGGCAGCTGAGTGTCTCCTGGCATTTACCCTGCTCTCCAGTGTGCACTCCTCATGACAGCAAGGGTATAGTGTCCTTCTCCAGCATGGTAAGTGGAGTCTCTGTCACCCCTTCAAAAACACTGGGTACAAACTCCACCATCCCTCCAGTTCTCTTCTGCCACCTAACTCAACTCCCACATTTTATCTGATCAATTGGTCTGATTTATTTATTTCATTTAAACCACACATGAGCCACCAAATTTAAACCTAGGGGGTTACTATTTTTCATAGTGTAGAATGGCAAGGGAGACAAATACACTGTGGCCTCCATGGTGCTGTCTTTCAATAGGGAATGAATATTGTACCCTACCTCCCTCTTCCACCTCACAGCTGTACACAGCTCTGCTCAGCTGAGATTGAGGAACAGACTTATTAAATAAGAAAATTATCATCAACATTTTATCACCTTCTTTTCTCCAGACTTCCTGCTAGAAGGCAACAAAAAAGACTAAGGGTGGGTGGAGGTGCGCGGGGATCTTAACATTGCATGAGCAGAAATTGGCTTTCATAAAGACACCTGATGGCCCAATAATTGATACAGTCTCTTAATAAATACGTTCACTTGATGGCAATTAGATCTGTAGTCTAAGCATTTCTGGACTTTTTGCCAGGAAAGAATTGGGAAATTAATGAAGGCAAATTAATTATTTGTCCCCGTGGTTTCTGATGTAAGAATACAGCTGTTCTTTATCAGCATAATTCATTTTTAATGTCTCCCAAAGCTCAGCTCAGCTATATGCCTATGTTCTTCATATGCCAAGCTTCTGTTCTGATTAAATATCAAATGGTTTTTAAATATCAAAATGGTTCTGTATTTCTGAGCTCTGTTATGAGCTGTGGGGAAAGCAAAACAAGGACTCCTTTGATCATACACACATGAGTTTTATATGATGACACCACCACTGGCTCCTATGGACATAGTCCCAGTTTATGCTTCAGGAAGTGAGGGAAGCTAGACTGTGTGCCATGACATATACCAGCCTGCTACACTTCAGTCCAGATGGTGGCTTGGGAAAGTAATCAGAAGTAAAGAAAGATCTTTTTACTAAACTGGGCACCAGACACAGTGATTCAAGTGGATTGTTTTCAAAGATCAGAAATCTGAACATTTATAGACATTTATTTATTCTTGTATTTTCCCTCACGTGACGGCATAGCCACACACATCCTAACAAACTCCACAAGACTTGTTTGCCTGACCCCAAAGGGACACTGCAGGTCATCGATTTTCTTGACAAGTTCTTGCTCTGGTGAGCAATATATTACCTACTAGCTGACAGCAGGGTGTCAGCAGGAAAAGTAGCCTGCAGTAGCCTGCAGTTGAATGCAAGAGGGTTCAGAACACGAGAGCAAATAAACTGAACAAAAATAATGAGGAATGAAAAAGAGGGAGTGCTAGGAAATGCCCCTCCATGTTCTGCTTTCACCATAAGAACTCTCAAAGGCCAATGGTTCAGCCTTGGGTAGGGCAGCACCAGGGAAGGAGCAGGGCGTGGCAATGTGGGCACAGCTGGGAGTGGCTGCCTGCTCAGCTCTGTTTACCCAGGGACTGTGCAGGTCTAAACACTGGGGTCAGGTGAGGGGAGGGCAGGGAAGGCAAGGGACTCCTGGCCCTGAGGCTTATCGAGGCTAATTATTCCCTTTCCCACAGAGCTGGGCAGAAGGGCTCAGAAAAGCAACTGTGTTCTGCTTGTCTTTGAGAAGAGAATGAGGTGCTGCTTAGGTATCTTGGAGAGGCCGATTACTGCTTTTCTCACAGCGCTCTGCCTAGAGAGGATAGAGCCTTTGCCATCTAACTACAGAGGGAGGGAAGGGAGGGA
>VZRX01006789.1:0-23196 GCA_013398075.1 Notiomystis cincta
GTTTGTTTTCAAACCAGCACATGATCTTATCTGTGCAAACAGAACCAAAAGAAGTTATATTGCCATAAGGACTGCCATGTCAACAAGAGTTTCTTCTGAGCTGATGAAAAACCTGTTTGGTTAGGCTTGCAAACTTTGTCTCAACTACCCAGCTAATGGTTTGTGCCAACCAAAGCAAGAGTGCAATTGAATCAGTGCATAGGCATGTCTTAGTCCCAAGGCTGCTGAACAAGAGTGTTTTGGCATCATGTTAGTAACTGGACCTTAAGTTTGAAATTCTAGATGAATTGCATGCTCCAAAATATAGGCAGACCTTAGTGCTGGTAGAATTCACCACCTCATAGAAAGAATGTGTTTTATGATGACTTGTAACTCAAAATCATTTCTGTGCTATGTAAGTTGTGTCCTAATTATTGTGAAACAAGATATTTCAGTATTAGAATTGAATGCTGGTAATTTCCCTGTGGTTGAAAGGTCACCCTGATGATTGTCCAACATCATTCTATTCTGGCTGGTCTCTTCTTTGCTTAGTTTACTTTGTATTTATTGAATATGATATTCATGGTATAAAGGCACTTCAGTCAAGGAATGGTTGTTTCAGTTCCACTGCCAGCAGCTTGACAAGTCAAAATTTGTATGTAGTTTTCATTCTGAGATTTGTTAATAATTTTTCACTTCTGTATGCCTCTACTTATACAGAGCTACTTGAATAGCCCTTTAATTTCAAGCATCTTACATTTACCACCATTAAAAGAATGAATGTTTTAGATGTTTGATTGATAGCTGAGTAGTTTACTTTTTAATGTGAGATTTTTGGGATCAGTTCTTACTCATATTGGTAGTGTCTTGCTCTGGAAAGTGATTTTAGGATCATTCTCCTTGCTGCTATTAAGAAACAAGACACAAATTGGAGGCCTTGGGATAATGCACGTGGTTGATACTTGAGGGATTGTGGGCAGAACATAGTCTGAGAGTGTTGCAAATGGGTGATTTCATATTCATATAGATGAGTGATACCTGTCTTAAAGTTGAATATGAGTTGGAACATCTGTAAGGAGACCAGGAAAGGGGAAAGTCTTGGCTAATCTGTAGTCTCTCTTGGTTATGGGATCTCTTGGGATGCTTGGTTACTCTGCTTACAGAATCAGGTTCTGAAAACTATTTTATAAGTTTTTTCTGTTAAATTAATTTTGTTCTTGTTTTCCTTGAAGACTTGCATTGCTACTCATTTTAATAGACTTGATTAAATATTTAATATTGATTGCATTGAACTGGGAAGCTTATGATATTTCTGCTATGTTCCCATTCTGTTTACTGTTAACAGACTGTGACTCCACTAGGAAAACCCCTTACAGTAGCATTTTATAGTAACAGCCTCCAGACTCAGATCTTTGGCAAAGAGGATCAAAATATCTTTAATGTCTCCTTTATTTTGTGCCTTCTGCTTCCGTGATATAGCGTAGAGAACAAAAGTGACTTTCAGAGGCCACTTGCTTCTCCTAGTTACCTCCATGCTCTGCATAAAAACTACCTGGCCTGAGCTAAAGGTATTCCTTTGCATGGCAGAGGGAACTGTTGTTTGTTTGTTTGTTTGTTTGTTTGTTTGTGTGTTTTTCCTATTATGCCAGGACTATATTCATGTTTATAGATGGTTGCTACATCAATCCATGTAATACAAAACCCAGCACAATAGGGCTGGAACAAAGACGTGTAAATTAACCATACAGTGGCATTCTGGAGACTGCAGATTTAGCAGGGACAGTTTAATTCATCTAATTATGCTTTATGCAAAGCCTGCTGAAAGAGAACTTTTCTCCTCAGACAGACACTGAACAAGTATCACCAGGATCAGTTACTGATGACCCTGCATGAAGATGGGTATGTTATATGTTTTACTAATAGCAAAAAAAATCAATCTTTCTTGGATCTTCTCACTGTTTCCAAAATCCAGGATAGAGGTCTAGGGACTAATTGGCCTATTACACACAAATCTCTTAGGAAGACTCTCTTGCTACTTGATGCACTCAGGACTTATATAATTACATATCTTAATTATAGAGTGGTGAACTTGCTCTCATAAAAAGAGAGCAGCTTCCATTCCTCAGTGTTTACCTAGTTTTAAAGCCAGGTTTGATACTTCTAAAGTACCTTTTATGGAGGTTACATTCCTAAGAACTGGATACCTTAGCAGAACAAGGTGCTGATCACTCATATATCTAAACGTTGTGACAATTTGAGGACTCATGAAGGCTGAAGCCAGAGGGGGAGGTTAAATGGCACTTTCCCAGTGCCCGATCCAAGCAATCCAGAGGAGTTGAGAGTGTGCAATCCAGCAGGAGTTTGGTGGCAATGTGATCCATTGTGTTCTTGGTCTGCTAACCCAAGTGGTGGGTTTGACCCCTGTGTTGCCCTGATGGAGTGTGAGTGCTTTCTGACCTGATCCTATTCAAATGGATGAGGGCAGAAATATATTGAAACTGATAAATTCTTCTCCAGAAGAGCTTCTTCACTGGCTTCTTTCCCTACTTGGACCAGTTGGTTTTATCTCATTGGGGTACCCACATGGCCTTCCATCTAACCAAGAAGCTTTTAAAATAGATGAATGAGTCATCTTGAAAGAAGTATGAAAGCACCATGTAAATTTGTGACAGGATGAGGGAGGGAAGTGGGAAGACATTAGCAGACAAAACCTGTTTTGGTACTTCCAAAAGTCATCCTCTGGCATGACAATTTCTGTCTAGACCTAACAGAGCATCCTTCACATGGAAGCGATTCAGCCACTGTGGTCACAGGACAGGGAGCAAAAAAATAAGGATCTGTGTGTGTTAACTTGTGCTGTGACTTCTCAGACACATAAGGATTTTAGAGGGCAGCATGGACTCGAACAAAGCAAGAGCACTCACATTTCCAGCAAGATAGGGGTGCAAATAGGGGAAATTGCACTCCCAGAAGAAATTGGTGAGGGCTCATTGCCCTAGAGCCCTGTTAGAGAGGGATGTGTGTAACTTTGATGTGGGAGATGCTGTAACTCTTGGGATTAGTTACAGTGTGCTTAGAAATTTATAGGTATTAATTAACATTTCATTCTAAAATTGTGGTTTATGTGTTGTGATATTGATTCTGAATGTATAGTTTACCTACTGCCAGTTATTCACACCATTATTGAATCACTGGTTTCTTTGTTTGTGGTTTGATTTAAAGCATGTGAATCGAGCAGTTTTTCCTTCTAATGTACCCTAAGAAGACATCCCCTGTGCAGCAGCAAGGGCATTGCTCCTCAGTCACTGTCTTCAGGTGACTGTCTTCAGCTTTGGGTGGAGAATGAGCTGTCTTAAAATGTTCAGGTTCTGAGGGAAAAGATGAGCCCTCTTGCTGTCTCCCTGTAGTAGTTTTCTATGTATGTGGAATGACGTATCTTTAAGTAAACACAAGATATGTCTTGCAAATAGTTGCTTGGGCTCTTTATGCAATCATCTGTTTTGGATTTTAGTCCTCCAGACATCATGTCCCTCAAGCAAAGACTAGCTTAGACTAGCAAAGAAAGCAGTTTCTGCAAGTGACAAGTAGATTTAAAAACCCAAACCAACCAAACAAAAAAGCCCCTGGTACACTTCCCTGTGTAAAATGATTTCCCCTAAACTATATGGACCAGGAAAGTCCAACAATTACTTAACCATTACACCAAATATTTCTTTTATTTTGAACCTTGTTACTACTTTTGTAATTTCTTGAAGGTAATTAAAATTCTGTGGGTTTAAAAATTATTTTTTAACCTCCTACAAAATCCCTTTCCACAATAAACAAGTGCAGGAAGTTAGTATTGCAGGAAGAGTGTGCTGCAGCTTTGAGTATAGAAGAAAAAAGCCCCTGAAGAGGTACAAAATGGGATGCAAGGAAGCATTATGAGTAATTGTCCTAGCTGGTTCTGTGATTTACCAGTGGCATGCTCTCCAGGCTAGTTTCTAAGTTTCCGGATGGTCTGTGCCAGAGCAATCAAAGATGTGGATCATAACAGTAATAGCAGGTGGAGGACATCTAATTAAAATAACCCAGGCAGGCCATGTGATACTGTCTCTATTTCCAGGCCTAATATTAGCATGAGATGAATCGTCTCATATAATTACATACTTCCTAATGTTCTTCCAAAATAGTGTTTCATCCCACACAAGTACTTGCAAGTACCTCCTCTTTAAAAGAGGTAAATGCAAATAATGTTTGTAAAAATGATCTTTGGAGGAACTAGTTCATTGCTGTGACAGCTTGGTTGTCAGCTGCTGAATTCATCCAAATCCATATGCCTAACATGGGTAAGAGGTCTCACAGGCAGGGAGGAGGTGTGTGAATGAAACTCGGATTTCTAATGGTAGCAGCACCTCATGTGATGAAAAGGTAAAGCTCGCAAATATTTGCAAGGGAAAACCTGTATCGTGGTGCAGGGTTTTGTTCCTAGTTTCAAGCAACCTACTGATTAATCAACACATACTTACTGTTTACGCCTCATTAAGTGTAGCAGTAGTCAGTGCTTTTGTTTCATGTAGACCCTGACATATCATTTGGTGGAAGTCTAATGTAACTCTGCCTTCATGGCTCTTTTCTTTTCCTTTTTAAATTTCCAATGAAATTTCTAGTGAATAAATTAGTAAATTTATCATTTTCTCTATAATAGTGTCACATGGACAGTTTGATGAAATAGCTCATTACAGTCAATGAAGTGAAATATGAGTTCCATCAGCACATTTTCATCAAATGGAGTTACAGAAATTAGCTTGCTGTTATCAAGGACTGTGGAATACAAAAATAAAATTAAGCAAGCTATTAGAGGATAGATTTAGGGAGGGTCCCAATTGAGTTGGAACGCAACTGCCACTGTGAAAAACAGAAGACTGCTGTATGCGTAAATGAATTGTGAAGCATCAGTATTAATTGTTAATGATGTACTTTAGGGACAAAATTAAATTTGGAACCACCTGAGTGTACATGAATATCACACACTGCGCAGCCACTCAAGCAGGAATGAATGAAAAGCGAGTGCTTGCTGTTCTGCAATCACTGTCAAAGTTTGTAACTGAGCTAACCCATCTTCAGCAGTGTTGCTTCTATGAGCCCATAACAGGCCAAAATGGAAATTCTCTACAGTTAACATCAACCTTTCCCCAAGTATTTTCCAAAGTCAGAATGGAGAAGGAATCTGAAGAAGCTGTTGTGCTCAACCTGGGAGAATTAAGTACTGAAATACACCCTTGCATAGTGGGGTGCAGCTCTCTCCTGCCAAACTGAGAAGCTGTTGACAGACTATGAGTTGAGTCTTTAGGCGCTGATTTTTAAGTCAGCAACAGTCAATAATCTGTGATCAAGTGTGATGTACTCAAGCCTTCTCATTCTTGGAATACTACTCCCATTATTTAACTTTAACCTTGGATCTTCGGCTGACATTTAACATTTTGTTTTAATAAATTATTATTAGACTTTATTTGCTGTGTGCAGAGGGAATTATTTCAGCTGTTTCCACTTATTCATGTTATTTTTGTATGTGGTCCCTTTCTAATTTTACTCCTTAACTAGACTGGGAATGAATTCTTAGTGTCTTGATAATGATGTTACACAGACTAAACACTCCAGGCAGCCAAATGCCAGTTTCATGTGACATTTTTTGCAGGTGTCATATGTGGTAAAGTTCTTAAATATGAAAGTAGAGGAGGCAGCCTGATTCCTGCCAGGCAGGAACTCGAAGGGATTACCACACTTAAGGAAGCTTGGAGGCTGCCTGACTTCTTGTTGAAATGAGAACTGGCTCACTGTCATACTTATTTTCTCTTGAAGGTTATTGTCCTAAGTAAATTCAGTTTCACAATTATGAGTCAGTCTCTAATGAATTCTAATAGACTAAACTGCCCTCTCCATTTAGAAGCATGCATTTGTAACATTCTCTCCTCCACTGAGTCATAGGACTCGCCTAATTTTGGAGACTAAAATTAAGTTTAATTTTGGGATGGCATTTCCCAAAAGGGACACAAAGCTATAAATAATGGAAAGCCCTAACCAGTAAAAAACTCTTTGCATTTTGATTGCTCTGTCATTTCTGTTATGCAATAGTTTCAAAGTGTAGAAACTCAGGCAATTTTGTAGTTGGGGAATATCGCATGGACCGCCAAATTTAGTAAAATACCAAATTTATCTGTAAATGTAGCGTCACTTGCTTACAAAAGTAGGATGGTATTTTGTCATTTTCACAGGTCTGCTTCAGCTATCCACAGAAAGCATTTCCACAGCCATTTCTCACATGTTTCTTTCCACACTACTGATGGACTAAAAAAGCAAGAGAGGATTTAGGAGATGTGATACCAGTTTTGCTCTTCCCCTGCCACCCTGCTCCCACATTAAAGGAAATGTGACCTTTCAAAGAGGTCTGATTTCAGCCTGGAAGGAAGGTAAGGAAGAAGTCAAGATAGAGAAGGATTAAGATATACAGTCATTAGGCTAAGGTGCAATACAGTAAGAGATCCATATCCTTCTACTTGGAAACTTTTTTCCCATCCAATTTAGTGCCAAATTTTTAGAATCAACTGATGCAAGGTGAGACTTAGAAGCTGAGAACAAGATATTAGAAGTCTGTTGCAGATATACAGGCCTAGAAAACAGAAATTTCTGATAGGTCATAGGATTGGGCAGAAAGTGAAGATAGATTCAGGCAGAGGAGAAATCAGTGGAAAAGTGTGACTGATACTTGGTAGGTATAGATGACTGAGACACTGTCACAGTCATTGCCTCTTGAGAACCCTGTAATGGGAGATGGCAGAGAAGTCTTAACACCCCAGCTGCTGCCTTCATGCCTGAAAAAACATTTATATGTATTTATATTTGTCACTTTCTCCCACTGGCATGTGGCATGAGATAAAGTTAATAACTTTCTGTATAAGGGGATGTAAGGAGTGTATACTTGTATTTAGGTGAAATGAAATTTAGTGTTGAAGAATTTTGAGAATATCTGTCACCATAGAATCACAGAGTGGTTTGGGTTGGAGGTACTTTAAAGATCATTCAGTTCCAACCCTCCTGCCGTGGGCAGGGACACCTTCCAGTAGAACCTGTGGCTCAAAACCACACCCAACATGTCCTTAAACACTTCCAGGCACCATGATCCACAACTTCTCTGGGCAACCGTCACGGTAAAGAATTTCTTCCTAATACCAAATCTAAACCTACCCACTTTCAGTTTGAAACCATCATCCCTTGTCCTTGTAAAAGGTCCCCCTCCTGTTCTCTTTAGTCCTCTTTAGGTACTGGAAGGTTCTCTGAGGTCTCCCTGGAGCCGTCTCTTCTCCAGGCTGAACAGTCTCAATTCTCTCCATCTGTAGAGTTGCTCCAGCCCCCTGATCAGCCTTATGGTGCTCTTCTGGACAAATTCACATTTTTGTACCTATTAAAGCTGCTGATGTCATGGATCTGCATTATAGTTCCCTGAAGGTTACTCTAATGAACAAATCTAGATTCAATTATTCAAAAGTGCTGGAATTCTGCCTGTACAATTTTCACTTCACTAATGGGCTGGGCAGATTCTGATTTTTCTCAAACAGTTCACAAATGAAGCTTAACATCATGTTGTTAACTGCTTTTATTACATTTCCCATAACATGAAGCAAAACATAAATTTTAAATGCAGGAAAATGAAAAAATCGAATGAATGCAAGTCAGAGGTTTTGTTCAAAATATTCTGCTGTCATTATCGGCTTTTTTTCATTTCAGTTCACATCAGCTTAACACATTTTCCTTCTGTCTATTTATATGACTGACAATTTAGGAGAATGCAGGGTAGGAGTTAACCTGTTGACTTCCATTTGTCTTCAGATAGCCAAGCTCTGGGAAGTGAGTTGTATGTGATCATGCAGAATTTCTTGTTCTCAGATAATTTGTATCTCACATTGCTACCTCTATCAAAGCATAGTAGGCACAAAGACACAATCCTATCAGTATTGTGTTATGCTTCCACTTCATGAGTATCAATATATTTGCAGTTTGGCCCAAGTGGCATGTTCTGTGTGTCACAGCCTTCTACACTCTGCTCCATCACCCTTTTGTTCCAGCTCAAACTCTCCAACGGATCAGGGGAACTTTAAAGAAGGATGCCCAAACTTATTTCTCTTCAGTTTGCATAGCATCGATTAACAATTTAATTCTCACATGTTTCTAGCCAAATGTTCCACTCTTGTTCTCTGTGACAGAGGATCCTTCATGACCTGGAAATCACAGCTGAAAATGTAGCACACTTCAAGCTTGAGCCTGCAAATGCTGCAGCCTGAGACTTGAATTCCATAAGACCTCTTTTGGATAAATCCACTTGCCTGCTGCAGTGTCAGGACCAGAGGCAAGCTTTAGAAGCAGGCTGATCTATGAAGTGAGTAAGCCACTAGTAAAACTAAAAAGAACCCTTTTAAAAACCTGTGGTAGATTGTTTGAATTTCACTGGCTTAATCCCTCAAGTATTAAGCAAACAGTCATGAATTGGGACTTGAGGGATCTGAACAAGCTGAGAGTTAGGGTAAATGTTCGTAAAATTAGAGGGTAAAATTAGAATAATAAAACAAATCCAAACTGTTAAGTGGGCTGATTAAACAGTAAGAGCTCATTTTCCCCTTCTGCTATTCTAGTAATGTTATGTTCATTTTAATGACATTCTTATATCTTTCAGGGCTGTAAAAAGTTCTTTCTGACAGCAATAAGAAGCTAAAGGCATGCAGCAGAGGCCTAAATGACCCTATGATAAATTAAAGCAAGTCTGGATCTGCTAGACTGGTAAGGCATGACTTGGGACTGGGATGGGAAGCCAGTGCCACTGCTGGAGAATGACATCCAGGACAGATACCTCACTGCTCTTCCTTTGTGCTCTCTGCATCTGTAAAAAAAAAGGTGATCACAGCATTGTACAGAAGGGCAGTTCAAATTGTGGGTTCATTTTGGATGTTGTGGGTGTCTCTCCTTGTAGTACCTTGTCTGTCTCCATTGACTCATAGAAAGCCTATGATATCCATTGATTAAAAGTGGTGCCTAGGACTGATTAATGCAAATGCTTTTGTTGAGTGGCATGTAACCGTAATTCCAGGGGAGAATTTAAAGGTTTGGAGAGCCAAGGCACTATTCTGGTTTACCTTTATCTGAGTAAAATTTAAAGGTTATTACACTAATGAACCACATAGAGTAATCTCTGTGGAAGAATTCATAGTGTGTTTTATTGTGCAAGTTTAAAGCAAGCCATGGTATTTGGTATTTCTGTCTTGAGAAATCTGTAGTACTGCCACAGGAATCTGGTTTACAACTTCCATGGGTTAAAGATTATTCAGTTCCAACCCTCCTGCTGTGGGCAGGGACACCTTCCAGTAGAACATGTGGCTCAAAGCCCCATCCAGCCTGCCCTTAAATACTTCCAGGCATCATGCATCCACAACTTCTCTGGGCAACCTGCTGCACCACCCTCAGGGTAATTAATTTCTTCCTAATGTCAAATCTAAACCTACTCTCAGTTTGAAACCATTCCCTCTTTTCCTGTCACTACAGGTCCTTGTAAAAAGGCCCTCTCCATCTTTCTTGTGGGTTCCCTTTAGGTATTGGAAGGCTCCAGTCAGGCCATCCTGGAGCTGCTCTTTTCCAGGCTGAACAATCCGAATTCTCTCACAGTTTCTTCATAGGAGAGGTGCTCCAGCCCTCTAATCATTTTTGGTGGCCCTTCTCTGGACTCACTCCAACAGGTTCCTGTCCTTCCTGTGCTGGGAGCACAGAGCTGGATGCAGCACTGCAGGTGAGGTCTCACCAGAGCAGAGCAGAGGGGCAGAATCCCTTCCCTTGCCCTGCTGGCCACACTACTTTTGATGCAGCCCAGGACAAATCTGGCTTTCTGGGCTGTGAGTGCTGGATCATGTCCAGCCTCTCACCCACCAGCACCCCTGAGTTCTTCTCTCCAGGGCTGCTTTTGATCTGTTCATCCCCCAGCCTGTGCTGATACCATAAGTTGTTCTGACCCAAGTGCAGCACTTGCACTTGGTCTTGTTAAACTGCATGAGATTTCCATGGGCCCACTTGATCTTGTCCAGGTCCCTCTGGATGGCTTCCCATCCTTCAGGTGTTTCAACTGCACCACTCAACTTGGTGTCATCTGGAAATTTGCTGAGGATGCATTTGCACTTGATCCCTTCATCATAATATCTTCTTTGCAAGACTATTTTACCGTGTCCTTAAATCCGAGTTGTTCTTTAAATTATGAATATTATGTGTCTGTTCATCTTATAGAAAGGATAATGTGACCCTGACATGGAAATAGCTCAGTTTTTTCTCCTGTAACTTCAGGAACTAATTGAAAATTGCTTTCCTTTAAATCCTCCTTGAACACTTGAATTGCTCCTTTTATACACATTTGTAACAATATGCTTAATAAATTTAACATGTTAATTAATTCAACAGCATGGTTATTCAGCCTGTTAATTTTGTAGTGCAATTGTTCAAAGAAAGACTTATGGTCAGGGAAATAGCCAAGGACTAATCCAACGTCCTGAATGGGATTCTTATTTATTTATTGAGAGTTATGGCTTAACCACCTCAGCTCCCAAAAAATCCCCACTAATTCCCTCAACTTTAACTGTTGTAGTAATGTTTGGTTACAGAAATCTTGTTGATTTTTTCAGAGAGCTGTCTTTAACATAACCACAAAAATATATGGTTAAAAAAAGGAGAAAAAGATAAAATCATTAAGTAATGAGGCTCTGTTGAATACAGATGAGTAAGAGTGAGTAAGAGGAATCTAAAAGAATATTAAAGGAATGAAAGATACACACATCCTACCTGAAAAACTGTAACAAGCAAAAGGGGTATATTCTTTTTTCCCTGAGAGAAAAATAAGTGTTTGAGAAGAATGATGAAAAAGTCTCCAGGAGAACCTATGGAAAACCTGCTAGATTTCATTAGCAGGCTTGGATCCTATGATTGTAACTTCTTCAAGATCTTTAAAATGAAACCTCTTATAAGAAATTGTTTGAACCAGGGTTGTTGAAGTCACCCAATATTGCCTTTTAGAAACTACTGATTTCTCCAAGAAAATTCCTTTTTTACCTGAGATTATTCTGCCTTGTGGGTCTGGTGCAGACATGCATGCCATTCCAGCAAGGAATGCCCTTAACTAATCCAAATGTTGCCTTCTGTTTTAACAAAACAGAAAGACTTTTCCTAAAACCTGAAATCAAATAGATATGGTTGTCTGATCTGGCGTTTCCTTAGGAAAGGTCCTTCGACTTCTAAACAGCCAGGTGGGACTTTGACCCAATAGGAAAACAATTAGGTATTTAGGCACACTCTGATTGTGGTCTTTCTTAGAGGTTAGGAGCCACTAAATACCAGGTTTCCACCAGAAATAAAGTTAAAACCACAGCAGATCATTTGATGTAAGTTTGGTCAACACAAACGTGCAGATCTTGAACTGGTCTGCTTAGGAATAAAATTATCTTATGACAACTCTTCTGAATCTTCTGCTCTGCTTTGCATTTAGATGGTCTTACTTTTGAAATGCATGCAGAAATAAATGAAAGATTCACAAAAAAGAGAAAGAACTGGTTATGTATGTCACTTGGGATTGATTCTTGAACTTCTTTGGGACATAAATAATTGAGTACTCACAGTATCAGGGAGGGTGGGGATGATGGGTAGTATAATCTTTCAGTGGAGACAGGACTATTGCTGTCCCATTTGCATATGATTTTAAGTAATATTAAGTGTAACACAACAGGAGAGAATGGATATCCTGGGACAGACTGTTCTAATGGTCTGGTCATTAGGCCACTCCAGTGGTAAATATGAGTATCTCGGTTAAGACACTTGGTATGATTTGACAGCTGAGAAAAGAGAATTTCATTTCATCTCTCGAGAAATAGTTATTCAGAGAACTGAATTGCAGGCTCTCCCACAAAGTACAAGGGCAAGAGGAAGGGGATAGAAATGGATAGATGTATTGTCTATTTAAATATAGTTTTTAACTTAACTAGAAGCATTTGCCAGTTTCTAAGCATTTCCATCAATAATGTCAGATCAACTGAATAAGGAAATAAATTAGTTACTAAAAAAACCCAGTTGCTCTGGTATACAACACAGTCCAAGTTTGCTGACAGCCCTGTCAGTAAACTGGTCCTATTCTATATATAAAATTTCCTTTCCAGAAAATCTTAAGCAGTTTTATTGCCACAATCTTATCTAATGTCCCTGGTTTCTATCAATTAATTAATTAATTATTATTACAAAGAAATACTCTTAAGCCTCTCATTATGTGGGTCTACAACTAAACACCGAGTGTTTTGGCTTTTAGCTAAGTGTCAGTAAGCAGATCAGAAAGCATCAGGAAAGATTGGATTAATTAAACACAAGCTTTGATCTCTTTGCTCTGTTTTTAAGTAGTCCTTTGGGTTTTGGATCATTACTAGGTTTTGTTTGTAGATAAGGTTAAGGGCTAATGTGCAAGGTATTTGTGTGAAAATAGTTGTGCTCTCACCAAGTGCATTAAGTGTTTTGGAGGATTTACAAACGTTTAGTTACGGTGCCCGTAGCGACACACATTTGAACAGCAATGTGCAAGGTGCCAAGCAGACAATTAGTGAACGATAGTTTTTGCCTCAGCTCACAACAAAGCGTGACTTTCAAGCTTCATCTTTATTATTAAAGATGTCTAAGATATGCTACTAAACAGTGCTATGTTATATTTGAAAAAATAACACACGAAGATAGTAGCATACAGAGATTTTTTTGGTTTGTTTTTAAACAATTTTTCCCCACAAATAACTATTTAGAATCTTGGAGTCTTTTCAACCTTTAGGTTGGAAAGGCTTTCTGGAGGTCATCTGGTACAAGCTCCAGCTGAAAGCAGGTCATTGGACTGTGTAAAACAAGGCCCTGTGTAGCCAAGTCTTTAATATTTCTANATTTTTCCCCACAAATAACTATTTAGAATCTTGGAGTCTTTTCAACCTTTAGGTTGGAAAGGCTTTCTGGAGGTCATCTGGTACAAGCTCCAGCTGAAAGCAGGTCATTGGACTGTGTAAAACAAGGCCCTGTGTAGCCAAGTCTTTAATATTTCTAGCAAAGGAGATCCCACCACTTCTCTGGAAACCTCTTCCAATGTTTAACTGTTGTCACAGTAAATAACTTTTATGTAATGTCCCAGGTTCTGCATGTTGCTTTTTGCTCTGTCACTTTCCTTCCTTTGGGAGAGAGTGCTTACATCCTCTCTGTGACTACCTCTCTTGGGTACTAGAAGGATAATTTATACTGCTCCAGTCCCATTTCAGCTGCTGGCTTTTTAACATTTTGTTTTAACATCTGGCATAGTTTAGTTTAATCATAATAGAGTAGATTATTAATGATTACAATGCTCACTAAAACCAAAACTATTAAATGGAGGGAAGAGTCAGTATCCCCTTTGCCATTTATAGGAATAATTCATTTCCTATGCCAGGGAATAAAACTGCAGGGGATCAGAAAGATGTGCTCCACTACATCATCTGCTTTCTGGAAAGAAAAGGAAAAGTTCATTGTAAGGCACCCTTACTCCACCTCTGAATTTAAGCAAATTCTAGCTCATAGAATTCTAGCTCATAGAAATTCTTCTTGCAGACACAACAGTGTGACAGGTGACTCTGACTTAGTGCTGCCCATGTCACTTTGCATTAGAAAATACAGTGTGACTGACATGAGTGATATAAAATGTCAAGTAAGACACTCGTCAAATGTGGACAAAATTTGGACCTTTTCTTTTTAAAGCAGAAGAAACTGTGTCTTAAAACCAAGTTAGCCTGGGTTTTGTTTGGTTCTCCTTTTTTTCTCCACTAAAGGTGACCTGAGGATATTAACTTCTAAATAGTTACAAAGGTTTTTATAAATTTATACTGACAAGCTCTCTCAGTGATGATCAAGAGTAGTCTTCATCAGGGGGCAAGTAAGGGGACTTTCACTCACATTTCTTGCTCTGTGTGCACTTGAAATCACACTTTCCTGCTCTTAAGGTAACAATTCCTGCATTCCTAATGCTGCCTTACACATTGTCTCCAGCTCATTCCCACGTGAAGACTCACAGAAAAGCAACAGAACCATGCAGCTGCCTTAATTTCCTGCTTTTCTCATCCCTACTGTTCCCATCGGCAGAAAAGCCTCCAACACTGGGATAAGATGCATAACAGAATTTCTGTGCCTTACACTGTCATTGTCTGTATAAACCCTGGGACCAGTTTCATCTCTGTAAGGAGATAAGGATGCTCAGCAAATGACAGCACTTGCTCTAACATGGTGTTTAGTCATAGTTTACAATATCAGATTGCAGTCTTGTCAAGTGCACTTTTAGCTCTGTGGGAGAAAACTTGTGTCCTAGACTTTAGGGTATATAACAAGCAGATTGTATAAAAATAAGTTAAAGCCATAGTTATAAAACACAAGTAAAAGAAAAGATTCGAAGTGATTCACAAGTGAGACTTTTATTATCTGGAAAATATTTATTGGCTGCACAACTCTTAGAGGGTTTTACTGTTGACTTTGGGGAAGCTGGACTATGGCACAGGTGCATGTGTACAAGGAAGTTGCTGTTTAGATATTCTGGAAAAGAGCTCTCCATGGCTGCTCTTGCTGTGCAGTGCAGATTCATTCTTCAGTGCATCCTGCAGTTCTGCCCTAATTTGCTCTGAGATCTATCCCAGACTTCCTCCATACACTGTTTTTGATAGATGGACAGACTTGTTGAGTTCCAAATAAGCAGTAGAAATGGTTACTGTGTATTAGACCACATACACTTGCCCTCCTCTCTACTTTTCATCATTTTCATCTATGAACAATTTTAATACTAAATAAAATGAAGACTAGACCCTGAATTTTGGAATGTTTTTTATTATTGTTAGCTGACTGCAAATAAAAACAGTGACTTAAAGCCACCTGCTTCTCTCTGATGTTTATCAACATGAATGCAATTAATTCATTTCTGGGATGCTTTCTAGATAATAATATCTTTGTTCTGTAATATAGCTACATGGATCTAAAATTTACTGGGAGGGAAGGTGGTCTGTACCAATAAGGCTTTTATGTGGCACTTAAAATATTTTGGTTAATTCTGCAGCAGATATCAAATGATGACAGGGAATACTTAGAGATCTCAACTCTCCCACTGGTTATTTCTTCTGCTTGCTAAGGACTCATCTGAAAAAAGAACAGGAAGCCAGATTTGTCAAAATCAGTAAAATAAGACATTGTATGAACTTGTTTATTACTAGTATGGCATAGGCTGGCTCATCACACTTAAAGATAAAATGGACAAGTAAAAATTAGGGAGAGATGTAGCCAAGAGTGGTCTAGGTCAGGAGGCAGAACTCTTTCAGCTATAAAATACAAACTGTGTATTTTAAAAGGACCTTTGACTTCTGGCTCAAAAAACCCATCCAAAATTCTTGGGGGAAGGAGAAGATTTCGAAAATACAAATACTGCTACTTCCTTCATTTGGGCTGGAGCTGTTGACATCAACATCCTGACCCATTTAATATACTAGATGTTGAAACTTGATTCTTCATTGAAGCTCCTTTCTTTCTTTTGTTCCTTACCTCTTGAATATTCTACTTTTCAGCAAGCATTTACTTACCTCTTTTTGCTCTTCTCCACTTCCTCTGTGCAAGGATTCTTTTATAGGTCAAGCGACATAATGTATTGTGGTGCTTCAGCAACCCCAGCTGTGGCTCCATGTGTTCCATACCCTAAATAAAAATACCCTAAATAAAACATGTAAGGCAAGTCCTTAGGCCACACAGTTAACTGTCTTCAATCAATCTTTACCATGTGGGGTGTATCAGTCATATATAGTGTTACCAACCATGGTAACAGCCAGCATCTTTCAGCTAGGATTATGCAGGAAGAATATTAAATATACAAGTACATAATTTTTACACTTCTTGCCACAAGAATAAAACCACATAAATCTTTTAAGGACACTTACATAATATTTGCACGACCTGATGTATGGAGTATCTTGTAAAGTATGATATCTAGAGAGGAAAAAACACATTATTTTTCTCTTAACACTTGAATGGATGCTGTTGCTAGCAATTTTAAAGAGATGACAAATCTGCTCAGAACTGGAGCAAAAAACCCCAGTGTTCCAGGGTGCAAAATTTTCATTCTCTGTAAAGGAAGAGACTGTGGGATGGTAAAGTGGATGGCAATGAAAAGGTTATTTAGAGAAAGGGGAGTAAAATGTAAATAATTTGCATTATGTCATAAAATAGACTTTGCAAACAGCTGGTTTTTAGCTACAACAGTTCAAGAAATTAAATAGTGCTCATGCAATCAGATTCATCAACTCCCCAAAACTGTTCACTAACCATGAGTGGAAAAGAGAAAGATACTGAGTTGAAGGAAAATGCCAACACATTTCTCAGTCGTTTCAGATGTTAAATAAGTACATGTTTTTGCAGCATATGTTCCCATGACCTTTATAGCATGGATTGAAAGATATTTTCATAGGATGTCAGAATGCTCCTCATAAAGGAAGAAATGACATATTCTCAACTTGCCCACCTTCTGAATTGTGAAGCAGCACATCTCTGGAGGGTTAAGAGCACAGGCTGTACCCTATACATAACAGAAGTACAAATCCTATTTGTCATGAGCCTCTTCACTATGGAAAATAGGTCATCCTTAAGCATTAAGATTAGGGTTCTGTAGACCTGGTTTTATCCTTGATTCTGCACCCAACTTAGTCCTTAATTTTTCAGCAAGTAATTTTTATTCCTCTGTGTTCAGAAGTCTCAAACCATGGTGTTTGGTCGCCCCTTAATGTAGTTCAAACCTGAGGCCATCTTCTGCTGTTTGCAGAGGATCTAGCACAGTGTGCCTCTGATTCTGTTTGGGTTACAGTAACCATTATCATGCAGAATTGTTTCTGGATCTGTCTTTGCTGAAAACACAGGTGTTGGCTTAAGGCACACATGGTAAGCTTCATGTATATAAAAAAGGGAGGATCTTCTCCATATGTGGAAATAATTGCACCATTACATGTGAAAGATGAGAAGGATACAGTAGAGTGAATAAAGAAGGCAGGAGCTTGAAGGCACAGGCACAGGAATCATTCTTACCCAGTATCCATGCACCAGCTGAGCTTCAGTAGCTGGTCACATGTATGCAGTGGGCTCTTAGCCCTGGGAGAGGTAAATCCTTCTTTGGGCTTTTGGGATTCTCTCTAACAATACAATGGATTTACATTTGATCCCAACCCACCAAATCAATTTCAAAAATGTAGCAGTGTTTAGATTAATAAAAGTTGAAGCAACAAGGAAGTATAGAAATACTCTCCTTTTTCTTAGGCTTTAGAATTCAGAGCTGGAGACTCTCAAACCAAAACTGTGTTTTAAATTAACAACCATTGGGAAAGTTTTGCTAAACTCTAGCTTTTGGTGTATGCAGTCAGCACGTGGAAGCATTGGTTATAGAGTTATATTGAACAAGAGTATCTTCTGTATCATGCCAGTAAAGGAAATGAAGAACACATATTCTGTGAAATAATACAAAAAGCAGCTTTGATCTAGACTAGATGAACACATTTTTTTCTAATATAAACCTAAAGAAAAATAATACTCTTATGGAAGTAGAAGGGGAAACAGGAGGTATTCAATAGTTTACTTCTGCCAATAGCTTCTGCATATTCCACTTAAGGCAGTATGAACTGTGTTTATGTATTCAGAATTGTGATGGCAATAAGCTGTGATTAATACGCCTTTATGTCACATGCAGGAAGTCAAGACTGATTCTTCACTTTGAAAACTAGGGGCCTATACTAGAGCTGACAGTCTGAAATGCAAATTTCTTCAAAATTCTCTGTTTTGCTTATCCTCATCTCTAGCTTTTCTGATTCAAACATTTTTTTTCTTTTAATTGCACGAGGTTTTCATTTCATTTGTAACCATATAAAGGTGGATGTGGTTTTTCCAGATAGGTTCTGAGGCCCAGCTGCTTTTCTTTTAAGACTGAGTAGTTGGTTATCTCTCAGGTTGGAGACCAGAATAAGTATCTTTTCTGGGTTACTTTGCAAAAAGATATGGTTTCTGATTATAATAATGTGCATGTTCTCATAGTATTTTTCTTGATGCCTCTGACTTTCCAAGGAAAATAATTTCACTACACAGTGTTCCATGATTGTACATAATTCTTACATTTACTCAGAGGTACTCACCACTGTATGTGAGGTAGCAGTTACAGATGGCCCAAAGAGGTGAATTTTTTTTAAGGGGAGGGGAGGGAGGAACAAGCAAACAAGCAAAATCCCCCAAAACGAACCCCTAGCCTAATTTTGAACTGTGTATTTCACAAGATTGCAATATGTTTGGTGTCCTTGCTATTTTTGTGCAAGTCTGGGACACTGGGAGACAGTTTATGCCAATATCAAGAGTATATAGATCTGTGAATGAGAGGGATTTATGCCCAGTATGTAGTGACAAGTTTCTAGAGTCTTTCCAGGATTGATTTCACACCTCATAATTTCTTATGGAAGAGTTTTCCAGAAAAGGCTGAACCAATGCAGTGAGATAGGTTGTTAGGTTGAATAGGAGCTCTGTTCTTACTCTGGACCAAAATGAACCAACATCTGCTTTGATGTAGTCTTGCTGACTTTTACAGTGGTATGTGTAACTCCCCATGAAATTAGATTGGGCTGAAGCTGGCCCCTAGAAAATTTAGAAGGTTTGCACCTTCTCATGTATAAAAAAAAAGGGGCAGAAGTCCATTTTCTTAACTCCTGAAATTAACTGCTCAGTCCTCACTGTATTTTAAAATGAAATGTCAACTAAAAACCACGGCAGTATCTTCTGCATTAATACAGGAAAATGTACTTTTAACAGTGAAATTGCATGAAAGACATCTATGCTCCTCTTCTTACCAGCTCTGACTGTCAGCACTTCACCCTGGTTTTTACAGCTATCACACCTGGCTGAAGATGTGACTTCTGTTAGAAGATCTGTCATGGTGAGAGGTCAGGCAAACAGGTATGATGCAATTACTCTGGTGTCTCTTGACAACCTATTCATCCAATGGCAGACTGATCCACAGGCTGCTCCATGTGTGTTTGGAAAATAGAGTAGGAGAGCAAGAAGTATCTAGTGGAGAGGAGATGTTAAAGTTGCCAACTTTTAGGACTGACAGAAGAGCCTTTCAAGATCATTAGTGAAAGAAGATCTTGATCTTCTTTCTCAGTTCCCTTTTTCTGTATAATTGTTTTCCTTAGTGAGTACTGAGCATAGCTCTTCAAAGCCCAGTGCAGTCATGCTGTGATTCCCAGTCTGGTTCTGCACAGTCTAGCTTACACCTGAGGCACTATAACTATATTAATGCAATGCTGTGCCCTAGCTAATTAACTCTGAGCTAGCTCATGCTTCTCAAAATAGTGCTGTAAAGCATCTAAATATTTACTTGGGAGGAAGAAGCTGGTGTACTGGAGGGCCATGGCCCTGCTTTCCACTTTTCCCCTTAGTACCACCCAATTACTGATGTCTGCCTGGGCACCTGACAGGGTTGCAGCTACTTAGCTGGCTTTGTTCACTTGGAAATTGTGAGGAGGAGGTTTTGGGTAAGCACTATACAAACAGTGAGCTTAGAGATAATTTGCAATGTAGATAGACATGTACCATATGGATAGACAAAACAGATGGTGGGTGAGGGAGGAGGAGAGATAGGAACAGAAGCACAGAACAGTGAACAGATTTCCTCCCAGTTGTCCTAGAGTCTAGTACAGGGTCAAAACAAGAGCCCAAATTCCTTGGCCTGAAGGCTGGTTTTTCTTATCAGTGCTGCTTAAGTCAGGGAGCATTCTTTTTTTATTCCCTTAACTCATTTGCTCAATTTGAGTATTGCTGTTACCTTCCAGAGAATTTGAACTGGAGTTTGTCTTTATGTCTGAAGAGTTTAGAGATTTTCTATTCGCAGTGGTTCTCATCAGGAAAGGTCAGAATAAATGACATTTTTCATAGTCAGTCTAGTTTAAAACCTGGCTGTGGTTCATGCATAACAACAGCAACAATTTGCATTTATATAGCACCTTTCATCCCTTAGGACCTCACAGTGCTTTATAAACCATATGTGGGAATAACTTCACTGAAATAACAGTGGAAAAACCTCCTTGAAGTCCTGCAGCCTGGGGGATAGCTGAGGGGCAGCACTGTTACACAGCCCACAGAGGAAAGCATTGGGAAGGTGTTGTTTCTCACTACACAATGCTGGTAGATGAAGGGAAAACAGAGTTAAATTGCACAGGAGAAAATCTGGCTTGAATGCACTTTAAAAGGACATTATCCCCACAGAAAGAATTGTGATAAAATTTCATGATCACTGGCCAACAGGGCTTTTTTTTTCTGCTGCTTCTGTAGGATGATAGTTCTGACAGTACAAGATATTATTGTACTGGCTCAGTGTGAACATATCCCTGAACATGTTTCACTGTTCACACTGTGCACAGTCAGTGTATGTATTTGGGTTAGACATTTCATAGTGAACTATTTTTGGTAATATATATGGTCCCGATATCAGGTGAATCTGTCTCTGCTTCAGTCTGACAACATTAGCATGGAGTTTTTTGGTTACACAGAGCCTTCTCCTCAGAAAAAAAAGAAACCCCACAACCAAACTTGTATAGTCATACACATTCTGCTTCCTTAGAGAGCAATGATGAAAGTACTGAGATGAAAGTGTTATCTAACAGAAGATTTACAATAGATGGAAAAAAATCTGTTAAGTGGGTTTGACTTAATCAGATAAAAATGTGCATTGTTCTCATTCCTAAATTAATCACTTCAGCGACTGAAAAATAAGTTGCATATATCCCCATCCTGTCCTTTGGAAGTGGCAAAGCAGTGAGGGAGCAAAGGATACAATGACAGACAGGCTTTCTGTGATGTCAACTTGTCCCAGTGCTTTTCAAGGTGAGCATGAGAGTAAATTTTGTTTTGGTGTTCTTTTCACTGAGTCATAGGAAAAATCAGTTTAGAGATGAGTTTAGCCTATCAAATATGCCATTAAGTTTGCCATTGTCCTAATCACTGGACACACAATTCCTATTAGGGAGCAGGCAGAGTTCAGTGGAGGGCTTGAATCAGAGGGAGCCTTGTACCCTGCAGCATTCAGTGAAACCAGCAGTAGCACAGCTCTTTTTTAACACCTCAATCATCTCTGAGGGCACTCCTCGCTCTGTCCTCAAGGACATCTGTGGCAGTGCCTGACTGGCTGCAGCAGGGGCTGGTGGTGCTCCCGCTCTGCTCTCAGTGCTGCCCGGGCCAGGGCTGATGCATCGCTGCCACCTTTGTCACGGCGCTCGTGAAGCGAGGACCAGCGTCTCTGCAGGGGACTAGCGACTCATTAAAAACCATGGTCATGATATAAAAATAATATTCCCCTGAGGACATAATTTGTTTAACGTGAGAGGAGGGCTGACAAATGCCCCTGAGAAAGCCTGTTATTGTTAGAGTGCAAAATGTTGTAATAACAGTCTGAGAGGAAACTGGCTGCTTAAATGACAAGTTACCAAACCTTACCCCAATCATAAAGTGCCTTCTTTTTTTCCTAGTATTTTATATTTTACTACTATGACCAGGGGAACTCTTTGTAATAAGATGTTTAGTTCTTGTGACTAATTTGCTCACAGAAAACCAAATGCCTGTAACCTATAGTTATTCAGCACTGTTTTACTTAAACCATATTTCACTTAAGAAACACCTGAAAAACATTTTTTTTCCCCAAGCCCTGCCTTTAAATAAATCTTTTTTAGTAAAGGTTCAGTTGTGTGTTTAGTTCACTAAGTTGTGTCGCTACAAACTTGTAGTGTTGGTGTCCTCTTCCCTTGACTTTGCCGCTGGTCAGCTGGAGACAGGTTACTGAGCCAGCTGGATCTTTGGTGTGGCCAAGTGTCTTGTTCTTCATTTACTGAATTTCAAGTGGTCCAGACAAATCATTCCTGCCTGTCAAATTTGCAGTGCATGTTGTATGAAGCATTGCACAATTTATGCTTTCTAGAAATGTTAGAAGAAAATGGGGGGAAAAAAAAAAGAAAAAAAAAAAAGAGAGAGAGATTGTATGCTTTACAGGGGGAGATTGAAAGATGGGGGATTATTGATGTCCTGGTCTAATTTCATCATGGTTCCTTGTGCTGCTTTTAATGCAGGTGAGATGAATCTGATGTGAATTAAGGATGGCACAAGAGTCCTCCCACACACTGAACTGACTTTGAGCAAAAGTCGCAGTCAGAATTGGAGGAGTGGGTGTCCCCAGGCTGCATTCTGACCTGGAAAACACCTCTACTGCTATTTCTGGCTATGGAATAAAGGCAGAGCCCCAAGATAAACCAGTGCTTCAGAATATGATTAGGAACAAAGTTCCCTTCTTTTTTCTTGGTACCTACCCAAGGGACCTAAATGCTTTGATTAGCTCAAGGGATACCTTGGGGCAAAGCATTGTTTCTGATTCTTGTACTTTGTGGGACAGAATTCTAGATTTCTCTGGGTTGAGAGGTTGTTTTGTGTTGCTGTATATAATGGAATTCTCCCTATCAGCCTTTTTCTTTCTCCCTTTTCTCCCTTGCCTCTCTCTGCTTAGCAGACTGAGCCTATGGGGACACTGGAGCTCTCTGTGGCTGTTTTATTCATAGATTTAGCCCCTTTCTTAGAGCAGCAGCTTCATGAAATATTATTCAAGGACAACTTTTCTCCCTAAAGGTTTGCTCAGCAGCAATGACTGTCTCATCTAGGTAATCTATTCTGATTAATTTGACTTTAGCTTTCTTGCTGCTCCAGTGGAGTCCAAATTTGTCAAGGACTTAAATATATATACACACATCACATACACACCAGGGAAGTTTCACAAAAAAACGGAACACAATGAACTGCCTCCTAATTTTATTAAGAGTCTCGCTCTTTGGGAAAGGGACTGCTGTTACCAGCCTGACCGGAGCGGCACGCAGCAGGCATTTAGGAGTTGAAGCTGCAAACATTGAGTAGTTTCTGCCACAACCGCAAAGCGCTCAGGGTCACTGTATCTGTGCGTGTATGTTACATTTCTGTCTTTATTTTATTTCGTTTCATTTCATTTCCCGGCGGTTCAGGTGCGCGGCCCGGCCGCGCTGTGCCGGGCGCGGTGCAGTGAGGGCGTGCGGCCGGCAGGGGGCG
>VZRX01006791.1:0-10245 GCA_013398075.1 Notiomystis cincta
TACCTAGTTAAATATCTGTTAATATTCAAAGATTCAGAATTTGACTCATGGCTTATGTTGTTAATATCTTTTCTTTTTGTATCTCCTATAAATTTTTTTTTGCCATTTGTCTTGCTGCCAGTATGACACTTCCTGAAACCACTTATGAATAGAAAATGTGGAGAGATAATGCAAAAATATAAAAATAAGGAAAAAAAGGTAGCAACAAAAATTACTAAGTCTTTAAATATTTTTTAGAAGGGCAACTTTTCAAGTGAGTGAAGAGAATAGAAGACCAAAAACTTTACTAATGAGCTTTAAAATATCTGCAGAGTAAAAAAACACAAATTCATAATGATAACTGATGAGCAGTTAAAGGATATTAAGCACAGCTCAAGAAGCTTAGCCATAAAAGATAAAAACCAACAGTTACTCAAGTTGCCTGAGATAATTTCTGGTGTGTAGTAATAGCATCACTCTCCCTAATGTCTTATCCTTGAGACCTGGCACACGCCGATAAGGTACAAGACTGAGCCTTTCCCAGGGTTAGGTTTTGTCCTAGCCTCTCCTAGTCCCAACCCCTCCCATTTCATGTCATTTGCAGCTCTTTTGAAGAATTTTGTTATCAGCTCCACGAGGAGACAAACATACAGTATTTTGGATATTTAAATTCCTCTAATCATTTCTCTCTGTGAAAAAAATAGCAAAAATAAAAAAAAAATTAAAACTTAGGACTGTGAGCCAGTGTCAGCTTTCATTTTCTTCATCTGTTTTTTGCTGGTTTTCTCTCTTCTTATTTTACTATCCCAAATTACAGACTGCTTATACTGAAGAATAAAGCCAGAGCTTGCATGATATCCTTCAACATCTCTGCAGGTGCTCACACAACAATTTCATACAGATCAGCACCCTTTATTTCTTGTTGCTCTAATAATAATAGTAATAATGATTATAATAATGACATTAAGCCATAGAGTGAGGCACATGATGTTAGTTTTTGATGGTATCCTCCATGTGATCATCCAGAGATCTTACTAATTTATTTCAATTAGCAAGTCAACCATAAATTTGAAATATTGCCAAAGCAGAGACAGGGAAAATGCAAAACCAAAGTTTTCTTTCTTAGGTGGGATTAGATTGAGACGATAATGAAGCTGCCAAAGTAATCTGAGTGCTGTAGTCAGAAGAGGTGATGCCCTTCCTGGCTGACTGATTTCCTATTGGTAGACTGTCATAATTTATAAAACATAATCCATAGAGCTATGAGAACAAAAGAAGGTCTGGAGGGGCCAAAATAGATAAGAGAACACAGGAAGACCTCTGCTAAGTATGAATACTGTCGTGGGGTCGTTCAACACCACTGAGTTTTGGATGTCTCAAATTCTTTCATAACTTACCCAAGTCTGATCTATTTAAGGAAGAAAGAGGGGACTAATGAGGTTGTACTAACAACAGTGGTTAAGGACTGTTAGTCATATCTAGAAATGCCACATCTTCTACAAAGCCATAGAACAACTGTAATTATTTTTCTTCTGATAAAATAGCTAAGTACACAAGAGCATTTCAGATTTTTGTCTGATCTTTATCCTATTTTTCCCATACACATTAGCACAATTCTGTTCTGAGTATTTAAGGTGAAGTGAATAAGAGGAGTGAGATGCTCTTGCCTTTTCTTAAGTATACATGTGATAGAATGTAAAATACTATGAGAGATGACCTTATTTTTAGAAACTTGTGGTCATGTCAGTGATTTGTCTGTGTTTTACATATGCAGTAAAAATACTATAGGGAAAAAAACATACAAACACAAATATGTTTTTTCACAGATCCACTGTAAATTTTCTCCAATGCTAGAGAAATTTTTGTGATGTCAGCTGAAATCAGTGAAGCTGAAAGCACAATTTCCCTTGTGCTCAGCTACAGTACCACTAACCTGGCCAGCCTGAATTGCACATCTTGTCCTCATGTGACTTGTATTTTCTGTTGTTATACATGGTTTTTATCTTGTTGGCAGAGAAATGTGCTGCCTATTAGATAAAAAATAATCAAAATTATAACTTGTGCGTTTCTTTGTGGGAGAAATCAGTTTGTAGGAGGAAAGGATGGGAAAATTTTGTTATCATATTTTATCTCTATTAATTTTATAAATATTCCAGAAATTTTACTCTGCAAAAGGAAAATAACACATTGAAAATATCTGTAAAACTTGTCTTCCTGGAATTTTTCTATGGTCTTAGATTTATCTCTGATTTGCTCTATATTTATGATCAAATTCATACCATTTAAAGCATGACCCATGTACAATGGGTCTTAGGGTTAGAACTGTATTAAAACCATAACTTATAGACTTCAGAGAATCTAACATTTTTTCTCTTTTTTTTTTATGTCTATAAATGAATATCTCTAATAACCTTAAAAATAAGCCATAAGTAATTCTCAATCTGGACATTCAACTGCTAGTAACAAATGTGTACATATTATACAGCTATCACTTAAGCTGCCATCTAGCACCTGCTAAATTTAAAATAAAATACTGGTGTTCTATACCTTAGTCTGATATCAATAGACTGTGGAATCTTAGACAAATCCCTTCACTACTTGTGCTTTTTTTTTTTTCCACAGCAAACCTTTGCCTTTGGTCTCTAATTAGAGAGGATTTCTGGTGCAGGGATAGCCAATTACTTCCTTTGTTTAGAACCTAGCAAACCTGAAGATTTAACCAGGAATTAACTGAGCCTGGGTATACTTTTAGAAAGCATCTCAGTTCTAAGCAGATGTACATTTTGGTCATATTTAGCAATGTATTCATTAGGTACATGTTTTATCTTAGTTGCTCTCAAAAGTTTGTGAGACAGTTATTATTACTTTTTCAGTTTTATTCTTCCCATGATTTACAGAGCAGTAAATAGCCAACTCTTTTAGAGCTTTTTCGATGCTGCTGGATGATGAGAAGACAGGTGTCTACTGAACATCTCCTCAACTGTTTGCTTTGGAGATGCTTTATCTGGGTATTGACACGTGGACACTGGAAGAGTTGTCTTAGGAACAGTATAAAAAGGCACATTTTTTAGAAGGATATAGGAACAAAACCTGTTATATGCCTATTTATTTAGTCCTCCAACCACCAGCTTTTAACTGGACATCCTCAGCATCCTGAAGGAATTCCAGGACATCTACATGGACCTGTGGAACTTGTTAAAAGGGGTCTTTTGGTTGTGGAAAACCTATCAAATATCCACTAAAGTAAGCTTGAATCTACTGTAACAAAGAAAATAAAAGCTAAACTTTCTCTTTGTATTCCTCAGCTTTTATTGAAATTCAAGTTCACAGAGACACATCAGGAGCTAATGTTGAAAACAGCAGTAATAAAAGAAACCCAAGTAATTTACAGAAGGTGTACATCTTAAATATACATTTGGAAGACAGGAAAAAGCTAGTCCAATGATTTGCTTTCATCAGGAAGAGTTCAAAGGCCCTGACCTTTCAAAAATTTTTAGGATTGGAGTTTGGGTTAGGGTTAGGGTTTCCATTGATCAGTGACTGTATCATAAAAGAAAAATGTAGAAGTGTACAGAACTTTTTCAAAACTGTCATTCTAAGTTGAATTATATTTTTCAATGTCTTTTTTTTCAAAGAAATTGACAAATTGGATGTTGTGCTTCTTTCTATAGGATTTCAGAAGTCTTCACTCAAGAGGAGCTGTGGACTCATGTTTCCAAGTCACATTTGAGTCTTCTTTACATACAAATACATATAGGAGATAAAGTGACATCCATTTTCTTTGTGTTTTCCATTCAGTTCAATCATAATGAAAAACAAAGGCTTCATAATGCTCTGTCATAAGGAAATGTTGAACTTGGAAAGATTTTTTGGCTTTACCACAACTTTGTCTAAGGATGAGTACAAAGAGTGAGGAGGCTGGTGACACCAGAATACCATGTAATTCAGTGATAATGTTCTCTCTTTTCAGATTGTTTTCTTTCCCATGTTGTCGAGGTAAGACTTTACCAGAAGAATTTTTTTTTTACTCAGTCATTTATCTTTTCTATGCAGCGAGACAGTTGAATGACAGCATTATTTAGACATGTGACAAGATGGCATGTGGTATTACCAGTGTCTTGCTAACACAGAAGTAGTCCATAGTGTCTTTCAATTTCTTCCACAAAGCTGTGCAGTGTACTGAGTAAGAGAAGATGAAGAAAAAGGAAAAGAGAAATTTGGCTTCAGAAAGGTAAGTTTTTAAGCAGAGAAAAAAGTTCCTTAAATTCTCAGGAAAAAAAAATAGAAAAGCCCTCTCTCTCAATAAGACTGCAGTTTAAGGTGTGGTTGAGATAGTAGATAGAACTTCATATATATTTTGCTTTTAGTATAAACTAAACTATCTCTTCATTAACACAGTTAACTATATAGCATGTACATATGTGTGTGTGACCATGCATACACTCATTGGCTCTTTATTTCTGTCTTTCTTCCTACTAGAGTAGACTGACACTGCAGGAATTTGCTCAATGAAATGTTAAGAACAGTAGATATAAACACTGCAAGCTGTGTCCTGGCTCTTCTCAATATTTGCCAATTGTTTTTGTAGTATCTTCTTCGTGATATTTAGCCTAATGTGTTACTCAATACTTAGCTTTCAAGTTTCATCTCAGTATTAATTAAAGGTACTTGTTTCAGCCCAAATTTCAGTTTATGAAAAATCTCACCAGAAAATTTTCCTCTTTACATTTTACATTTTTCAGTGACTATTTGATAAACTCTTTTGTCCTTTTCACAAATTTTCTAAAAGTCTTTCTGGATGATGACCCCTTTTTCCTGGATATGCCATGCAGAGTTTCTAGCTGAAAAAAAAAAAAAAGCAAATTATAAGATATTTTCCCTCTAAATTCTTTGATCAGAAGATTTAGTAGGTTCCCTCTGTTTATCTTAAGAGATCAAACAGGAACTTGTGCTTCTTGTTTGTAATAATGTAGATTAGTAAGAGTGCTCTAAAAAGCAAAAATAAAAATTCAGAACTGGGACACTGAAAATTCAAATTATTGTAAGAGGTTTCCTGAATCACAGAGGGGAAAAGATGTAACAGAGGATTTAGAATTGGATGCATTGACTAAATATATGGCAAAAGGGATTCTGCTGTAAAGAAATGTTGACTTGTTAATCTCTCTTACTATCAGAATGCTGAGGAGGCTGAGGAAAGGCCAGGTGTGCTTTAATTCCCAGCCTCCTCAGGGAAATGCTCTCAATGTGTTTATTAAGCTGTGTGGGTAACAGCATTTAATAAACTGTTTTCAAACATTAATGCTGTTTGCTTATCTGAGACTGAAAGGGGGAGAGACAAGTAGTCTCTCCTCTCATTTTAATGGCTTTATGGAAGGAAATTGCTTGTGACAGGGGTTGGAACAGGGACACTACTGAAATGTGCCACTGCTCATCAACCCCAGGTTGGGGTGTATGTGCTGTGGTTACCATTCTCTCACGGTCCTGGAATATTGCTGTGATAATTAGGAACAAATTTCACTTAACAGGAAGCACGGGGCAGGGGAGACTCTCTATGTCTTATTACTCCAATTGTGCCCCTTTCACTTGTAGCCTTTGGTCTTCGTGCCAGGACTTCCAAAGAGGTGCTACTTTGGCTTTTTGGTTTTCTTGTGCACTGCTCATGTGATGTGAGCACTGGCTTGCTAGTAGTTGGGATCAGTTTCTGTGGCATTCCTTTATTTCCTGCAAACAAACTAACAGTTCATAACTGCTAGCTGACACCACTGGACTGACTTTAGACCACTGCTATAAGAAGGTTACCTATTCTACAGTGACATTTCCAAATGATTCAGGATAAGGAAGAGGTCAGGACAGAAAGTTAAAAAATATCAGATGTTGTGCAATAACTAAGTGGTAACATAACACCATTCATTTGTGATGATGACATTAGTATGGGGAATCAGTATTTGAGCTGAGTTTTAGTCTTATGTGAAAACTAATTTGGCCACTGGGATAAGTTGTCACAGCTGCACTGAGATCACTGGAGGTTTAGAAGCTGGCAGCAAAAGTGAATCCACTTCTTTTCTGTGGTCAATTTGGTCTTAGGTCATAACACATGCTTTCTGAAACTGATAACATATGGCAGACTAAGCACGTTAATGGCCACAGTTTTGGTGGGGTTCTTGTGCATACAATTAGCTAAATAGTCACCCAGCTGCATGTGGACATGTGAGCACCACAGCCACATGTGGATCAGCTAAGCTGTGTGGATTTCTATGCCCGATTATTTGCATTATAGTTCTCTTAATGTCCATCTACCCAAATCCCTTAGATAGGAGAGTCAGTAGAAGAGGGAAGCCTATTTGCACAGCTGAAGGTATTTACTTTGCTTGGAGAACAACTCTTTTGTTTGTCCCTTCACTGCTAAAGGAAAGTCTTCTATGCAGTTTAAAATAATTTCAGGAAGAGAACCAGATTTTTTTAATTACTCCTTCTTTTCATACATCGTATCAGACCATCATTTAAACTAGATTCAATAGTACATCATTCACAATTTATTTATTTATGTTTTGCAAGTGCCATCTCAAAGGGATTCTGGACAGCTAGCATTTGACATGAATATGATTTGACAGGTTGAAATAAATACTGAAATGCTTGTAAGCCCAAATGGACCATATGTTTCACATATTGGACCACATACCCAACCCTCATACATCAGTGTGTACCATGGGCAAGAAATAATTCTGCCCCTGTTCTGGTGAGGATATCTCCAGGTAAATGCATAAAGTTCTTTCTCTGTATTTTTCTGAAAATTTAAAACATCTTGTTCATAAGTAAGAAAAAAAACATGAGAGCAGTAGAAGGAATAGTAATAATTTACTAATGCTTTACTATGACACAAAAGCTTGCCATCACATTTAATGAATACATGGATTGAAATTCTGCATTGTTTCTGTCCTTGCAGTAAATGCAAACTTGTGTAGATTTCTTTCACAGTTGATTTTTGGTTGAAAGCTGTAAGGAAGACGATATCAGAAATACATTAAAGCCTCAGGCTACACTCCGCATTTGATCATACTGGATGCCTCTAAACTGAAGATTATTCCCTTTTGACAAGAGAAATACAGCCATTGCCAATAAACATTGTTTCCTGCTGTCTTGAAAATATTCTTACTCTGTGTCTTCTTGATGTCTGAGTATTTATGAAGAAATTTATGATAATCTGCCATGTATTATTTTTTATATTGACACATGAGTTTCTCATATGAAATATATCTATGTTATCTTCCTCCAACTATTTAGAAGTGAAATGCTTTGTCTGAACTAATAGAATAGAATCATCATCCTCAGGTGCTGATTCATTCTAGTTAATACAATGCAATAAAAGTTGCAGTGGACAAAATATATTTTAGTTTATGTATTGCTCGGATTCCTCTAGTTCCGTATTTAATGGCTTTAAATCCATTTGAACTCGTAGAAAGGGATTCCTCCACAGGTCTTTTGAATCAACCCTGGTAGGCAACTAAACTCAGCATAGCATCTTGTTCAATCCCCCTATTTGGATGGAGGAGAATATCAGAAGGGTTAAAGGGAAAAAACCAATAGGTTTTTATTAAAGGCAGTTTTATAAGCTGCACATATAAGCAAAGAAAAATAAGGACTTTGTTAACTACCTCCCATTGGCAGGCAGGTGTTCAGACATCACCAGGAAAGCATAAGAATTGCTTGGGAAGAGAAATATTGTAACTCAGAACATGTGTGTCACCTTTCCTCCTTCTTTCCTGCGACTTTTGTAGCAGAACATGATATCATACATAATGGAATATACCTTTGCTCAGTGGGGATCATCTGTCCTGGCTGTATCTTCTCTCAAATTCTTGTGCACCCCCAGCCCACTTGTTGATGGAGTGGTGTGAGTAGAAAAGACCTTGACAGTGTTTAAGCATTGCTCAGTGGTGACTATAATACATTACATCTCTGTGTTACCAACACTGTTTCTGGCAGAAATCCAAACCACAAAATTTTTCTCTCTGCAGTCAACAGCATCTCTGAAGTCCTTCTGTGTCACCTATCCAAGGTGTATACACTTTCCTTTTCCACCTCAGTTCTAGAGGATCCCTTCTCAGCAATCCATTCATCTGCTCCACACGTTTGACATTTGACACTTTGGAGTTTCCTGCTCTCTTAAAAGATGCGTCTTAAAAAGTGATTGGCATTCATGGACCCCGAGACCTTCAAAAGCAAGGGACTTTGCTAATTAACTCCTTCAGCAGACCTAATTCTGCTCTTCCATATCCAGAGTTGAAGTTTTGCTGGCAGTTTTTCTCCTATTGACAATGATTTAAAGTTCAACTGGTTTGTGGTCAGTGTCTAAGGTAGCCACAGACTTCCAGGTCACCCACAAGTCCCTCTCTGTTGTCAAAGAGCAAACCCAGGAGGGCATATTTCCTAGTCAGCTCCCTTGGTACCTGCACCAATAACTTATCTTCAATATGCTTCAGGTGTTTCCTGGACTTGTTTGTGTCTGCTGTATGAAATTCTGAGCTGATATCTTGGAAATTAAATTACCCATAAGGACACGGACTGATAATCAAGAGAGATCTCTTAATTCCGTGTGGAATATTATAGCACACTTTAATGAATTCTGGATGGTTAAATTTTCTGAAACTCAGACATTTACTTGTCTAAATGGTTTAATACCTAGCAAAACAAATTATACTATTTAATCTAGGAGTATTAAAAATAATTTTGACACTGCCAAGTGAAAAACTACAAATTTTGAGACGATTTTTTTTATTCTTGATACTTAAATCAAAACCAAAACTTTGCATAAGATTCAGATACTTGTAGCAAATGAAGTAAAAAACATTGGTTGTAAAAAATAATTTTCCTTAAAAATTTATTTTTGTACTTCATTTAACCTTGAATTAATACATCCATAGACAATACACTCCATAGATATATTTGTGACATTACAATGCAAATGTAGATACTCCAGTTTCTAACACATAACTGCATTTTATTTAGATACAGCTAGATTTTGTGGTTCAGGGACTTTGTGATGTGCCTTGGTGCCTAGGATCCATGAATAATTCAAATTATTCAGGCTGTGTATGCAGTCGTAATGTGCTTCAGCTAGGCAAACCAGGTGATGAAAAACATGGCAGGTTATAATGTGGGCAAACATCCTCAGGTCCTGCACCAGCTGAGAAGGTCCCATGATGCCTTATTTTCTTTTTGCCCCATTTTGCCTTATTTTTCTCTCTCCTCTACATCTAAGAAAAACCAGTATGGATGGAGGAAGAAAACACTACTTCCTTGTGTTTTAGATTGTACATTCTCCCTTATTAATAGTAAAACTGAGGGGATTATCAGTTGATCAGTAATGATTTATTCAAATTTTTGTAAGAATCATGTAGTACAAAGTTGGGTGGTTTTCTTAGTATTACTATTTTAATATTTTCCACAATTTGCTTTGCATGAATGTAGAACTTTTTGTGCCAGAAGTGGTTGCACATAATAAATTAGAAGACTTGGACTAGCTGGTTGAAAGAGCTTATATTTTATTTTAATTTATTTTAATTATTTTAGTTTAGTTTTATTTTATTTTATTTTAACTTACTTTTGTGATCATATAATGGTAAAATGTACTTATTGGTCTTTATTCTTTTTATTTTCCTACAAAAATCACTGAAACATTTTTCTTTGAGAGGTTAACAGTGCACAAAAGAAAACACTATACAGAAGTGAAAATAGAGAGCAAAACAAACACCAACTTTTCGTTAGCAAAAACATTGTCTATATAAAATAAATTTAAGATAGCAACACATTAACCTGACCAGCAGTTTTCAGTTAATTGTACTTACCTATAGAGCCAATCCATTCTGTCTATACACAATGGCTATTCTTCACCTCCTCCTACTGGTGCTCCCTGATTCAGACACTTCACAATTAACTGCTCCTTCCTGGCCTCTGTTGGTCTGTGAGTCAAAAGTCCCTTTGTGGTGTTATAATCATGTACAGAAAATGTCTCTCACAGAAGCTGCATCTATAATTTGTTAGTAAACTGTTTCTTTTCATAACAAGCCCTACAGAAAGAAACCTACACCCCAGAAAAACAACTCTCAGAAGCATCTAATATTCTGAGCCAGGGTTGCTTGCCTCCCTCCCTTGCAGTCTTCCTCAGAAGCATATTTAAGGTCACACAGTATATTATTAAATACTTATGAGTCAAGGCTTCTTCATATTTTAAAGCTGCTTCTTATCTCTCTTTTCTTTTCTTTTCTT
>VZRX01006793.1:0-45045 GCA_013398075.1 Notiomystis cincta
AGGAAGGAAGGAAGGAATTTTTAAAAAGCTTAATTGAACTGCTTCAAGCATGTTCCAGTCAGTCACTTTTGTGCCTGTTGGCCTATGCAGATTGGCACTACAGTAAAAGCAGGTGTGGAGAGGAGAGGTCCCTAGGCAGAAGGGAGGCCAAGCAGCGGCTGTGCAGGCTCACAGAGCTTTCTGGTCTGTAGTTGAACCGTGATGTAGAAAATGAAGGAGGGAAAAGAGGTGAAAGCAAAGGTAAAATGGGGAACTGAAATAGATTGATCACATCTGACTGACCTTGATTCAAGCACACTGCCTCATGATATATGGAACTACAAACTGACTTTTGAAGCATATTCGTCTATTTTACAGGGATTTCTTGTCAAACTTGGTGGTTTGGTTGCAAATAGGCTTACAAGCGTTCACACAGAAATTTGATCCAGTCAAGCAAATTCTTTCATTTCTGTTGCTTGTCTGCTGTGGCACAGAAGCCCTGAGCTGTCTTGGAGTGGCTGTACAGATACATCCCAAACACAGATACATCCCAAACACAGCCAGGTTGGCAGCTTATGTACAGGAAACTGACCTGTAGAACAGCCTGATGGGAAGCTTTTCCTCTGACTCAGTTTTTTGGTCAGTCTGAGGAATTTACAATTTTGAGTTAGAGTTAAGCTTTAAGAATTGTTATAAATTGAGTTTTAAAAGTCCTTACAAGTACCTCTAAGAAAGATAACCATAAAATCCAGTTAAACACAATTTAATTTATTTGAAGTTGGAGCCTAACAGTATAATAGAAAAAGAACGGTGCAATCAATAGCCAAATGAATCAAGAATTGATCTGAGATTTTAATAGAATCTAGAAAAATTAGAAAGCCTCTGAAAATCCCTTTCTTACAAAATCAGATAAAACCTATGGCTTTAAAGAAAAGTCAGTTATCAACCAGTTTCCAAGAGTAGATGTTGCACACAAAGACAAGATATCAGAATTCAAGGTGAGGATTTTGACTAAGTAAAATCTCTTTCATTAGCTCTTTTCCTTGGATACTAATCAATATTAGAAAGCAGTAACAAAAGTCTAGTTATCCAAGTGTCACCCAAAAGAAGTTTCTAATGACAGTATCAAGCACTGTATCAGCATTGACAGGGTACTTGATTATAAAATCCTCATGCAAGTTAAGGACACTCTAGTTAAAGATTATATCAAAGGCCTGCAAAAAGAGGTTAGAAAGATATGCAACACTTCTCAGTAGTTTCATTGTTTTAAAAACATCACACTTCTATACTGATACCCCTTTCTTTGGCCCTTCCTGGGTTACATGATAGTTCTACAAAGTAGTTGAAACTGAAAAAAAGGTTTATGCTTCATTTCCAATGCAGTCTTGCACAAGTTTCTTAGAACAGTGAAGCTGAAAAATACTGTGTGTATGAAAAAGAACAAACCTTGCCCATCAAAAACCCAGCATATTTATTTCACAGGAAGGGGAAGGTAATAGGTGCTTTTTAGAGAAGGATATGGATTACTGACTGTTTTAAAGGGGGTCACATCAGTTTACAATCCAGGACACAGTTGCAGGAATCCTTTTCACTTGCCTCACCCAGCAGTGAGAACCTCTAACTGTTCAACTCAGCAAAATCACAACAGGGAAATCATGTTTGAACCCCATAAAATAGAGGCAGAGAAAGAAAGGTTGGAAACTGCCTCCCTAATCAGTTTCTAAGACAGGAAAACTAAAATGTTCTGCTACAAAAATGATTATCAGTTCTGCAACATAACATGCAAGACATAATATTCTCTCTGCACTATTCTTAAGTTCTTCCAGCAACTGAGTTAAGCATGATTTTACTAATCAATAATTAAGTTTCATATATGAAACTTATTTTAGAGCGAACTATTTGTCCATAGTAGGCACAATTCTTCGGGGTTTAAAAATTTCCTTTTTCATGCCTGCTATTTTTACCATCTTCATAAGTGAAGTAACAAGTACATGATTGACCTCTTTATGAGAAAAATCTAATGTGTAAATTAGTAAGACATCCTAAGGTTCAGTAACTAAAAGTGACATGAAATTCCCTTTTGCTTTTTAAGCTAATTATCTAATTGATGCATTTGCTTCATTAAGCTTTAGGTTTTATTTCTTTTTTCAAGTAGTAAAATGCTAGCTGACATGCATTTTAAAGAGATATCACTTTCAATGGCTTAAGACAAATTTTAAAGTAGTGTTTCTTAGAAACTTTCAGCAAATAAGGTTTCAGTCATGATTTAATACAATTACATAATGAACATATTAAAAGTTGCACAAACACTTCAGGACACAAGCTGCATTATCCAACTTGAGTGTCTTCACACTAGTTGTGCACAACAGAATTCTTTTCCTGTTGCAAGGTGTACAGACTTTTAAAGTGCAGTTTTACAGGACTGAGAAATGAGGCAATTCAACTTAATATATATACACACAAAAATTACTATGCATGTTTTTACAAAGGAGAAAAATTAGTACCTGATAAATATAATTATTAAAGCCAGTAGAAGAAACTGAACCATGTGTGAAAGGCCTATTCTCTTATAACAGGTAAAAAGTCTTTTCAAGAGAAATTAATGCTAATCATATCAGCATACGATGCATATTTAATAAAATAAGGGTTACTTACTTATTTGAACTGTCACAGGGGATATTACTGCTTTTTCACAATACTGTTCTTTTTGTTGAACTTTATTAATAATAGTATTGAATGCAATCATTAAATATAATTAAATTGCATAGTAGCACCACATAGATTATTGAATCTGCTAGCTAAAAAATGGACTTAAACTCAGCAAAGAACAAAGCAGCAATACTGTTTTACATAAGTTTGGAGATGTTGTCTGTTCTACATGCAACTCATTATTCACTCTGTCTGTATCACTAAAACAGATTATGGCTACTTTTCATTGAAGTTTCTGTTTCAGAAGCAATTAGAATAGGCTGTAAAATAGCTTAGATTTGTGGAGACAAAAATGCTTGTAAGTAATTAATGGAATTTTCAGTCAGCCTTATGCAACTACTAGTAAGGTTTGCATCAAGGCAGACAGGGTTCCAGCCACCACTACCTTTTCCAGTTTCCATAAACAAGAACATAATCACACAGGATAGAAACAGGCGTCACACCTTTGTTAATGTAGCTGGAGAGGGAGCAGAAGTGTTAAAAGAAGTCAGAATGCAAAGGAATACTATTCTGGAAATGTGACAAAGAGAAAGACTGCCTATTTGAAAGCTGCACTGACTGTTGAGTAAAACCTAGCAAGTGGACAGAAAGCTGTTTTAAATCTGACTCTTGTCTAACATCCTTTTTTAATCTATCTGCATTTAATCTTCTACAATCTGAAGTGTCAGGGTGAAAGGCAAAGCTATTACTTTGCTGTTCAGATCAGAGCCCATTCAGGAAGGTGAGTGTTCAGCCCACAACCTTCCAGTAGCAACATGGAAGGACCCATTGCCCGATTAGAGACCTATGTGCAGCCTTCTTCAAAGGATCTGTCTTACTGGTAGAAATCAGACTTCCATTATGAAGTGTTCATACACTGTGTGGTGGTTTGATCATGGCTAGGTGCCAGTTCTCAACTTCATTCCTGATTCTCTACCTCTTTCCCCACAGCAGTGTAGGGAGATGGGGAATGGGGGTCTGCTGGTTTCAGCTGGGGTACAGTTAATTTTCTTCCCAGCGGCTAGTATGGAACTGGATGGTTCTGGATTTGTGCAGAACACAGTGTTGATAATACAGAGATGTTCTGTTATTGCTGAGCAGGGCTTGCACAGAGCTAAGGCTTTTTTAGTTTTTGTACTGCCATGCTTGCAAGGAGACTGAGGGTTACAGTCAGTTCACCACATGTTATTAATGCTGCTGCGTTCTTCTCAGAACAAGGAGCCCTTGCCCTTGCCATGGGGTCCCTCTCTCTCACTGGAGACAGTCTGGCATGGACTCCTCCAGTGAGAGTCCTTCCTCTAGGTTGCAGTTCTTCTAAGCCTTTAATCTATATCAGCATCTATTTCTTACATGGTTTTGGCTTTCCTGAATCAGAAGTGATGGTGATGTTTCTATCTCCCTGCTGAGTCAGCTACCCCTGTTTCCACCTCTTGACTGCTACTTTCTTTTATTCTTTTATTTCTTTTATTGTCTTTGGCTTCTGTCACAACTTCCATGTTCAACCACACAGGTTTCTTGCTAACATTGCCTCACTTTCTGCACATCAGAGAGGACCATGACCATGCTTGAAAGTGGAGATTCTGGAAAATCAACCAGCTCCCCTGGACATCTTTTCTATCCATGACCATATCCCATGGTGTTATTCCAAGAAGATCCATCAACATGTAACAGCCTGTTCTCTTGAAGCACAGTGTTGTGATCCTGCTTTTTGCCTTGTTAAAGCCTTGCAAGATCCTGAACTTCTCCATTTCATCATCTCTGCAGAAAAGGCTGTCCACCCCAGACTTCAAATTCCCAAGCAATTCTTCCTTGTTTGTAAGTATGTGGTTCTGCAGAGTGGTTTATTTATATGGTCATTTTTGTCGTAAGTGAACATTTTTTTGCCTACAATTCACCTTTTTCCTCTGTAATGTTGTCTCTGCTCAGGAAAGGTTGCAAGGCAAAACCAGCAGAATCATAAAGAATGAGAGCCAAAGGACAAGGGGAATTATAAAGCAGCAGTTGGTGGTATAGTTTCCTATGTGAGCATTCATGCAGCACTTGAAAAACCAGCATACATTAAAATGCAGTCAGGTATTTTACACAAATTCATCTCCAGCTGCTCAGAAGGCTTAAAATAAATTTTCTAGCATCTTCTGTAGCAGATACTCTGGTGGTATACCCAAATTCAGAAATAGTGCAATGGGTGATCCAATGGTCTGCTTATTCTGGTAAGTTAACACGGCATTGCCTGATGAAGGTGTTTGTCTCATTGTTCCATGAGACAGCAGCATCTTTTCTTTGCCCTGTCTCAGGAAGTTGGCTGTGAAACTCACCGGCACTGAGCCAAATTCTGCAGTGGCCCGGACAGCAAACTGTAGCTCAGAATTCAGTAAGGTCTGTGGTGTGCAGGTTTACACAGTGACACCTGCCCCACTCTGCCACTGTGCTCAGCAAGCCACTTTCAGTGGCCCACTCACACTGCCACTGCATTTCTCATTTTGATTCTGTGCTTATAATCCCTTCACTTCTAGTCCAAATTGTGTGATGCAATAAAATATCATGAAAGTGGGAAACAAACAGGCACCAAAAATTAGTTTCAGTAACCCTTGCTGTGTGGAAATTGAATGATAACACCCCCCACAGGGGAGTAGAGATTTACAACTAATTTTATCTGTTCATATCAATGATTCAGCATTCAGATCCTGGACAGTATGTAAATACCAGGCTCCCTATAGTGTCTCTTATCATTTGTCTATGCTCATTTTTAGCTTTTCCACCTCAAAACCACTTTATAAGATGTAAAAGTTTAGTTCAAATCAGATTTTAAGCTTTGTGGCTAGAAAAGACAAAGGATCTTGGGTTTAGCACTAAACACAATATAACTTTTAATGATCTCTTCATTAAAACCATTACAAAAAAGAAAACACCCTGTATTAGACAGCATAGAAACCTTTAAACATTCATTAATCAATCATTTAACATTGCTATATGGGATTCCCTTGTACCAATGTGAATTTAGTAAGAGAAAACTTGAGAAGAATTTGGAGCTTTAAATGCATTTAGCTACATTGTGTGATGCCTCCCATATACAGCGTGATGGGAAGCTTTGGGTGCTAAGATCAGACAGAGGTTTGTAATTCAAAAGTTGTGTGTGTACAAGAAGTGTATGTATTTTCTTGGTGTGGTAGAGAGAAAATAGACAGTTAACCATTAATCATTTTCCTATCCCTTTGCAACTGTAAATCTTTCAGACTGATACATAAGGATAGAAATTTCAACAGATTTATTCTTTTGTTCCCTTTATTCTTCCCCCAGCATCTCAGGTATTGATATTTTCCATAGCTTTTTGTTCACTCTAGATAAAACAGTTTTAGCAACTTGGTCATAGAAAGAAATCAATCTCACAATCAAAAATATGTTACTTAAAGATGCACACACACATCTCTTAAGAAGATGCAGCCACTGCATCTCATCTCCACATTAGCAACCCTGTCATGACCAGCATGCTCACGTGCAGCTTCTCCTAGTTTCTTAACTTCTTCACTTCCAGAGCAGACATTTCAGGATATGCCTTCATATGGGCAAAAGATTTATACCCCTTCCAGGTTTTCTTTGAAAGATTCACCATCTTTCACTGACCGAGTCAACATGAAGTTTTTCCTGAAAATATTACAGCCTTTATCCCTGCTGGCTCCATCTCACTCACCGCTAAACACGGCCACTCCCAGGTAAGTTTGAGGAAGTTGAAATAATGTAAACCCACGTTTGTGTGCTGTATATCACTTTTACTATGCAAATGATTGTTTAGAGAAGAATAAAAGGCTGTAAATATTTTGAGAAGTGGGCCCCCAGTGCCTCTTCAGTCTGCCAAACGGCGGCGCGTGCTTTGTAATTATGTAATATAGAGAATACCAGCTGGTTTGAATCGCTCTCAGGGGCTTTGGATGAGATCGAAATGCTCGGCTCCCCCAGTGAGAGCCATAATCAAGCAAGTAATACCGTAAAGTCAGACCAAATTGACATTGAGTTGTTGGCTCTTAACACACTTTAAACCAGATGTTAATGCTGTACACTGTGATTTGAAAGTTTTTTTGCCTTTTCTTTTCTTAGATAAAGCATTATTTCTCTGACAAAAAAATGCTCTTGTATATAGACACTCCCTCAGATGTTGCATTTTACATTTTCTGGAGAAACAGCCAGATGTTTATTTTCCACTGCTATGGCACAGAATGAAAGGGGTACTTGTTTTGCTGTCCAAGTAGTTTTGGGAGGCAACCAGCCCAGACATTGTTATGTATTCAGCATGACAATGGCTTAAAGTGGAGTCTTAGGAGCAAACTTGTCAATTCCTACAGTGGCATTTACTAAGAAGAAGTGGTAGCTTTTTGTTAACATGTAAAAACAAGCAAGCATCTCCATTAAAAAGTTTTTGCAATGAGTTCTCAACTGCTCTACAAAGCAATAGACACTTAGAATTTCTCCAGACCTTACAGTCTTTAGATCTTCACAAAAATGTATTATGAAAGTATAATATTATGTCCATTTTGTGCAATCTAATAGAGAAGCTGAGAAAGGTCTCAATCTGTTGTACCACTACTCTGCTCCTGACACATCACAATTAAATCACTCTCCACAGAGATTATGTCTTCCTTCATATTTTTCTTAATGATTTTTTACAGCCATGCTGAGACAACTTTCAGTTTTTATGACAAGGCAAAGAGATGCTTCCCTTTCCACACAACACACTCCCAGGTCAAAGATTCTGTAAGCCAAAGAATGAACTGTGAACCACTCACTGTGTTCTCTATGCCTGTGACTGTTAATGGAGCTGACCTTAACTACATAGGCTTCTCTTGATGCTTATAGTACCAAGTTAAAAAACCACCTCCCACCTCCTGCAGGTGTCTAATGCAGTAGTGGGATTGTCCTAACAGCAAACTGCACTTTGCAGGAGGGACTGGAGGCCCAGCAATCAGCTGGGTGACCCAGCTCACTGCCTGGGTGCTCAACAGCCAATCCTCCCACACGACCAGGGAAAATGTTACACAATGCCCATGCAAATCCTATTCACAGTTTACAATGTTCTCACAGTATTAGCCAAAAATCTGCCAAGTCTGAAGGACCCAAGAATGGCTGCCATGTGTTACATGTATCATGAGACCGGTCCAAGTTCCTCTTCATCCCCACTCCCCTCCTCCTAGCACTACCAGTTTGCCACTCTGATCCCTTGACAGCCATTCTGCTGGCTTTAAGCTGCTTTCCATGCTGCTGTCTGATCTGAGATGTGGGAAACCGAGTGCCCTGTGATTACGTGTGCTGTTAGACAAAGCCACTGCACAAGGGGTAGAGGTCAACAACTGCTTGGTAGAAAAAAAAATGAAAGAAATGCAAAAATGTCCTAACCCCCTGCTGTATATTATAATATCTCAAGGTGAATCACAGTGACATTTCCTCCCTGAGACACAAGTATAGCATAGTTTTTGTAGAAATGTGTAGCAATTCTTCACCAAAAATCAGTATAATATACTTTTATCCCCTTGAATAAGCACTAAAAACTGTTTCATGTATTATCAGTTACCTCCTTCCAGATAGCCATGTTAAAACAGCAAACAGACAAGCCCCTAGGTAATAGGAATAAACACAACCAATTATGTTATCAATTATTCAGCTGGATAACTACTTTAAAGAAGACAAAACAGCTACTTTAATAATTAATAATATTTAAGACACTAACAAACTACAGTGTCACTTAAGATTTTTATGGTCTACTGAGCAAGTATTTTTTTGAAAGAGCACATTAAAAATAAAGGAGCATTTGAGAGACTCCTATTTGGGTTATGGAAAAATTTTATCAGTATTTCAGGTTAGATTTTAAAGCTACTTTTCACAATAATCTTCTATCCCAAATGAACTGTTATGAAAAAAGTACATGGTAGTCTTGTATTTCAATAGTTAACATTTTGTTTTCTGTTGGGCCTATCTTCATTCTTTTTTTTTCCTGATCTATTACATTATTTTCAGTATAAAAAACTGACTTTCAATCCTTCTTTTCCCAATGGGACTTCATATCAAAATGGAAACTAGTTGGGAATGGGTGCTGAGATAAACCTCTTTCTTGAATTTAGATAGAATTAAAAAAAACCAAAAAAACAAACAAATACAAAAAGAATATGTCCAATCAGCTCTTGTATGCATAAAAACCCAGTTCCTTTTGAGGAATGTAACAAAAATGTATGCAATTGCATTTTTGTGCATAGGATACCAACTTTATTATTGTATGAGTTTTTGTTAGTTCCATTTATCCAACAGAGAGGAGGAATATAGAGATTTTTGCCCTCATGAGCTCTCAGAAATGTCTTAATTTCTTTACAGGAGTGCCTAAAATTAGACTAAATCTATACGTTGACATGCAAGAGGTTTGACTTTTTGGCATGAGTAACTAACAGCTCTCTTGCAAGGCATTCATCACCTGATAAAATAACTGAACTGAAGGTAGGTTTTTATTCCATGTCTATTAAAGAATGAAAACATCTCTAATTTAGTAGGACAATTCTTGTACCATTTGAGATTAACACTGCTACAGACATGTGCCTTTTCAAGCCCAAGATCCTGTGGCAGGTTCCACACACATAATTTCCAGAATTAACCTGGAGCTGAGTGTGGTTATCTGAGCTACAGTTTTATTGCTTACATTTTTTCTTCTAAAAGGTAGTTATTCCCCAGGTTTCTTTCCCAGAATCTTCTCCTGCAGCCATGCTTCACTGATTGCTTGTGATTCAAGGACACGACTGTGCAGGAAATTCGTCACAGCAGGCTGGAGGGGTGTTCCATTTATGTTCAAAAAGGCACAGACTCCACAGTAATGTCTTCAGCCTTGCTCCAGCACAGCAGCTACACAGCAAACAGCTCCTCAGAAAATATCAACACCTGACTTCCAGAGGGAGCAAAATGCAACATGATTTTTGATTCACGATGTGATGTCTGGCCTACTGATACAGGCATATTTAGAAAAGGGTTTGAAAATGGAAGCAATTTAACTACACTGAAGTTTAAGGTAATAAAAGCTTATTCTAAATGATACATGCAATTTTTATGTCAGACCTTAACTATCTGTAAGAGGACTATGAAATTTCTTTGACTAAACTAATAAATAAAGTTGTTCTGCTAAAGTTTATTTTATTTTATATGCATTATTCATTCTAAAAAGAAATCCTTGCATTTGTAATTTTTTTTGAGCTGCTTCTCTCATAATTTTTAGGAACTCATTTAATATTCTGTGCAAACAACAAAATATTAAATATGTCACTGCTTTGGTAAACCTAAAAATAAGCAATGTTCTTTATTCCAGCACAACTACACAGTGACTGAACTGGAACAAATAATAGGTTTCAACTGGATGACATTTCTCCTTTTTTATCACCACTTCCCCAAGGGCTGTATGCCAAATTGGAGAATGATAAAGTAAGGGGAAATTATTTAGTAGGATGGATGTTATCAGAAACATGGGAATGAGATCTAAGATCAAGGAGAATAAAATCACAGATGGCAGGTATACAGCCATTATGAAAAAGGCTTTTAAATATAGTAACATGAGAATACTTAGCAATAGTAAAAACTTCAATTATAAATGGAAATAATAAAATTTCATGACATGCCCATGAGGCCCAAATATTCAAGTAATACTTGAATTTACAAAGAGCACAATGTGGTACTCATCACATGAGAATGCAGAAAGATTTTTTTCACTGTGTGAGTAAATTAAGGGTATAAATACACAATATGGACTAGGGAAAAGAATTACTTAAACTGCTTTTTTATAATGACCTCTCAAAACTCCATGGAGATGAGTGGAGGGATATTTCAATGACTACTACCAGTTTTTATAGAAACCCTTTAATATTCAGGATACTTAAGAAATTTGGAAGCAGTCTAACATTTCATTATACAACAAAGGCAAACAAAGAAGTATGAATGCTGTGCATAATGAAAGAAAAGACTGACAAAGATTTGATTTCTAGAGGATGGGAATACAGTTAAACACTACATTTGTGGTTCTATTATGACAGTCTTGGCAGCCATACCTAATTCTACTATTTTAAGAGGTTATAATTGGTAACTATAAACCTGGGATATTCTTAGAATTTTGTATTGATTCAACTAAAATTACATTAACTACTAAGTAGAAAATAGTGCAACACCAGACAATACCAGTAAAGAATGCATGAGATATACCAAGTGATCTAAAATTATCTAATAATATCCAGTCATTCTCAAAATGCTGTAATTTTGTAAGGTTCAGTACTAGAGACACTACCGTTAAACATTTAAAAAAAGCATGAAGAAGTAAATAAGAAAACTCAACAAACAAGATTGCTGATTTTTCACATTACAGAAAGAATGCTTGTAAATTCAGGTCTGCAGAAGGAAGTAGTGCATAGAAACCAGTTACTGGGCAGGTAGCACATCTAGGAACCACAAATACAGCCCACACTAACAGAACAGGAAGTTTGAACTCTGGAAAATGATGAGGCTGGGAAAGGTTCAAAGAAAACATAAACTCACAGGCTGATGTTATGATAAAAAGTACTAATGAAATTTCTGGGCAGGAGCAAGAGGTATTAAGCAGAAATAATGACTTCACTACAGTGCTAAATTGACATAAGAGCATTTCACATGTACTTGGCATACATAAGCTAAAAATTATTTTCAGAAACTGAAGAAATTCCAGCGAGAGCTTTTAAAAATAATTTGGTTTTGATATTTCTGCATAAAATATTCAGAACCGATCCATATGTACCACACATCAAGAAAATGATTTCAAGATGATCAGATAAGCAGCTTTGTGATTTCTCCTTATCCTGTCCCAGTGCCTCCATCCCATCCCACACCTGAAACGTGCAACTGCCTCACACAGCAGTTCTGCAGGTAGGAGTCATCCCAAAAACTTCTCACTCCATATGTTTTCTGACCCCCTGTATGAAAAGGCAGAACAAAGACTGAGTCCTCAGGTGGAAACAACCCTGGGTCAGGTTGCAATGGCCAGTGCTAACCCCTGAAAAAAGAAAGAAATAGATGGAGCCAGACAGTTCCAATAGGAAAGTGGTTTAACTGTGGGAATGCACAGGCAGCAACCACAGTGAGCTCAGGTGTTTGGTACTTCAGTCTTCCTGTCTGTGCCCACTGAATGGCATCTCAGTCTGGAAGCAGTAGTGAGGGGAGCTTGAGAGAAAGTCATGCTGTGTTTGCAGGACACAGCCACACTTGCTTTACACGAGGAGTCAATTCAGTATTTAGAGAAACGTTGATGTTTGTCTGACCCCATTCAGATAAAAATCTTAACAAGGGAAAAATCTGCTTAAAATCAGTGATGTTTTACAGGCTATCTTTTAAATTTTTATTTCTGAAATGGGAAGACATAGATTGTTACAAAAGTTTTAAAAATATTAAGGAAAAAACATGTTTAGGTATTTCTGTTATCAGTGTAAGAGAGTCAGCATTTGCTTTAGAGATTCCCTGGAAATATAACAGTAACTTTCCAGCACCATCACTTCTGTGACAAGTGAAGTCAAGAACACCCTTATTTGACTGCAGATTGTATGAACTACTAATTATTATGACCACAAAAGCCAAAGAAATTCTCCCTCAGAAACAGAATACTGACATACCTATTCCCAAGTCACACAGTAAATTTCATATAGGAGATACTTGCCATATTTGAGTTGTGACAGGAATTTTTTCCTCTCTACACCTGTTCTCCATTAATAAGCACCTTTAGATTCACCCATCTACAAATACCACAGAAGTTTAAAGACTTATAAAGACTTAGTTGCTTTCAGTCAGAACCATAAGCATTGGAAGAAATAGGCCTCTCTAATTAGGAATTTAGCTAAGTTTTCAAAAGAAAAGATGCAAATATTTAAAAGCTATTAAATTAATAGACAGGGAATGAGTCTTCTCTTGTTTGCAGTTTTATTAAAAGTTGCAAAACACTGTGTTTTTATGAGAAAAAACCCCAAAATTCAGATAGGCTGGTGGACAATGGACTGTAACTGATTATAAATCAAATTAAATTCTAAGCTAGCATGCATTTCAAAGTCTTTCTTCCACTTTAATGTTTCTTCTTTTTCACACAGAAAGCTTGGTGAAATTTGGAGGAATTGAAAGAAACCAGTACAATACACATTCATCTCAGAGTCCTGTATGTGATAACTTTTCTTCTCACCCCAGCTATGAGATCATGCTGCTCAAGAAGCAGGATTTTAAGGACTTTGACAGCTGATATTTTAGATGTAAGACAGCTAATATCTTTTGAGTACCTGGCAGAGAAGTTTAATTTCTTGACCAATCATTTTTATGTGCACCTGTCCTACAGATTCATCATTCAGGTTGTGAACTGTTGGAAGTAATATCAGAATGCTTCTGTGGCAATTCTTTGTTGCAAAGGCTTTATTTGTTAATGCTTACACAGATTGCTTGAGTTCAAGTTATAAATGAGGCTAGCCAGTATCCAAAGAACTCGTCTCACAGTAAGAAATGGTTCAAATTAATCTTCTGGTCCACAAACTGTTCCTGTGGCTGGGCACTTACTGCAGCACATACAGCCTCAACTTTTCAGAAAGAGCAATTCTACTCATACCAAGGCCCTAAAAAGGCAGCTATGCTTTCATGAGAGAACAGGAACGTCCTTTCATGCCAGAAATACACAATATGAAAGCCACAAAGGAGAATGGGAAATATAGGTCTCACTTTTATAGGACTCCTGTTAAAAACCCTCATTTTCCATAGCTTACATTCTGTGTGACCGAGAAGGAAACCCAAAAAGAGAGTGAGGTGGAGAAAAAAGAGCTAGCAAAGGGATTCTTAAAGGATAGAAGAGTTTTCAAAGGATGAGAAGATATAAGTGCCCTCTCAGATGTGGAGAAGAATACAAGGATTAGAAAAGAAGAAAACCCAGGGAGCTGAGGCAGATGGTTACAAAGGCAATACATGGAAGCAAAGCAAGCAGGTCATTTTTACAACAGAAGAGAGCTTGAGCAGTGAAAATACAGCAATATACATATGAGAGGCAAAAAGAGATGTAAATATATGGGGTAACCACAAGATATGGAAAGAAGAAAGAAGTCAGAGCTTGCAAGGAGAGAATAAAAAAAGGGTACACTTCTTGGAAGGCAGATGGGAAGGGATATTCTGAAGTGGAAATTATCTAGGGATGCTATGAAGAATGATTTACAGGAAAAATATCAGGAGGCTTTAGGCAAAAGGAAAATAGAATTTTGGCTTGAAGAGGAATGAAATAAATGCTTAGTAGAAGTTTGGTTTTTTTAAAAGTAGCTTCAGAGTGAAAAGGTTAATAAAGGACAATTGACACGAAAATTGTATGGAAAATATGGACAGTTTAAGGTAGACAATTCAAGGAATTGGTATTGGATGGGATTTTTCCACTTCAAAAGGCAGACTATCTACTCAAGAGAGATGCCTAAAGTACACAAGATTGGGATGAAACATTTGAGTGGGTCTAAAGAAACAACAGAAGCTAAACCAGAGATGCAGAAAGTGGAGAGAATTAATGCATGTTGTCAACCAGAGATACAAATACCACCAGCACCTATGACAAATGGATGAACCAACATTACCCAATTTAACCCTCTTAATGGAGCAATCAATGAATCAATCAATCAATCAATCAATCAATCAATCAATCAATAAATCAAGGCAACATATAAAGAAATCATATTTAACAGTAGTTAGCCACACATTTTCTCAGGATGAACAGCCACAAGTTTCATCAACTTCCAGAGGTCTTTAGCATCCCTGCCTGCTACATTCTGTTTTTTTCATATGCTGTACAGCTGCAGGATAAAGGATATACTAACATCCCTTAAGTATGTATGTCTCTCTCCAAATACTTACCTCAAATTGATTACTGAAGTATATACTTACTGCCTGTTTAAGCTGCAACTTAAATTACTGAAGGACTCAAAACAATCTTAGATGATAATAAGCCCTTACTATTGTTTTAAGACCTGCCAGAGAGTAGACATGCACTGTGATATTGATATTAAAAGATGAGTTATTATTTCCATCCAGTTAACAGGAAATTACTTGACACAATAAAAGGAAGAAAAAACATAGTGTTGTTTTCCTCCTCTGAGTTTGCACTTGTAAAGCTATCACATCTTGTCATGGTCAGAAGGAAAAAACTTCACAAACTCTCGGGAAGAATTTCTTTCCAACATACTTACTCAAATACACATAAACTGTGTTTGGAAGTACACATTTTGGCAGAGATCTGAAAAGTTGCTCACATCTCGCTCAAGTCTATGAATCAGAAACTGAGATCGTGCTACTCCTGCTAAGTCATGCAGCTTCAGTGATTCTCTAACAGGGAGTTATTATTGCCCTTTGCTCACATGTATCCATCAACCTCAATCACCTTGGCTGGTGTATTTCTCGTATTTCAACTCCTTCATTTCACTTTATCCAGTCTCAGCTTTTAGGTCCAGGAGTTCAGAAATGCAATTTCTCCCTTTCACCACTTCAGAAGCATTGTGTTTGTTCAGCTGACCTCATCACCCATGAGGGATTCAGCTTCAGAGTTTAGGCTTCTTTCCCATGTAGGATAGCACAGTACCTGTGAGATTTTTCCTTTTATCTTCACAAGACTCAAAACAGTAAAGCAACACATCACAGGTTTGTCAGTATTATTATAGGGCTGCTTGTGAAAGGTGCTGACAGCAGCACAGTTCAGAAGCTCTCTGTGCCAGCCACAGAAGGTGGTTATATTTCCATCTGCTAATACTAATATAGGCCATGTTTTGGGACCATCAGAGAAAACTATCATTGAAATAATTTTTATGGCAATTTTAGCTGCTTAGCTTTAACACCTAAGAACTTTTCTTCTCCCTCAAGAGGTACCATGACTGTTGAAAACCTACTCCTTTTAATGTTCCAAACCTGCTTTCTGCTGGCTTCAGTTCAGCCCCCTGTTACTTATAAAGGAAGATGTGATCAGCCTGGCCAGGCCACTCTTGTTCTTCCTGAGTACTAATAGTCAGCTCAAGACCTTCATTTTCTGTGTGAAGTTCTGACATTTTTCTACCTGTATCACTTTGTATTTGTTTACATTGCATTTCATCTGCCATTGCACTGCTCAGTCACTGATTCTTTGACTTCATCTTGTAGTTGGTTGCTGATGAACCTTGTGGTTACTATGCTGTTAACCTTAATATCATGAAGTGACTTGGTCATATCTATACTCAGTCTCATTATTTCAATTCCTTTGTTTTTTCCTTTATCCACTACCTGATTACTAAAGGAACTGTATAGGCAGCAACCCTTCAGTCACTTAATTTCCTTAAAACCTTTGGGAAGTCACCTTTTTGAAAGCCACCTGGAAATTCTGACAATATCCTTTACCCATGTACTTGCTAACAACTTTGAAGAATTTCAGTGGCTTTATGAGTCAATCATTCTATTTAAATAACTATCATAAGTTCATGATAATTATCCATGTGTCCATTAATTCTATCAGCTAATGATGTGTCTAAAGGATTTTAGAACATTACTCTACTTTCAGCTACACCTGACTGCTTATGCACTTCATCCACTTAAAACTGAAAGTACTATCCTTCACAATTATGCAAAGATAGAAATTTTCTGATTTACTGGTTATGAGCAGAAACTGTTTTGTATGCAGTACCTGCTGGTATGTCTCTTTCACTACTGGCAGAAGTAATTACAAGAACACAAACCTTAACCAAAATCCTGCCCAAGAATTCCTACTTAAACTTAATTGGATATGACTTCCTGTTGTTTCCAGATTTTGGCATAATTAGGTTCATATTTATTTTTAATTTAAAAAAGCTGAATTTCCATTAGAGAACTGTTCAGTTGTGAACTCCTATCATCTTAAAGGCCTCAAATGGAAGACTGCAATGGATTTAACAGTACTGAATATCTGTGATGTAGATACCTATCATCTCTGTCTGTTGCTCCTCAATAAACATCTGAACAATTGTGTTCTCCCATCTCACCAGCAACTGAATAGGTCAGGCAGTTGGACTAGATGATCATTTAGGTCCCTTCCAACTGAACTATTCTATGCTATCTATCCACTCTAATCTTACTTCTAAGAAATACAGATTTAAATTATGTACAGAAAGCATGCATTAGGCACAATGCTATGCTATCCACAAATGTTCATACTAGGTTACGTTACTCTAAGACATCACTGGTGATAATATATCCACATAAATGACCAAATGCTATTTAATATATTGAAAATAGTCTGTACAATTTCATTTTATTCCAGTTACAAAAGTTGTCTCTAATAAAGATACAATAAACAGCCTGTGAGCGAAACACAAACATATTTTTCTTCCAGTCTTGATTTGAGGCAGGTTCTCTATGCTTCACCAAGCAGAGAAAGATGGTTTTCTTCCTTGCATCAGACAAAAGCAAGGAGAAGATTTTGTGTATGTCTCTTGACAACATTTCATCTTAATACAATCTGGTCACAGCAGCTACTGCAGAAAATTGCTCGCGGTTTGCTGGCACCATGGGAGACCATCATTACAGACAAGATTGAGAAACCCATCAAAGGCAATTCAGGACTCAATCTAACTGTGGCATCCAAGGGCTGCACTTTTTTATTGGGGCTATTTTCTTGCATCTCTTTAATTCTTATTCACGTCCGTTGGTCCTTGACTCTCATTGCGATTCAATGCAATAAAGGCTTCAGCTCAACTGAATTCAATCTCAGAATTCATCAAAAACTAAGATTTATGTTATAGTTTTTGGAAAACGTTATGACAGCCACCAATTCAGGTGAGGAGATGTAATCTCTTCTTCAACAGCATTACAAAGATATTCACCTGACTCCTTCACAAAGGAACACGCAAGGCAGCCTATTCTGTATCATGTTGTGATGACAGAAGTCACTTTCTCTCTGGATGTTTGGCAGAAACCAGTTACCACCTGTGTCAGCAACTTTGTTTAATAGGTTTGTATGATTGATTCAAAGTCATCTATTGTATGTAGGTTTTTACAGAAAAAATACCAAATTCTCCTTTCAGTCTCATGGTCACCCACTCCAAATCAGGCTGAAGCTATTGATGCTTTTAAAATACCGTACAAAAAATATTCTTTTGAAAACATATGACTTGCTGAGCTTGCAAATGTCACACAATAACCAGCAGAAAACAAGAAACAAAAATCATGGGTCTATTTTCATCTTGTTATTACAGACAAAATACCACTACCTGCAAAGGGGAGAGAGAGATACTAAAATTCTGGAAAAGTTACAAAAATACATCCTTTTCATGAGCATGGCAACAGACAAAGATTCATACTGTCTTCAGCTTAAGATTATGCACTTGTCATTATAATGCACCAGTTCTATGGTCTTCATCTGTAATACAAATCTCTTGTTTCATACCAGTCTACAATTCCTTACAGTGGCAAAAATTAACAGCTAGCTTTTCCAAAAACAGAGTTAATCAAATGAGTAATCAGGAGTTATTTTGGGAGAGGAAAGAAAAAAGGAAAATAGTTCTGTGATTCTTCTTAATTCTTATTTTTTTTTGTACTAACTTCCATTCCCTATTTCAAAGTTACTCACTAGAAAGGGGTAGGATATTCTAGCTTTTGATTTTCATAAGTTATTGAAAAACAATCTCTTTATACACTCAAAATACCTTGTTTCCAAATTTAGATTCCCAATTTCTAAATAATTCAGTTTGGAGAATTAACATGGGGCAAGGAGGAGTGGTGTGTGTGTGTGGAGTGGTGTGGGGTTTTTATTTTTTAATGTCATACACTCAGAAGAGAGTTTAGGAAGAAAAGTCCTTCACTGCAGCAGGATGCTGAAGACACCTTCAAAAATCTTGTGATCTGTTTAAGAAACCCAAAATATCTGGCTGGCCTTCTTTTGTAGCCTAAGGTTGGTTCCATCTCAAGTGAAGTCATCACAGACTGGCTTCATTATGGACGTCATGCTACTCTATCCCATCATTAAACAAGCAGAGTGCATTAGGCCAAGGCTAAGAATTCCTCTCTCTTTCATCATTACACAGATCCAAAACGAGATCCCAGATCATTGTCCAAAGGCAGGGCTGGCCAAAACACTAACAACCCAGCAAGATACTGCCAAACTTTCCTCTGGGAAAGGGGTACAGTGCAAATGGAAAAACATATCTGTGTGCTGAACTGACCACTTATGGAGGGATTGACTGAAAGGAAAATTGTTTGTTTGTGGAAGCTTTCCTAAATTTTAGGTAAATTAGCATCTTAAGTTCATTCACTTTTCAGATGTTTAGTCATTAGATGATTCCTATCTACTGTCTGTGAGATCAGAATCACACCAGTATCATGTCTCTATTGATTGAAGCTAATTTTGGTTGTCTTTTTATAGCTTTGAAAAAAATTTAAATGATCACACACACACAGAAGAGAGAGTGCCATTAAAAGTATTCAACACATCTAGTTGCTCAACTAGGACAAAGGCAGTTTCTTTTAACCACAAATCTCATTAAAAACAGCTTACATAGAGCATCTCCAGGGTATAATGAGACAATATGGAAAACATGCATATTTAAAATCCCTGGATTTAAATCTAGCAGAGCAAGGAATGCAAAAGAATGTAGAAATATTTTCAATTAAATTTAGAATCCTAATTATTTTGAATCTCTTTTTCAGGTAGAGTCTTTGTTTATTTGGGCACATTTAACCATTTTATCTTTGGTCTATAAGATAGGTTTTCTAGTTGGGCCACAGAATCTGTAGATAACACTCCAGATGAGTAATCCATCAGTCCTGGATATCATCACAAATACTATGTGATAGAAGAACTGAAGGTTTACATAATTCTGCTCATTCTCTGGAAGACCCAGGAAGATCTTATAATGAAGCACCTGCTCCATTTAAGCAGAAGTGACTGAAAATGCACTCCTAAATAAGGATCTTCCTCTCAAGCACTGTTGTCCAAAGTGATATCTGAACAGCATCTAGCACCAGGGAGAAAATGAAATTACAGAAAATAATCTCAGCAGCAAAGATGGAAATTCCGGATATAATACAGACAACTGAAAGAGATCTAAATCACATTCTGTACTTTAAAAAATGGGTGCTGGGGAAAAGAACCAGCAGAGAATAGTCTGATAGTAGCTGATTCCTGTGTTCTTGATGTATTTTACTTGGCAATCACGTAGAGGCAGCTGACTGTGCAAAAGCATTGTATGCGGCTGAGGAGAGTCATACCTCGGTAAGACCAACATTTGTTTTAAAACATGTATGTCTTAAGCTTGATGACAGAAGATAAACCAAACCTTGAAGAATGTTTGTGGCTTACCTAGGACTGAAAAGCTGTTTGCAACTCAGAGAGGATTAGCTGAGATAAAAGACCAATTCTTGGTCAGGCTAAAGGACAGAAATCTCCCAGTGAGATTCAAAGAGACTTAGAATGAGTTCTTTACAAGGAGATTCTAATTTGCCCAGTAAAAGCCCCCATGCTGATTAGGCTGCAGTTCCTGACCACATAGGTGAAATTAAAAATGCAAAGGTATCACAAGGAAGGGCTGGAAGCACAAAGCAAATGGAGCTAGTTCAATGTCTATTTAATAATACCTGGAGCTTGCACAAAGTGCCAAAACTGAGATAATCTAATGAGGCAAAAGAAATAGAAGGGATGCAATTTATTTTGAAGGAAGAATACCTATATCCAGAGTCAGCTGAATCACAGAAGGAATGGTGGCAGCACTGTGTCTGTATGACAGTGTACACCAACTGCCTACAGCATGCTAGAGACCCAAAACAGGCATATTTTTCTATTTTCAGAAACAAGTCAAGAAACAACTCCATTCCCTAATCACTAAATGGATATGGAGAAGCACCTTAGTCTGTGGAGAGGTATCTATCACCTAAATTGGTGTGCACCTACCTCCACCTAAACTTCCCAAACAAATGAAGTCACTGGTGTGTTTAGAACAATTGCTCTAAAATGACTAAGGGAACCATCACTGACTGAGAAGAGACGCTCACGCTGGGCAGACAAAGCCAAGCCTACCTTGGTGGGACATCCAGTCATTAGCACAATTCCTGACAGAGGCAGGACCCAGGCCTTCCCAGCCTGAGGATATTTGAAACCCTCTGCTCAGGAGTGCCCTGCTTATTTGACAACAGGCAGAACTGAGCAGGAGCTACCTCTGCTCAGTGCTGGAAAACCAACAATGGCAGAGGCGAAGGGCTGAAGAGAGAATGACCATGAAAATTGTTGGTATGGTCGCTTTGTTCCCATTTATGGACCATTGCATACAGCTTAAAAATGGTTTTCAAGGGATCAGCTTCCTGAACTGCAAGAGGAGTTTGCTCTTCACTGGGCTATAAGCTGTATACTTGACACTTAATTTTAAATATAATGGTCTACTATTACAGTAGGCTATAGTTTGCAATTTGCTACTATAATTTCCTAGGAAACCATCACAATAACTTATGAGAGTCTAAGCAGCAGGCCAAAGTGCTCTGTCTGGTCTGCCTAAGCATTTGACTACATCAACACAGAAATCAGCAATTTATGAATGCTTAAATTACATAGGTGGGAGAGGACGGGTCAAGGTCATACTTCTGTACTTCACATTTCTGATTTTTTACAGAAACAAAATATGCAGGGCAGCTCTCCAAAGTTTTACATGTCATTCAGTTCTGCTGCTGACCTGCTTAAAAACTTGAACTTTATCCTCATGGAATGACTGAGAAAACTGTGAAGCTGCATTTTCCTTGATAGTTCAGACCTCATCAAGAAACATCCAATTGCTGAGTCAGTAAGTTTTTTAAAAAGCTTCTCCATAATGCAGCTCTAATACTGGATTACTTCCAGTCTACTTTTTTGACCCTTTGCTGAATTATGTTGCATGGATTTTTCAAACAAAGCCTTCATTGCCTGCCATTAATCCTTTTGGGTAAGCAAATCAGCAAGCCTTTTAATCACTGGGATTGATTCAACTACTCCTAAAAAAGCACCACAAACCATCTGCCAATTTTACAACTATCAGATCCATGAGTGAATGAAAGTACAAGATAAACAGCATGGTACAGAATGCCATGGCTGAATAAAAAATTCCAACCATCACGGGAGAGACGGATTACTACTTTATTGTACTACAATCCACAGAGCAGTTAAATCTCGACATCTAATTTCTGTTATGGTAGTCTGTAGTCTTTGCTCCAAACTGCAAGTCTAAGCACACTTTTCTGTGTATTACCAGAACAGATGCAGTTTTATATATGTAACAAATATGAATATAATGTAGGTTTCCACAGGATACCTTTCTACCTTGCTTGCAGCAGTAGGCCGCCTACAATCACGCTTTATCTGAAACAGCACTTCAAAATAAAGAAAAGTCTTAATATGCTTTACACTCACAGATGTTGTAATTTGTGTCCTACACAGTTAAATGAACTCAAAACTCCTTAATGGGATATGAGATACCCCTTCACAATGATGATAGGCCAATCATACAGCAAAGTAGTTGCTAAAACTAGGTGCAAAAAAAAACCCCAGAGCAGGTCTCTTTTGAAACAGTAGGATATGGTGAATTGCAGTGGAGACAAGGAAGGATTGCTGTCCTCCCTCTGCATATATGGATTAGAATGAGTTATATATTTGTTTTCTTTTAACATACCTAGTCTTTCTTGAGAACATAATGGACAAAATCCCTTGAAATACATTGAAATCTGAAATAATTGAGGGGGAAAAAAAGTCTGACCACCACTACAACTCATAGGAATTAATAGTGGCTAAAAGCAGAACAAAGGAAACAATTTGATGCTCAGCTCAAAAGAGCTGGCAACACCAGAAGCAGCTGGGGCGACTTCTGAGTCTCCCTCAACCTTGCAAAGTTAAAGTCTTTTCAATGTAAGTTCAAAACTCAGACAACTGGTAGCAACCAGAAAAAAAGTCCAGCAGTAAAGACAAACTGTACAGATTATAATTATTGTTTCCTTTCTCTTCATCCAGGGCAGAGATTTCCACCTCCAGAAAGAGAATTTGCATTCAAAGTTTAGAAACAGAAGTTGATCGGACATTAACCACAGATTACAAGTGACAGAAATAAACTTACAGTAGGGAGAAAAGAGAGTGGGAAGGCAGAGACTTTCCTGCACTGGTTTGGCTAATTCCCACCAAGCCCCCAGTTTTGCAAAAAGGAGCTGCTCACCCCTCATCTGGGCAGGCTCCTCAGGCTGAGGGAAAAGCCACCCCTGGCAGGGCAGAAGCAGGCAAAATTCTCTTAATCTGATGCTCAACCAGTAAAAGCATGATAAAATGAGAATAAGGAAGCTGCTGATGCACAGCTTTGCCTGAATACTGAGAAGGGAGCCAACCTGACTCGGCAGCTTCCAGCTGTGTTCCTAAGGTGAAAGCAATCAGTAAAATGGCAGAAGAGGAGACAGACCTGCAGTCCAGCTTTGGTCAGTAGCATGTGGTAGCTTCAGCCACACTTCGTGAAGAGCTCCACTGGCTTTTGGAATCTTCTGAGATCCTCAGTGGTTCATGCTGCTCTGAGTAGTCAGAGAGAGGACAGCCTCCTTTCTGGATCCTCACTTAGAACAGGGACCAGAGGAATTGCAAATACAAGGTTTCCTGCAGGATGGTGAACGGCCAGAAGCTGCTCTATTTCTGTTCCCATTGCTCAGGAACCTTCCACTGCAGCTGCATCTGAGGCAGAACAAACTGGCAAGGCCAAAACAATGCCTTTGTTTGGGGCTCTTTGTAGAAGCAGTGCAGAGGCCTTCAGCCAAGATCATGTCCCAGGCCTATTTATTATCTATATCTATGTACTGATACAGAGCACAGGCACATTCTTGCTAAGAAAAAAAACATCCCAAAAGCATTAAAAGAATTTTTTTGTTTTCATTTTTTCCTTAAAAGCACCAAACCATTGCTGGCATTATGAAAAAAATTTGATCAGTGATTTCAAACTTGGATGGCCAAGTTTTATAGAAATGAAAGCTGCCTAGTTGACAGAAATATAATTAAGTTTATGAAATCTGGATCCTTTGGCAATCAAATGTGTATTTCTGATGTGCAAGTGTGGACTTAGATCTTCTTTAAGTATCCCAATAAAACAATGCCAGTATGATTATTCAATGTCCAAACAGAAGATGTTAATTAAAATTAGTTTATCTAATTCCATGTCTTGAAGGACATTTATTTGCAGAATACATGCAAAACCTAAACTCACTAAAAACTGGTGCTATTTGCTTGAAAGTGTCTATAATTTAAATAGCAAAATGATTCAGCAGGCCAAGTGGCAACATTAATAGAGAAGAAAGTGATCCAGAAATGTATTTATTTATTGGCAACAGTTTTGGATTTGTGCTGAAAACAGGGTTGATAAGACAGAGCTGTTTTTGTTATTGCTCAGCAGGGCTTGCACAGAGCCAAGGTCTTCTCTGCTTTTTGCACAGCCACATTGGTGAGGAAGTTGGGGGTGCATGGGAGGCTGGGAGGAGACAGCCAGGACAGGTGACCCCAACTGACCAAAGGGAAATTCCATATGGCATCATGTTCAGTATATAAAGTGGGGGGAAGAAGGAGGAAGGGGGATGTTTGGAGTGATAGTGTTTGTCTTCCTAGATAGCTGACTAATTCTGCTGACCCTATTTATTGCACATGACTACAATTTTTAATAAGTTTGCTATATTTTAAGTTCAAAGCTTACAAGTTTACATTATTTATTTATTATCTTACTGGTGGCTGCAGGCCATTCCTGGAAATTAATGACCAGTGAGATAAACAAGGACCACTGTGAGATGCTAACCTTTCTAGATGACAGCAGTACCTCTATGAGGTAATTTATAGAAGTTTTATTCTCATAAGAAATGCAGAAAGAATTCCTTTCTGCTTTCTAACACAACTATTTTTGAGAAGAGTTACAGTTTTGTTTGCTGGAACCCTTTCCAAAAACCTTTGAAAGATGTTCCTGATGTGCTGGGTCTTTCTGAAGGCTTTAAGCTCTGAAACTTGGCTGATTCAGTCTCGATTACAATGGCTAAGGTTCTGCCAACAGAACCTGCTCTTTTAAGCATCAGGGGGGAAATATGCTTTGTTAAAGTGGGTCAGCTGGCCTGCTCCTACTGGGGCAAAAGCTTCGGTATATTCACAGAAGGACCAAGATATGATCTGGCTTTATGTCTGCTATTATCTCTTGAATCAAAGAAGCCATTATTATTTTAAAATTCTGTGAAATATTTATATAAGGAAATACAGAAGGTTACAGTCTCCTACAGGCAGAGCCCCCCAGACTTCCTGAATAGTCCTTCTACTTTCTATATATTCTCCCCGTTTGACATTTTCTCAGTGCCTTTTAACTTACAAATCCCCCATTCCACCATCTCTTATCCTTTCTGCAAAACAATGAGGCAATTTTCACACTTCATTATTTGAATTTTCATATTTTTAAATATATATCTTATTTAAGACTCTCTCGAAGTGTGAGGAAAAAATGATTATGTGTTGCAAAGTTCAAGATGTGAAGTACAGAAGGGTTGAAGGTCAAATCAGCTAATACTCAAAAAGAAAAAAAAAAGAAAGAAAAAAAGAGATTACCATTGTAGACATGGACCACAAATGTCTTGCTTTCACATAAATACTGAGGCATTGCTCTAACAGTGGAATCTAGGCTGCAGAATAGGGTGGGTTGCTCTGTAGTGATTGCAACACATAAAAATTGCAGAGGCATGAACTCTTAACCCACATGTCAACCAAGTCTTGTCCTCAACTCTGACAAGAGAGAGGGGAGATACTCACTGTAGCTTCATGACTTTTGCCAGGTTAGACCTGCTCTAACACTCAAACAAGTACTCCTGTCCTGCCCACACAGCTGCATTCCCCTTTCCCCTGCTTCATTTGAATCAACTTATAATTTTTGCAAAGGTTCTAAAAAATCTTGGGAAAAAAATAGAAATAACAGCAATCCTGATTTGGGAAACTGAAAAAAACCAGAGGAAGAACATCAGTTAAAGAGAGCATATTTGCTGTCTGGGTTGAGAAAAATTCCCACACAGTTCAGGAGGCAAGTAGCAGAACCAGAGTAAGGATATGCAGGCAGCTGCCCAAGACAGCCCACGCCTGCACAGCAACATCCTGGTCCGTGTCACTTGTGGTCATGGCACTTTCCTATACTGATCTAAATCCATGCTGAATATGAAAAAGGCAGTTTCTCTTATGTCTGTGCTCTCTGTTTAGTGTTTCTGCCCTCCAACCCCACAGTAAAGCACGTAAATAAAAATAATTTAAGTCAAGCACTTAAATAAAAATAATACATATATTTTGATATCCCTAGGTCCTGTAATGAACACCTACAAGACTATGATTAACAATCACTGTCTTCACATCTCAAGAGACTGCTATGCCTTTTCCTCATGATTACTATTGAATAAAGGTACTTAGATGTGGAAAGGATGCATAAAACCCAATACAGTTGCTTTGTGAAGGCTGAGGCACTGTTGTAAAACCATGAAATGCACTTCCCTATAGTTGCTGTGAATATACTTAAAAAGAACATAGTGTATTTTTATGATAAAGTATTCCATGCCAGAAATAAGGAAGATGAAAATTGCTATCAGATTAGAATTCCTATAATCAAGCACTCATTAGAAATTCAGAGGTAACCTATATGCATATAGAGATGTATATTTTCTACATTTTACATATTAAAGACTACTGAAAGGCTGAATTTGTGTATCAACTCTGAATCCTTTAAAAACTTTCAAATATACCCTTATAGTAATTGTATGACCTTGTGGGTTTGCTCCATTTTACATTAGTCATTTTCAATTGAAGATTAGACTGAGTGAAAAGAACCATCAGTCAGTGCAATTTTAGAACATTTTAAAGCATTACATAAGCAGGAGTAAACCTGGTCCTTTCATAATGCAAACATGAATAAGAAGTGACACTGTGGCAGCTACAGCATATTTTCTTTACCTTCTTCATCAAGGCTTTCTTCTCAGCTTTTCTCCAGCACACCTGTGCTTCCATAGACTTTTATCCAAGATACTGTAAAAATGTGGAAATTACCTCTCTCAGATAGACATTCCTCCCCACAGGATCTACTGAGGCTGCCACTGAGCCTACCTAGTGACTAACAAAGTCGTGCAGTTCTAGCGCTGTCAGCTGCGCTTATCACTTCTGGCATCCCAGAAAAGAGAGGGCTCAGTTCTCTCTGTTAGTCCAGACAGAGTACCTCCAACTTTGTCACTTGAGATAGTTAGATATATTTCCCCAACATGAATGGATAATAGGGCTGGGGATAGGCTCCAGCACTGCTCCGTGATCACTTACTCTCAAAGCTGTAATTAATATCTCGTCAGGTGCTTTCGCTCACACCGGGTAGCACTGGTGTGATCGAGTAATAGTCTGGTTCTGAATAGCCTGTGGAGATGAGGACATGATATTTTTTTGAGGGAAAAAGTATGCTATATGGGTGCAAACAGTATTGTACTACCTGAGTTCAAGGCCAAGGAGTGGGGCCTTGCCTAATGACACCATCCCTACATAATCTACTTCTCTGCAAATGCGCTAGGCTCCTGAAGAAACGTGGCAAGAAGGCAAATAACTGAGTCTCAGCAATCAAGTTTCTTAACCTCTTAACAGTCTGGCTGACTGTGATTACTTCTCACTGGAGAATTTCAGGGCTTTGCCTCCCCCATACTGCCTTCCCACAGACATACATATTGTCCTCTATTTTCTGTAAAGAGTGATTAAAAAATGAGAAGCTATCATTGTAATAAGGAAATGTCTCTCATTTGAAGGCCTTTTATTGCACAGTGACCACTTGGAGCCTGTCACTGCAGTAGCTGCCAAGCATCTATGACACAGTTGTTGCTGTAAGCCACCCCAACAGACAGTGAAGATGACACTGCAGAAGGAAGGTTGCAATGCAAAGCTCAGCCCTTCAGATAAAGTAGCAGTTTACCAAAAAGACAGATTTTATTACTTTTTCATAATCCTGAAGGGGTTTCTTCAGTATGTTTTTCTTAACTTGAGACTCAAACAAATTTATTTTGTTTTCTTCATTAACCTTTCTTGATACTATTCCCTACTCATGCACATAGTTGTAATTGGTTTATTGAGCCAACACACACTTGTAGGTGTGTGCCACACACTATCCTCTTTGGCTATACTTTTTTCTTAATAGAAAATATTAAGATATTCTGTAGAAGAACCAGTAATCAAGAACAGCCCTGTTCCAGTTTTATGAGTACAACAGAAACCAGCAACTCTGTACATTGGTGTGGTCAGAAACAGCTCTCAGGGATTGGTTTTTATTTTTAAAATTCCTCTCCATTTCTTCTCTACCTTTCTAATCTTCTATTAGACTTCTAAATAAACCCTTATAATGAACACATCACTTCATTCTTGCATATGAAAAGCTATATATCAGCTAACAAGGAAAACACTGTCAGGGTCTTAAAATCCTCATTGCAGAGCACCTAGATCTCTGTAAACAGGCATATACAGATCTCTGAAAGTAGGCATATACACTAACCTATTAGAGAAAAAGAGAACAAAACTTCAAAGATTAAGCCTTCTATAAAAAAAATAAAGAAAATTCCAACTCAAAGATCCAATTATTAAACTATGTGCTGTAACTGAGGCAAAGGTTGTCATGAGTCCCTGTCTTCAGTAAATGAATATAGATTTTAAGGATTACATGTATATCTTGCCTAGCAAGCACCTGCAATAATTGAAGATGCTGCTGTTCCACAGCAATATGTTACTGCCTTGGTGCTGGAGGTTACTGCATTGACCTGCATCTTCAGCCACTTCATGTGAAATCCAGCAGCTTAGCCCAAGCTGCATTTTCATGACAGTATAAAGTAAAACCACTTAACTTTGGACTGGTTGTTGAACACTTTCATAACCTGTTGACACAGGTTATGTCCAGGAGGTTGTTTTTAAGCTTTTGCAGCTGACTGCCATGTGACATGCACTTAAGATTTTAACTGTAAAAAGTTGAAAATTAAATACAAGATTAAAATTTGGACCCCAGTTTGCTTCTTCAGAAGCCAGGCTGCTCTCTGGAGCACTTTGGGTCTTGTGTGCAACTAGGATTGCTCACAAGTCTAGCACTGGCTCTTTAAAGTCTCCTACAACTAGCCCAAAATGAGTACATGAGTTCAAATCTTCCAATAAGAAAAAAAGCTGCTTTTATATACAGCCAGGGTATGAATTTCATTACTCTGTCTCTTCATTCAACACACTCTAAACAAACTAAATTAAAGAAAGAAATGTGACAGTTATGGTTTGCCCTGAGGCAAAAGCCCTAAAGAGATATGGATTGCAGAACTAAAGCTGTGCCAATCTGTGCAACATACATAACTGTAAAACAAATTGAAGGAGAGAAATCATCAAGCATCTGAAAAACAAAAAATAGAACTCCATTCTCTACATCAGAAGTTATCAGTAGAGTACCACCAGTACACAAAGTTTGCATGATTGAATTCAGCACATATCACATTTAGACTGATGGAAAAGAAGATGCTTTGTAACCATGTTCTGAATTGCCTGCACAGTAGCTCTGGACATGGTTTTCTAATAGTCAGAGTGGAGAAATGTGCTTGTGGCAGGGGACCTGAGGGAAAAAAACCAACGTTTTCAATTATTTACTTCATGACATCCTACACTCCACAGCATAATCACTTCTGTAAATTATGAAAGCTTTACTCATGTTGTAATGACTTGGTAATAAGTCCAAATGCATTGGAGCATGATACAATATCTGAACCATTACATGAAGTGTAAAAGATCATTATTACCTAACTTAGAAATTATTATTGTAAACAGCATCTTGTGCAATTAACAATTGAATTTGAAAAATGACAAATCACCTTTCAGGCAGCCTATACATTGCTTCTCCAACATTTGCATATTACTGTGAAACAAAGACATCTTTATATTTAGAGTCTAAAATCTTGAAAATTTGGAAGGTATGTGTTTGAGCAAGAGAGAGCAGGAATGTCTTCACTGGATGTCTGTCATCTGTGTGCTGTATGTTTTGAACTCCAGGATGTGATAACCTCAGACACAGTCTGATAAGCATTGATAATTTTCTACTTAGCAGAAAATAGTCCAAATGTAGGTTCCAACTGTCATGTGCTATCCATATTCTTCTTATCTATAATCAAAACATAATAAACTTGTTTCATCATAAAATAAATTTGCTGAAATAAGGCTTTTAGATCAGTGCATAATGAAAGCTGCCTTCTATGCTCTCTTCCTAAGGGGCACAGGACAATTTCAGTTTTGAATATCGCACAGTTGGAAAGTTTTTTTATAAGTTTTCTGAGAACAAAAAATAATTTTTTTTTTTGTATTTTATGGGTTTGGATCTTAAATCATCAATGTAACGGTCCTAAGTGAAAAGATAATGTGATTACAATGACTGTGTCCAACTTATGACAGCAGGGCTCTCTCTTTTCAAAAGAGACTGCCCTATTTTTAATGATAATTTCTGAAAAGAGACATAAAAAAAATCCCTGGCATTTTTTCAACTCTTTTATGTTGAGGCCTTTAACATCATAAAGTAATCAAAGTGACAGTTTCAGCTTCCTGTGCTTCACCAGAGCACCTCCTCAATAAAAAACAAGAAAGGATTTTCTCCAATAGGAGAAAAATCTACAGCAAGTTCTCGTGCTCTTTTCCTAAGCCCAGGGATGCATTACTCAGGGGATACTGCATTACACTGTTACTCCATTTTAGGAAGTTTCAGTAGCCTCTTGGTTTTCATTACTTTCTTCTTTCTCCAATCCCTCCATTTTAATATCTCTCCACCTTTACTCTCAGTGCATAAAAACACACTAAATGCAATTACAGCCACTGTTGAGGGTTTTTGTGCTGTATTTCAGTATTTCAGCATACATCTGTTTCTGAAACAGAATGTTAGTACTCTAATTATAGTCACAATCAGGGAATATTACCTTATTCCTTTAAATAATTTTTTATTTAAATATTTTATGTCAGACATAAAATACAGATTTGGGTTCCTAAAGAAACATGGGCTGTTTATAGATCTATATATGTTTCTTACAAATATAATGCAATGATCTTTAGATCTTCATAGTACACAAGGCCCAGAAATAACATGAAATCAGATGTGCAATAAATCCAGTCTTGACAACAGAGAAATGTTTTCTTTTCACTGTCTCTTTATCCAAAACCCAAATCACAGACAAACTGAACATTTTTTGAGCTTTGAAAAACTTGGCTAGATTTTTCCGATCAGCATTTTACTCTTCTGTGATCTCCAGATCACAGAAATATCAGACAAGATGCAGCTCTTGTGGTCAGACTGATGAAAAGCAGAGTTTTCTTTTCAGTTGTGTTGGACTGGTTTGTGGAGTCAGTATATGCAGTGACTGAATGTTCCCCTAGATTTCTGCAAACATTCAAATTGCATGAGATTCTTCCAGAAGTAACACCAGGAAAGGAAACACTTGAATTCTAGCAAGCACCACTTTTATTAGCTAACACTTCCATTCAAAAACTATGAACAAAAACAAGACCTATTTTATACAAATTTATGGCCCAAACCACTACCCACTTTTCTTATAATGAAGTGTCTATTCCAGAAACTTCAACAGCCTTTTTAAGATGTAACATGACTATTACTAAGACTGGGTCAAAGCCCCCTTTAGAAATGTCTTTAAGGCATTTCTGACCTGACAGTTCCTACCCCTATGGAGGAAATAATCCAGTACAGCTGAAGAGTTCCTAGAAGTACAATCTGGGAAGTCATTAATTTATGACTGCATTCTTAAAATCCCTCTGACAGGGCCACAGGAGGTGTGTGTGAGACACCAGACACAGTCAGTATACTTTTGGCAGTGAGACTTCATGGGAAAGTGAGTGACTGGAGTACATCCCAAAATGGAGATTTGCTAAAACAAAGTTTAGAAGCTTTGACAAACAGCTGATAGACACAATCAAGTCAGCAACCTTCCCAGAGTCTCCTTTCAGAGTAGGTGCTAAAACCTTGGGAGTGCCTTCTGCACTGAAAAATACCCCAAGATCACAGCATGATCCTGTGTACAGAAAAGCTGGGCACTGCACCACCTAATATACAATCATTATTCTACTGTTTCAATCAACAATTACAATTGTCTTCTGAATCACATACCACGCTGCAATTTAAATGACCAACTGTCCACACCATATAGCTCATTAGGAACAGAGCAAAGCTGAACTCTCCCTTTTGCTCTATTTCCTTAATTAGCTCCAAATCTGCTCTCTCTCGCTGTTATAATGTATATTAATGAGATATATTTTATTCATCTTCTAATTTATTATAAGAATTTTATTTCAAAAACTAAATTTTGAAAGGAAGATTCACAGTTACTGTTGTTTTCAGAGTTCAGGTTTTTGATCATCTGGTAGTCAGGAAACACAGTAGGAGATGCTTTGTATCAGGGAGGTAACAAGGGACTTACCAAATCAGAGGATTTATCTGTAGTTAGTTGTGTTATCAATAAAACAACAGAGCTCCTGCTAAGGAAGCAGTTTGTTGGGGGCATGTAACACAGTAGGAACACCATGTCTGTCTTTAAAGGTGACCTGAAAAAAATTATGTTATACTGCTGAGCTGTTTATTATGGGGCCCCTTCCTTTCACAGCATAAAACCTGTCACACTTAAAAATTACTCCAAAACATTACTCCAAAAATCCTCGTTTGAGAAAACCAGCAGGAAGGGCATAACATTACACAAAGAAAGAGGGTCAGTAGGCATGCACCATACAAGTTCACACCCTGATAGATGAGAAACATTCACCAGGGAGTGATATCACTGATCTTTTGCTATGCCCTTCATGGCTTCAGTGGTGACATGTTTTAGGAAGGCCTGTTGTGACAGAACATCTTTAAACTAGAAGATGGTAGATTTTGGCTAGATATAAGGAAGAAATTTCTTACAGTGAATTTGGTGAGACATTGGAACAGGTTGCCCAGAGAGGCGGTAGTTACCTCCCACTGATGCTCCATTAGGTGAGATGACAGTAGCTTTTGTAAACAAAGATTAAAGTATGTAAATAACTGCTATTCATCTATCTTAATTTGCTACCCAGTTCTTCATTAGTTTAAATTCATAATAATCTTTTCCTTGGCTGAAGATAAATATCTTCACCATTCAGCTTTTAATTTGCTCAATATTCTACTATCTTCTCCCCTTCAATAGGGATGAAATTATTAAATGATTATTAGAGATTAAATAGCTTTCATATGCATACGTATGTAAAAATAAATCCTCTCTCAATGATAGGGGCAGGTTGGCTGAATGGCAGCTAAAGTGTGTTACAATCCTGGCTGAGGTTTGTGCAGCCTAAGCTCCATTTTACATTTTTCATTTTTAAAGAGAGATAATCTCAACAAACGAGAAAAACATATTTAGTTGACAGAAAATGTAAGGATAAATACAATGTGATCTTACCAGGAGCTACAATGCATGTCTTTTACTTTGTATTTTGGTAAATTTGTCATCTGTCTTTGAAATGGAAAAATGTCTAATCAGAATTTATCCCTCCCAGAATGCAGCCCTCTGCACCAAGGTCATATAGTTATGAAGATGTTTTTCCTCCATTACAGCACATTTTCATTATGATTTATGACTGCAAAAACCTTTTCACATTAAGATTTGTTTGATTGTCTGTTTCTATTAAGGGTATCATGATAATATTTTTCCATTTTCCAAATAAATGTTCCACACAGCCTAGCGTCCGCCAGACATGCACAAGAATGTGACAATGATTAATTTCTGTTGCTGAATTCTTTATTTCCAATAACTAATTTAAGAAACTTTCTGCTTTTTAATAACTAAAAGGTATAAATTCTGCAGGGTATTTTTGCTTACGTAATTGATAAAACATCTTCATATACTACCTGTAAATTATGAGTGTATTATAGAAATCTATCTCCTCTGAAGTATCCTGTAGGACATAGCAGTATAGGCAGCTGCTGTGCACTGAGGTATAAAATTTATACTATGAAGAATAACACATCACCACAATACCAGAACTCCTCTGAAAAAATAAATATAAAAATTATTTTTCTGCTATAATTTTATCTGGATGATAAAGTTCTGATTAAATCAGATATAATAGAAATAAATTATATATAAGGTTGTCGAGACTCTTCAATATCATCTTCCCATAGGAAATAGCAAAAGCACAATTCAGCTTGGGTTTTTAAAAGCATATTAGACAAACCACTGGAAAATTGCCTGTGGAGAATAATGATGCAGTGGCACAAAGAAGGACAGGGAACTTAGCAGAACTTTCCTAATAAGTTAGAATTTCTAAGTCACTGGTCTTTCCTTAAGTAAAACTATAAACAAGTGTAGATGAAGTTGGAAGCAATTGCAAAAATAAATGGTAAACTACCACTCCATTTTTAAAGCAAGCTCATGAAATTATCTTTGCTTCCACATAATCCTTTCTTATAGCTGAGGCCCACATTAGAATAACAGGAAATTTTCTTGTTTAGTATCATATATTATGTGTGCTTAAAAACACTTCAATGTTTAAAAACAATTTGGTCTAGGTATACCCTACTATTTTTGAAGAAGCTATAGGAAGTTTTTTCAGGCAGTGATGAGTCCAAGTCATAGTACAGATGGAAAATCAGACTTTTTATCAGAGTAGCTAAGAGTTTGGTTTCACCATTCCATTCATCTGAAAACCACTAAAGCCTCCAGAAATTATTCGTCAGCAGCCAAAATATGCTGATATTTCATCAGGTTTTAATATTCCTATATTTATGTTCAATTTTATTGCACCTTACAGGGAAGTATAGTCCAAATATTTGGGTTAATAAAAGTTAAGATAACTTCCCATGCAAATGTAAAGCTGAAAGACATGTTGATCAGAAACCCACTCCTCTGAAATATTCTCTGCTAAGAACAATGTCTCTGGGCATTTGACCAGACTGTGGAGGGGAGTAAAAAGAAGTTTTAAGACACTCAGCAGCTGTTCCTTATTGTGTATTTTACTGGGATTCAAAGAAGAGAGTATTTCAGTGTGGTATCTATACAGTGTGCAGGCAGGGTCACCATTTATTCATTCTGCACTGTCTTTGGTTCTATCACAGCCATCCTTTATCATTGCACAGAAAGAGCAGGACCCGAGCAAGATACAAGGACAATGGCACAGTCCCTTCACCACTCTGCCATTTTGTATGTGTACAGGATTTTACTGTTTATCAAAAAAAAACACAAAGATGTTCCTGCCAAACAGCTCCTCTTGGACAATACACAGGACAGCAGAGACTTCGGGAATATGCAACTGAATTTTAACAGCCCCGGAAGATGAAGGGTTGAACATTCCTAATCTATAGGCCAGTACACAAAAATATTATCTGCCAAAGGCCTAAGTACTTCTCAAACATGCTCTTAATAGCATGACTGTGTTAGTCAAATTTAATAAGTGAATTCAGTTGATGCTGTGAGAAGAAAGAAGTTACTATATTTTAGCATTCTGTCCTTTTAGCAATTATCATGGTATTTATTAAGTGCCAGTCAGTCATGTCTTTCAGGGACTGAAAGTCTTCTTGGATATGACAAAGGCAATGTGTTACACTATTTTTGTATCATAAAGCAATTTACCAGGCATGGAGCAGTGTAGTAAAAGAAAATTACAGTAATTCTCAAATTGACCAGGATGAATGTGCTCCTACCTTAAATACACACTCAGTATCAGTGAAAAGAGAGGTCTGAATTCCAAACAAACCTCAACATGCCTCAGCCTGCAGCTGAACACACCCTCCTTCCTCTTTGCTCTTTCTCAAAGGCGCTATGCTGGAGTTATCACAGGCTAGACACTTTGCTGGGGTCAATTTTGTCTTACTCCTGCCAGGCTATTACATAGGAGAATTACAGTTTTCAAATTGCTGCAAGGATAAACACCACCTTACTTCTCCAAACAATAATATAATTAGAGGCCATTATAAAATAATCAATTCTGAACCATAATTCTGCATGTTTTCACTAAAAATGCACAGACTATAATTTTTAAGTACTGTAATTATTATTTTTTTAACATTCAAATACTATTTCATGGAAATGTTTTGTCCAAAGCAGATTCAGAAAGACCCAATACTTTAAGCAGTCGCAAAATCATAAATGAACTAACAATTCCCACATGTACCTTAAGATTTTACAAAAGAAGTATGCTAAAAGCTTTGACATAGACATAGATATTATTTAATATCAGAATGTTATCAGAAGTAACAATTTTTTAAAAAAAGAAAAGTAAATAAACCAAGATAAAACCTCACAGGGTAAGGAGTGATTTCAGGGGAGTAGCAAAGCTACTTATGCTGGTAGTAGAGATCTTTGAACAGTTTCCCAAGGGCAAAATCTTTGGCTTGACAGTGGACAAAACTGAGTATATCATGTCCTACAAAGGATCAAAAATAATTGAAAGCTTTCTGACATGCCAATCTTTAAAATATTTAAGTATATACTGTATTTTACTCTTGCCTATAGGAATTTATTTGAGAATAAATTTCTCTCACACGTTGCTTTCTTCCTTAATCCAGTACTGAAAAACAATGGAAGATATGCACCTATTCCCAATGCAAGGAGTTAACTGGAATGAAACTTCAGGCATGGTAGGTATTTACAACTGAGGAATGAAGCAGATACACAAAATACCAAATGGGAGGAAATACTACAAAAAACATAAAGCTTCATACAATCATTAAAAACGATCAAATTCTGAATCCTTCTCTTTCTAGGAAAGCCTAACGAAGATACTCAAGCATCCTATCATTGACATCTATAACTTGATCTAAATTTCAGTATAATGTGTGTTTCCCTTTAAGACTGTGTTATTAATTTTAACTTCAAAATAGAAAAGCAGTCCAGAAAAGTGCTTCTCCACAGTTAAACACTAAGTCTTCTAGTTTTAAGTGGAAATTGAATAGACATGAACCACAGTCCCAGAATTCTACAGCCTGAGGCAGATCTCCCAAGGAAAAAATTGCCAGAGCTCTTTGCTGACAAGCGGCCAAAAGAATAGAGAAAAGAGTCACAGTGAATAACTGGAAATAGATTTGAGATTTAAAGAGGAGAGAAATTAAACATGTGAGTATTTTTTACTTACCGAAATACTACATGCATTGAAAAGAATTTAAAAACACATAAACAAAACTACAGAAGGTGGATTTGAGAAATATGACACTAAAAATTATTAATATTGTCATTAAATGCAATGAAAGTAAAAGTATTATTGAATTAAATTTATAAATATTCCTCTAAAGTATTAAGATTAAGCATACCTCAGAGCCTAACAGTTTTCCTTCTCTTCTTAGCAGCATTACCTGGCAGTGGCACAAACAGGATGTTTTGTTACAACACTAGATTAATTTATTTATTAATAAATTAACTTGTCCATAAGCATCTTGTGCTGTGACTAAAAAAATCCTGACCTCTTGCCTACTTCTGATGATAAAATTCCTGCAAAACTGAGAAAAACCAGAAGCCATGAAATTTTCCATGTCAGTGCACTAGGCTGCTTGAGCAGTGAGCTTGCACCATCCATGCCATGGCTACCTACCTATAGCATGGGGCAACCTTGAAGCTCATAACACATCTGAGTCTGCTCAATCCTGGTAGAGCAAGATGAGTTCTCAGAATATTTTGATCTGTATGACTGATGGCAGCACACATGAAGGAGCTACCAGAGGAGCAATGTAAAATGCTGTGTTAGGCTACTACAGTGCACTGATCTTCTACATGGCAGTAAAAGCTGGTTTTAAGGCCTTGCTGTGCTTTTGGGGGGAACATTTTATTACCAGCAATTTGATTGTAAAATATTAACACTTTATGCATTTAAGATGTAGGTATATTGATTAATATTCTTGATTTAATTAAAACCTGGCCAAAAGTTAAGTTCTCAGTAAAACTAGACACAGGGCTGTCAACAAAATCTATGGCAACACGGAAAGAACCAAACAATAAACGCTCACTTGTTTTCTCCTGAAAAGGACATCACAGCATGACATGGTACCCACACAGAGTGGCAAATTACACCCACTATTACCCTGTTCCTTTTGCATGTTATGCTCTTTCTCTGACTTGACTGATTTTTTGGTCAAAAGTGGAAGCTCTGAATGGACTCTCCACCGAAGTGTTTGCAATAAAGCTTTGGATAAGACGACTACACTATTTCCACATTTGGTTTGACGTTAAATACAACTTTTTCAAGAAGAAACCTGATCACCAGTCAGATAGAAGGATTTTAGGATAGAAGTTAAAACTGGGCATTGTGGAACAGCTGCTCCACATCTCCCACAAATACTGCCACTGTTCTGTCTTTATGTGTATCCACACATTCCAATTCAACTTGCCCAAGTCTTTTCTCTTTTCTACTTCAGAATCATTACAGTTGTGCTGCTCAAAACTATTTTTATATAAAATATGGAAAAATTGTTTCATCTCCTGAACACTCCCTTTATTTTACCTTTTTTTTTTTTTCATATTTATCTTACTTGAAATCTCCCCCATTCTAACCATATTAATTCCTTTTCCTCTTATTTCCCTTTGTTATGCAATCCTTTATTGCTCCCAACAACATATTTTCTTATGTTGCAATTCCTGGGCCTATCACTAGACTTTTTCTTGTCTCCCTCTGTGTTTCTCCTGAACACCCCCTGTTGTTATCCAGCATGGTCCAAGTCCTTCCTTTCTTCCATTAGTATTTCTCCCTAACACCGAAAATATGATCCCACTTCCACATTGTCATGTATTGTTCCTACATTTTGGTTTTCCCAAATCTAAACCAGACATCTTTTTGCATCTAAACCAACTGACTTCAAAATAATCCCTGAGATTCATGCTGCTACTTATACTTGCTATTACCATGGGCTAAGTTTAACTCCTTTGTGCTATGTCTCTCACACTGGCTACACAGCCAAAAAAAATTGAACCTCAGCAATCCATCAGGAGAAGAACAAGAGAGGAAGGCTGAATGAGCCCTTCTCTCACCATGCTATGCTGAGCACATCGTGTGATATCCCAGGGAGAGCACAGACAATTAAAGAAATAGACAATTCAGTAAGACAAAATAGGAAGCAGAAAAAGTAGTATGGATATTATTCAGCAGGCTGAGTGAGCCACAGATAAAGTAGTTTGTGCTACAGAAAGAAAACATAAAGGGGACACCCTCTAGTGTACATAGAGAAAGAATTTATTTGAATATAAAGGTGCCTCCTTCCAGCTGTGAAACATAAAATTACACTAATGGACAAGAGCACAGCCTGTCATTGTTGGATTTCCAAACTAAAGGAAGAAAAAGAGCTTTAGCTTCTGTTTCTGCTTTCAGTGCACTGACCATCACTGACATAATCTGGTTAAGGACAGCTTCTGAGGGGACTGTCCTGATACATTTTAACTGCTGTTCTCATGCAGATGATGGCAATATTTTCCTAGAGACACAACTCAAGATATTTTCAGAATTATTTGAGTAAGATGCTGCTGTGCACACAATTCTTACTCCTGATTCAGAGTGTAAACAGAGCTCCTTGGGATCAGCTCAGAGAAAACACAACATTTCCAGAGTTCTCCTTGTGGCCTAGCAGAGTTAAAACTTTCTATGTTTACTGTAAGGAGTTTACAGCTGTCATTTAATAGCTCCCATATTTCAGTTTTTACAATGGAAAGTAAAAACATCAAAATGAAGGATAAATTTATGTTTTCTACAGGCTTTTCATCTCAAGAACTGTTTTCAACATTTCTAGAAACGCATACTTATCTGTGGCACACGCTTACCTTTCATCTCCCTTCTTATATATAATTGAAGAATAATACATGTTTCTGCTGCTAAATCTTTTAAGCACATGTGAAAAAACCACCCCTCAAATTCTGTACTACAGTACATGCCTAGAAGACTCTGTAGCTTTAGAAGACATGACAAGCTAAGCAGAAGGAAATTTGGGATTGGATTTTGCTTTGTTTTATTCAAAGGACAAGCAGAGTAATATTTACAAGCTGTGACATCTGACTTAATTTTGTTTCTTGTTGGCTAGAAAGAACAAATTGCTTCATTTCATTTTCAGCAACCTAGAATTTGATTCACAAGATCATAGAACAGCTGCAAAATATTCAAAGCCTTCAGCTTCTAAAGTGAGGTCTAAAAATGTAATGGGTCCTTCCTTGTAATGAATTTATATTTTCATTTTTGAGTAAGCAGTACCACCACAAGAGATTATAGACTACACAGTTGCATCAGAATAACATCAGCATTATTTCCTTACAGAACTTAGTTCAGGTAAATATTAATGATGTAAAATGGAAATTATGTAAACATGTAAAATGAAAAGTTTAAGAGTCTGGCTCAAAACAGAGCTGATCCATAATAAAGTCTGTGGGGTGTGATTAGGAGAAAACAAGCAGAAAAAAATAAAGAGATAGGTATCCAGAAAAGATGTGTCCTAAAGAGCACCAGCAATAACATGTTTTTTTACATGAAAAATGGGTACAATATTCACTATATAAAAATATCATCTTAATAGATAGTTATGTGAGTTTTTTCATTCATATGTCATGTTATTTGCATAAGATATTAATAACATCTTTTTTTTACAAAATCAACTTTTTTTTTAAGGGGCCCCAGGAGAAAGATTTAAAGACTGAGACCCTGAGCAATGGCTACCTCACTTTTAGATATTAGCTTTGAATGGATTTTACAGTCAAAAAAATTATTTTTTTCCTACATTATTTGTCAAGGATTTTTGTCTCTCTGCCTTGTGTCAGATTAAGGGAATTATACTGCTACTTGGTTCATCCTTTGGAAAACTAACTCTGCCAGCAGAGGAAAAGCAGAAGGCAAGTTTTCTGATGGTTTAACAATTTATTGACTCATCTTGTGATAAAATCACTTAATCTAATACAAAGTAGAGGAGTGGGAATATAGTTTTGGGGAGGAAAGCACACACAGTTTCTTTAAGCAGTCTCTTGCTGCAGGATCAGCTTTACATCCTTCATGTGTCCCCAGAGTAGGGGCCTTTCTTATATTTTACCACCCAAGATCTCTCCTCTTCCTTGGCTGTGACCTTGGAGTCCTTTCAACTCCTTCTTCTGGAGGGGTAGAGACTGTGCCCCATGACTTCATTGTGCTTACTCCACTCTGCCAACAGATGAGTTTTTCTAATGCTGATGTATGTTATCAAGAAAGTTGTGATACCTCTCCCCAGTTATCCATGTCTACATATCTTTGCAATTTTTCCTTTCATAAGTGCTTAAACTGTATTTTCAGAGGCAGACTAAGCATGGAAAGCACCTGATGAGGAGTGCCACATAAATCAGAAGAGGCACTGTTATTAAAAGAAGAAGTAGTATTATTAAATTTCTGAAGTATTTCTTGTTTTTTAGTGATTTGTTGAAGTATTTTTTGGTTTCTAATGACTGACACTGGAAAAAGAGAGGTCCAAAAGGCAACCATGTACTCTAGTTCCTCTGAGAGAGGCCTTGGAACAGTAGGATCATTTATGAGAACTTTCTTTAAAAGAAATTCATGGTGCGGTGAGTCTTAGTCATGCAAGACCTATCAGGCTCCTGGAGAACACTGGACACTGTGAGTAGATGAACTGTTAATATGAGGAAAATGTCTCCTTTATCTTCTGCAAATGGCTCAGTGTATTGCCCATTTCTATGAGATCTGTGCCTGGAGAGAGCACTCTGGTTTCTTTTCAAAGGAACAGCTGAAAGAGGAACAAAATCATCAGCTAAGGGCCTGGATCTGCAGAATAGCAATTTTACCTCATACTGTTTTCAAGTGGAACTGAAGCTGCCATGTATTTCAATTTCATAACTTTAATGAAGTTCAGTAGTGTAAAATTCCACACTGAATTAACTCATAGGCTTGGTCAATATCATGAGCAGCTTCAGCCATGATATGTGATTTTTGATATTGTCCTGTACAGAGCCAGGTGGATGCTGCAATCCTTGTGGGGCTTTTCCAACCCAAGCCATTCTATGATGCTCAGTGCTGAGCTATGTGGCCAGGCAAGAGATGACTGGTGTGAACACCAAGCCTGTGGAAATCACAGGTGCCTGTGTCAGAGATGCTGTAGAGGAGCAAACACCATCATAATCCATTGCAAAAAACCATTCAGACTTACAGGCACAGGCCTTGGAATAATGAGCCTAGGATCAAAAACAGCCCCTGACAATTGCAAACTTGAAGTTTTTCCTGGCTTCTGAGAAACAGTTAGATCCTCTAGCAGTCATAAATTAATTGTTCAGCTGTGTCCAGAGCTGAGGGAGCCACAAGAGCGTTAGAAGCTGGAGAACTCTGCAGGCAGCCTTAAAAGCCAGGAGTAGTCTCCAGAAAAGCACAATCAGTAGGGAGAAGCTAGGTATACAGAAAAATGTAACCTTTTCCCATCCCAAATACCAAATTTATAGAATTCAAAGAAGAGGAGAAATAAAATCCAGTCACGAAATGAGAATGTAACTGTACTTCATGTAAGTAAGCTCTGACACAGAGGAGACAGAGCACATGGCCAGCATTTGGTCTCACACTAAGCTTGACTTCATCTTTTGTTGTGGTCAACAACAATTTCTTCACTGAGATGTACTCTCACAGTCTATGTGAACATTCATGTGAGAACAGACAGACATTTGAGGAACAAACACATTTACAAGTCTACTAAACAAATTAGCACAATTGAAAGGTAGTGACTAATTCTCTTTGAAGTTCTTCCCTCTCCTGAATACATACTTGACTACCAACACTACAGTAATCTCATAATTGATTTGTTTTCTCAGCTCTGAGCCTCTGGTTACTATATCCTGAAACTGATTTCACAGGGTTAATTCAAGGGATCTGTTCAGGATGACCTAAAAATACTTTGTAGCCTACCCAGCAGGTCTACTTTTAGTTATGCTGTCCTTGCATAACTTCCTCTGCTGAGCTGGTCAAACAACTCCATCTCCTCTTTCACTGCTCAGGTAACTGGCAGCAAAAGCCCCATTTGGGAATCCTACGCTGCCGCCTTCTGTGTGTACCCAGCCCAATGCAAATGAAACCCAGCTCACATCCAGTTCTGAAAAACATCTCAGAGGACTGCCAGTGAAAAAGCCCTCTGGATTTGACTTTGTGATTATACCCACACCTACATCACTGAGGCAGCAGATGAGATTACAGGAGAGTGCAGATGAGGACAGAACAGTTTTTTGAGGCTCCTTCCAAGACACTGCATCTTCTGTCACAGCCTAGCTAGGACTAGCTTATCAGAGATTCTGCAGTCAGTACACAAATGCATTTGCTCAGAGAAAGTACTCTGTCAAGAGAAAGCAAGTTTTTACATAAGTAAGGGTAACCTTATGCCAGGAATTTTCATGTAACAGCATCCATGGCCACAGCATGTACAGTAGAACCCCAAATAAATCTTGTCTCATGTACATCAGTCACATGTTAACCAAAGAGAGAATCTTTGTAGACATTTATTCAAAGAGAAAACAACACAAGAATTGGGCTGTCCATATAGACTGCCATAAACATCAGTTATTGATTATTAATGCTTTAATAATTAATTCACACTTTCTCAAAAAAAAAAAAAAAAAGAGGTAGCTAAAGGTAGCTAAACCAGTCCCAAAATGTGAAAGTTGAACAATTAAAATCTACAAGTATAAAATAAAATTTTATTAAAAAAATCTGGATTGACTAATCAAGAATAATTTTTGTTCAAAAAATATCACAACTCTTCCACAATGCTCCCATGGACATTAGCATTAATGCACATATATAACTGTATATTATGAGGTTTAAATTTAAACTACCTAAGTCATTGCTGATTGTATAATGTCTACAAGGTGCTCCTTTTGTCATTCTACTGCTTTTCTGAAAGTTAAAGGAGAGAAATACTAAAAAAAAAACAAAGCAGTATTTAGACTTGGGAAGTTGTGGGCTTTCTCCTATACTTACTTCCACACTTTTTTTTCATGCATTTTGGGTATTTTAGATATCTAATCTTAGCAGACCTTCTAAATGCAGCAGAAGGAATTAGGGAAAGGAGAGAAAATTGCACAAAAAGCAGAGCTATAGACAACAGGAAAAGGAAGGAAAGGGAAAGGAGGAAGAGGAAGATATTGTAATCATGCTACATATTAGTGTGAACCTACATAGAAAAAACACTAAGTAAATTTTCCATTATATTAAAGAAAGCATCTACTCTCTATACAAGAATTATTTTTATTGACAACTCTCTCTGCTAAAAAAATTCCCAACTTTTTAACAAGTCATACCCACTTTCCACAGGAAATCTGGGTTTGACCAGTTCTAGAATTATATAATCAGTGCTGCTCAGGAACCACAACAGAGACTACTTGTGTCCATCAGTTTGACAGGGCACTGCTGTCATTTCCCTCATGCCTCAAACCACAAGCATTAGCTGGGGGCTGCAGGTAACACTGTTAAGTGAAACATGGTTTTCCTGTTGCAGTGAAAGTACTACAGTGCTGAAGTTCTGTTTTTCAGACAGCAGCTTTTAACTATGAAGGTGGTGAGGGTAGTGAATAATATGACTAAAAAATGTATATATTGTGGGGGTTTTCACTTATTTTGAAAGCCCATAATATTCAGCAGATGAACAACTTATGGAGAGAAAATTCTGTTCATAAGAAATGTCAATACATCTTAGTACAGTGACAGTGCAATAGCATGTCTTCGATATTAAATTCCCAGCTTTGATAAACAGCTTACAAATTACCTCTTGAAGGGAGCTGCATAATAATACCTGAAGCGTTAAGGGAGGAAATGGAGTTTAATTAAGTGTTGCCCAGCTAAATCACACAGAGAAAATTATAGGGAGGTGGGAAAAATACTGAGGACTTCCATCTCTGCATGGAGGTGGTGAGACAGAGTGGCCAATCAAAAGGCTGTATTTGAAAATATACTGAGCTATAGTGGGTTATACATCATCACTTCCTGATGAGAAAAAGCTCCCATTCTCATTCTTCCCTTTCCACATGCAACATTCATTTTCTCCCCCTTTTACTCAGAGGAGAAAAGCAGTATCATAAAACAAGGAAAAATTAGTAAGGATGAACTGCACGTATCCTAATTAATATTTAATACTTAAAAAAAAATACAAAGCTGTAGTGCAATGCACATTTACTAGCCCAGCAGGAAAGTCTTGGGAAATAAAAAAGAGGACATAAACACAGATGGAACCACCACAGAAAAAAAGGAGCCACCGAGGCTGGGGTTGGAAAATTATGGTATTCACATATCTTTTGCAGAATTGATAGATGTATTAAAATAAATGGTTGATTTGAGTGGCATGATGCTAAATGCTAACATCATGCACTGTTTTCCCTAGGAATCACAATTAATACTCCTTTATT
>VZRX01006798.1:0-10559 GCA_013398075.1 Notiomystis cincta
CCAGGCCAGGGCAAACCAGCACATAGGTGTGAGGGGAATCTCCTGTATTTCAGTTTTTTGGCCACTGTACCTGTTCCTGCCACTGGAAAGAACCTGGATCCAACTCCTCCTCATCCTGCCAGGCATTGATAGACACGAACAAGGTCTGCTCTCCTCCAGGCTGAACGATCCCAGCTCTCACAAGGTACCAAAGGTGCTGCCATCCCATTCCCACTCTGCCAGTCCCTTGCTGGATTCCTGCTTCAAGGGCCACCTCCAGATGTGCAGGAGGAGCTGGAGCCACAGAAGAAGAGGCATAGCACAGTGTGGCACCAAACACCTGCAGAGCCAGAGCAGACTGACCACCCTTGGAATGTATTTGGGATCAAGTTTGGAGCCTCAAGGCCTCCACTGAAACCTCAGCCAGAGGAAGTGGGAGCTCCCTTTGGCCATCCCCAGCCCTGTCACCATTGTGTGGCCACACGGAGCCCCCCAAGGGTGATTCTTTTCCCTGCAGTGTTGCACAGCCTGGATTTATCCCTTGTGCAGCACCTTGGGCAGTGTGAGGAGAACATGGGAAAAGGAGCCGTCCGTCCTTCCCTGAGGATGCACTGACAGGAACTCGGAGCCTCCACTGGGAAGATGGACAGGTTTAATTCCTCACCAGAGCCACAGACACCTGTGGTGAGCTCCACAGGGCTGGCTCTGCCACATGTCTGCTCTCACCTCGTGATGGCTTTATTATTTTCCTGTCAGTTTTCCTTCCCAGCTGTTTTATGAGCCAGACGTTTCATTTTGGTGCAAGCCCAGGAAGAGTCGAGTGGGGCTGGGGTTAAAGGATGTCACAGGAGGAGGTAGGAGTTGCAGGCTGCACTTTGGATGCTTTATGTTCTCCTCAGAGCTCCCTGTCAGCTCCTGCTGCCATTGCCAGCTGATGGATTGGCTCTCAGCTCCTCACACAGTGAAAACATTGGGAAAGGGATTACATCCCACCTGGAATGGGAATTGGAACATAAACTGGGCACCTCTCACCTCAATGATGGGTGGGAGGGGAGTGGAAAAAGTGTCCCTGCCCATGGAACTGGAGGAGTTTGAAGGTCCCCTCCCACCCAACCCATTCAGGATTCAATGACCCCGAAGAAGAGCGAGGTGCCCTGGGAGGGCTGGGCTCTCGTGGGAAGCTCTGCTGTGGGTGGGCAGCAGGGGCAGGTTCTGATGAGAACAGAGGGACAGAAGAGTATCTGATTCTGATAAGGAGAGGAAAACAGTACAGCCTTGGAGAAGGAGATAAAGGATGGAATTTAGGCAAAGCACAAGGAGCAGCCAGCCCAGCTCTGCAAGGCTGACAAAGCAGAAGTTATGGAAAACAAAGATATTTGGCTTCCTCAAACCAGGGTTCAGAAAAGCCACCTAAAAGGACACCAGACACTGAAGACAGACCCCAAAGAGCTCTGGAAGGACTTTGATAATGGGTGTGATTGTGTAAAATAAAGTAATCAGGGATAGCTCATGAACATGTAATCAGTGTGAGATGAAAATTCTGTTCGCCCAACACTTGACCAGAGGAAGGATCCTCCCCGTGCCCAGCACTGCAATAAAAAATTCCTGATTTCTAATACTCCAAACTGTGTTAGAAAGTTTCCATCTGGCTGATTTGGGTATCAGTTCCACACGTTGGAGGCTGGAGGGGTGAGATGGAGAAGGAGGGAGCCCTTCCCTGCCCAGCTGAGCCCCCACGCTCAGGGCTCGCTCCTCTCCTCAACAGAGTCCGTAGGAAAATCACCCCGAGGCCAGCAGGACTCTCTGGCCCATGGTGGGGCAGCTCTGGCCTCCTGGCCAGAGAGGACTGACCCCAGCCTTCCCCTCGGGGACAGGATTCACCTGCAGGTTGAGCACCAGGGATGGGCTTGGGCCAGGATCCAGAGACCTGGGCTTTGTCTCTCACCTCCTGCAGTCCAGGATGAGATGAGAAGGGTGAAGGGCACTGAGGCATCATTCCTGCCTTTCCCACTTCCCACATCCATCAGGGAAGAACGTTGTGTGCAGGAGACTCAAGCACAGATGGGGATCAGGGGCTCCCATGGACTCTCGTGGTCGGCATCACCTACAAAGCACCCAAAGGAAGAAGGAAACCTCAAGTGTTGACAAGGGGACTCACCTGGACCCTCTGCACTCCTTAGATCCTCTCATGAGAAAGGAAAGGAGTGAGAATCCTGCATTTTCCTGGAGTTCTCCAGCAATGAGGTGATGGAGGCAGAACTCTCAGAGCAGATGCTGTCACCTCCTGGACAGACAAACCTTTAGCAACACACCAGCTGTGATCTGGACACTTCCACCACTGCTGGGACATGAGGGACAGCAGGATTTGGGATGCCTGAAAGCAGAGGAGAATTCTTGACAGCAGAGCTGTTTATTTGGAAACGTGACCTCAATGGAGTTGGTTTTCTTACTATAACACAGAATTACAGTTGTTAGAACTTCCATTTAGTGACAATCTCCTCCCTTTGGAGACTGCTGTGATAGGAAATGATCGGGCGGGAATGATCTGAGTTCTCCAGGGAATTTCATTATCTGGTCCAAGGAAACTTCTTTTCATCCTAAAACAGAGGCTGGAAACCCAGCAATGACATCAGGAGCCACCAGGATCAAAACAAAATCCTGGTTTGTATATCCAGCCCAACTGGCTCAGTGGACACCAAGAAATGAAACCCTTTGGGATTTATCCCTGCAGTCTGGCTGGATTTTGTAGATGAGACAGGAAGAGTCAGGCAAATCCTGTTATCTCAACATTCATTTGCTCCAATTGCTGAGCACCTGCTATTGAATAAAACCCAGAGTTTCTGCTCCTGGACATGTGCTGGGAGGAAGGCTGGGTGAATAATTGATTTTTCAGTTCAACTACTGAGTTAAAAAGTGGGAAAAAAAAATCAATTTGATCCAAACCCAAGCAGATGTTTTCAAGTTTCCTTGCCAAAAAGAAAAATGAAACAATTCCACTTCAGTGATTAAAAACAAAGAAGTTTTATTGTGGTTTGGGCCATTTGGAGGAAAATGAACCTGCAAAGTTATTGCATCTTTTTACACTCAACAGCCCCTTACATTCAGCATAGCATGGCCTGGTGTCCCTAGCTCCAAATGGGGACAATGTTACTGTGTTCCATGGGGAACCTGTTCCATGGGGAACCTGTTCTGTGATTTGGGGCAATCTGTTCCATGTTCCATGAGGAATCTGTTCTGTGTTTTGGGGGAATCTGTCCCACTCGTGCTCTACTCACTGGAACAAAAAGGAAAGGTGTCTCCTCTGCTTCCACGTCCCTTGGATCATCCTACCCTCTAAACTGAGCATTTGGTCTTAAGTGGCATAATCAGGATATTGTCTTAAAATCCCCATGCAGGGAGAGGAATTCAGCAGGGAGCTGGATCACCCCAGTGACTTAGAATTAAACAGAAGTGGATTTCAACACATTTAACCTTTGAATTGAAGGACAGAAAGTGGTTTCTCTTCTTGAGATTATTTGTTTGTTCCCTCTTAGCAGGCTGGACATTTCACAGAATTACTTTGAAATGCAGATCAGAGCAAAATATTTCAGATCAGTTTATTCTGCCCCTGAAGTTTCCTTACCTGAGTTGTCAATGCAGCTCATGGAGTCTGTCAGGTCGCTTTGCCTTTTCTATTTGGAATCCTGCCCGGAGCCCAGGGTTGTTGTTGCTGTGGAGTTTTAATTCCCCCCAGCAGGAGCTGATCCCACTCAGTTCTGCTGTCAGGAAAGGCAGAGCAGTTTCACTGATCCCCCTTGTAGCAGAAGACAGGACTCAAGTGTCTCCCTTGTTCTATCGTGAGGCAGGGGAATTGTATTATCCGAAAATTCCTTCTTGAATATCCTTAAAAGACAGGGATGTGGGAGACAGCAGGGAGAGTGTAAACAGAAACACAACAGCAGCTCTTAACACCAGGCAACCTTTGATTTTAAATCAAAAATACTCACCCAGACTGCAAGAATTCGGGCATTTATTTCCTCTCCTTCAGCTCAGCTCCTCCTTCTCAGAGAAGCTCTCACTGCTTCTCAAGTGGATTCTTGGGAAAAGGAAGCTGGGAGGGAAGGAATAGGGACCTTCCTCTTATTTTGTGGAAGATGCCCCCCAAGTAACTCAGAATTTAGGATGTGGGATGAAACCAGAGCTGGATGTTTGTGCTGCAGGAAGGGCCTTCTGCACCAGCAATGGGCGCTTTGCACCCCAGGATATGGGGCCAGGACAGTCTCATCCCACTGGGACTGACCAGACTGGAGTTTCTTCCATCTCTGGATTCACCAAATCTTGATAATTCTCCTTCAAAAGGACCAGTCTGGGAGTTGGGAAGATGCATGGAAGATCTGCCTCCCATCAGTGGTTGTGAGGGAAATGAGAGAAAACAGTGTTCAAAGCAAATTTTAAGGTAGAAAACCAACAAATCCAGCACATTCCAGCTTGGACAGGGCTTGGAGCAACCTGGTGCAGTGGGAAGTGTCCCTGCCCATGGCAGGGGATGGGACAGGATGAGCTTTAGTGTGCCTTCCAACCCAAACCATCCTGGGATTCTGTGATTTCAAGCTGGGGAGGACCAGAACCCCATTAAGAGTTTTGCACTCAGTGGGGTTGCAGATTTGGGGTCGACACCTGTGTTTCCTGTTTCTATCCAAATCTTGAGGCAAAAAGATTCTCAGAATGTGTGAGGCAGCAAATTCACCTGCAGAAGGTTCAAGGTGGGTTCTCTGGAGGACAAAAACCCCAGCTGGCTGGATAAAATCACAGGACCATGAAATGCAGGATTGCCCCAGTGCAGCCTGCAGGAGGGTAGAATAAGGCTGAATAAATTCAGGAATCGTGATCCTTGGAGGAATAGCTGAGGTTCACAGGGACCACCTCTTATCAGCCTGATTATCCTGTGTCCCTGAGACGTGGTGAACCTCCTGGGAAGGGAGAGGGGCTGGAGCAACAGCTCTGGATCTGCTGCTCAGCGAGAATTTGCTGCTTTCCTGGCTGCCCGTCTATCACCTTCCATCAGCACAAAGTCTGTCTGGATAAAGAGATGGAATGTGCAGGCTGAGGATAATTGCAGGGGGGAGATTGGGATAATGGCTGTAATTTGGATTGTGGGAGCAATAAAGCCAGGCTCAATCACTGCCTGCTTTATTTGGGAATGAGCCCAAGCTGCAAACAGCGAAAATGAAATTTATGAAAAATAGAGATTTCAAGAGAAGTAATGAGCATCTGTCTGCTGCAGTGATTGCAGGGGGCTGAGTGCTTCCAACTTTGTGCAGCTAATCCAAGGGATTTGCTGTGGGATGCACAGGCTGGGTGGGACTCAGGTCAGCCAGGTGGGATGAATGCCCTGTCAGAGGTGTGGCTTTTCCATTAGCAATCATTTGCTGATTGGACAGGGAGTATTTAGGCAGCTGAAGGTAGTTTGGGTGAATTTTGCTGTCATTGGATATTTGGTCATCAGAGGTCTATCATTCCCACTGAGGGGCTGTGTCCATGCCAATGGCCTGCAAAACATTCCTAATTTTTCCTGCTCTGAGGCTGACCCGTTCCATGCTGCTTCAGGTGACAACATGCTCAGTTCATGTGAGGAGAGGAACAGATGGAAAATCCCACCTCAGTTTTTTTATGCTGTCTTCCTTTTTTCCCCCTTTTTTTTTTTTTAATTTTATTTTATCAGTCTGGATCTTCCTGTTCACTTCACAGGCTCGTGGAGTGGGTTGGGTTGGAAGGGAACTTCAAGCTCATCCAGTTCCACCCCTGCCATGGCCAGGGACACCTTCCACTGTCCCAAGGTGCTCCAAGCCCCGGTGTCCAACCTGGCCTTGGACACTTCCAGGGCACAGAGAAGCTGTGGCTGCCCCTGGATCCCTGGAAGTGTCCAAGGCCTGGCTGGATGAGGCTTGGAGAACCCTGGCATGGTGGAAGGTGTCCCTGGCCATGGCAGGGGTGGAACTGGATGAGCTTTAAAGTCCCTTCCAACTCAAACCACTCCATGATTCCATGATTTTTCCACGTTCCCTGGAAGACAGGAAATGGGAAGAGCACCAGAGGCCCTGGCTGAGGGGCTGGGTGTGAGTCTGGCCCTGGCCCTGCAGAACGCTGGGCACTGGCAATGGAATCCTGCACCAAGGCCTGCCAGGAGAGGACACTCAGCACCAGAGACAGCTGATCCAAGGAAGGAAACCAGGTGTCCTCCCGAGCAGGAAATCACAGGGATCAGCAGGAAAGGAGGAATAAAGAAAAGCCTGAGGTCTCTGGAGTGGTTGTGGCACACCTAATAAATTCCATCATTTGAAATCCTGGATTTTCCATAAAGTCTGCTCCAAGTCAGCCCTGCCTGCAAACCTTCACCACCTGGAATGTTAGAATAAGCTGATAAAGCCTGGCAGGAGGGCATGACATCCTTGGCTTCACCTTGATGATCCCACCAAACCATCCATGCCTGGAGCTGCTCCCAGGATCTCGTTTGGCTCTAAGCCACACCATTCCCAAGTCTCACAGAGAGCCCTTCACATGCACCACAGATTCCAAAATCCCACAGAACCATGGGATGGCTGGGCTTGGAAGGCACTGCTGGAGCTCATCTAGTCCGACCTCCCTGCTCAGGCTGGGGCCTGTGGCAACATGACTTCAAAGTATCCCCAAGGGAGGAAACATCCAAAAGGGAATTCCCAGAATCTGTGATTCTGGGGAGACCCACACCCAACATTTGGGAGAAAATGAGAGAGGAGGGTTTGCATCCCAAATCAACATTTTTCACAGTTTTTTTACAAAATAAACAACATTTTTCACAAGAAAAAGGTAATAAAGGAATTTATAGGATTCAGTATTCCACCTTTTTTCTGACCAGTGGCACTGTCTGCACTGGGAAGATCTCCTGTTAACAGACAGATTTTGGGAGCAGATCCCAGCAGGGTTCCAGAGCAAGCTCCAGTGGTGAATCTGAGGAAAACTTGATCCAAAATTTACCTTACAGCCTGAAATTTTGAATCCCACAGTCATGAGAGCAACCTCATCCCCTTCCAGGAGTAAGTTGAGGTTTTTCCTGCCCACTCTCCTGTTTGAGATGGCAGGCAAAGGATAATTATCCCAAAAAAATCCCTGAGAAGTGTCAGTGTGTATTTAAACTCCTTCAGGAAGGGTTTCAATGGAGCTAAATACTTCCTTAGCCTCAGATTTTGGCAGCAGTTTGAATTTAAGGAAGTTATGAAGGTATAATTGAATCACTTTGTCCCTCAATTTCTTAATGCTGGCAAATCAGATCTATTTATAAAAATGAATTATTTATTAAGACAAATGAACAGGCAAGAGATAACAGATGAAAGATCTTAATCAGAATTAATTACTACACAGGATAAAACAAAAAGAACTACTGGTAAATTATAGAATAACATAAAACAAAGCAGTAGAGCAAGGTACCTATATTAGAGTAGAAGAAATTCTATTGATTAGGGGTTGAATGTGATTTACAACTGACATGATGATAATGTCCAGCTTCCTTCACTTAAATCCTAGGAATACCCGTGAAAGAAGTGTCCCTGCTCATGGGAGAAATTCCACACAATTCCAGGAAAATGTACAGGAAATTTCTGCTTTGTGCAAGTTTGGTGTGGCTTTTACAGCTTAAAATGAGTGGCTGTCAGGCAGAAATTCCAATTATCCTGCCAGATCTCAATTTTGCAGTGAGCTCTGGGCCCAGCTAAGAAGGATGAGAACCTGAAGAGTGAATCCAGAGACCAAGGAAGTGCTCCCAGGGCTGGAGCCCCTCTGCTCTGGAGCCAGGCTGGGAGAGCTGGGGGGGTCACCTGGAGAGGAGAAGGCTCCAGGGAGAGCTCAGAGCCCCTTCCAGTGCCTAGAGAGGCTCCAGGAGAGCTGGAGAGGGACTGGGGACAGGGGATGGAGGGACAGGACACAGGGAATGGCTTCCACTGCCAGAGGGCAGGGATGGATGGGATATTTGGGAGAAACTCTTCCCTGGGAGGGCGGTGATGCCCTGGCAGAGGGTGCCCAGAGAAGCTGTGGCTGCCCCTGGATCCCTGGGAGTGTCCAAGGCCAGGCTGGACACTGGGGCTTGGGGCAGCCTGCGACAGTGGAAGGTGTCCCTGCCTATGGCAAGGGGAGGAGTAAATGTCCTTTAAAGGTCTCTCCTACCCCAAACCATTCCATGATCCCATGATTTTCCCTCTGCAGGCCTGGCTTTATTCCTGACGTATTCCCAAGCCCACAGTCCCACAGCACAGAGGGAAGGAACACATGGGTACAAATTCCACAGGGCAGGGACCAGGCTGGGTAATTCATGGCCCCAGGGCTCCTGCTGAGGTCTGTTGTCACTCCTGCCCTGGGCTGGATGTCACAGACACCCCTGGAACAGCAAAAGACTCAAAGCAGGCATGAGGAAACAGCACAGAGCAGCAAAACAAATTTTCCCTCACCTTAAAAGCTGCATTTGTTCCTTGCCTTCCTGGAAAGAATCGAAGGAGTGGGATGATGAAAAAGAGAGAACAGAGTTAATCAACACAGAGGCTCTGGCAGGAAACCAAGTCACCTTTGGAGCTTCTCGTGCTCAATGAGAAACCATCAATGAGCAGGGAGAGCAGCAAATGATTTTCACAATGGACTGGCCCAAACCCTGGAATTATTCTGCAGGGAACAGCTCTTCACAGGCTAATTGGGCTTGTTCAGTCTTGAACGCCGAGGATACACCAGGGGCTCTTTTAATTTATTGGGTTTAGGAGGAGTATTTACAAATCTAAACCCATAAAGCTGAGGCTTTGCAGCAGAAACGGAGCTAAGGCTGGTGTCAGGCAGGACTCTGCCTTCATCCTGCAGCTTAGCTGCTGGATTGGGTTCCATGTAGCTCATTAAAGAACTTGTATTAAATTTATATTAAAAGGAACCCCCCTGAACTCGGAGGGGACCAGTGCTGAATGTTTTAATGCTGCAGAAACCAACCAGAATGCAGCAGCAGAATCAGAAAATCACCTGCAGCCCCAAGCAGGGAGAAATCAGCCAGTCAGGAACCACAAATCCCAGCCTGGCTCCTTCTGGGCCCTTCTTGGGGTGGCCTTTGATGTCACCACAGCTGGCCTAGGGTGGAGCAGGGAGAGCTTCAACCAGGAGCAATGTGGGACTTGGAGAAGCTCAACAGGGTTTGGAGGTCACAGCAAAGCTCCTGTTTGCAGTCCCCAGAGCAGATACTAACTAGGCCAGGACTAAGGTTCATTAATTAGCAAAGTCCCTGTCAAATGAATGATTGCAGAGGGAGGAAGGGAAGTCACAAATGCCAGTAAAATCTGAGATTATTCTGAGAATAATTCTAAATTTAAATTTTAAAAAAAATTAAACCATTTAAAAACTGAAAATAATTATTAAAATAATTTTAAAATTCAGAAACTTTCTAGAAGCTGAAAAAATGGTCAAATAATCCTCTTGGAAGAGGCTTCAGGATGTTTAGAGTCGAACTTCTTCCTCCAAGCATGGTAAACAATGAGATGAGATATGAGATTATTTTGAGCTCTTTCAAGATTCATCTTAAAAACCTGCAAGTATGAAGCCTCCATGGGAAGCCTCTTCCCAATCCTGGGCTGCTCAGTGGTGAAAACGTGGATTTGGGCTTTTCATTGTTGAGTGATCCTATGGAAAAGAGGAGGAGAGAGGGAAAAGATCAAGTGGGTAAAGAAAAAATGCAATAACCTCACATTGAGTGGTGGTCAGGCAGAATGAGAAGAGCTCAATTCACCTCCCATTTTATGTCTCCATTCTGAGCTGGCCTTTCCAAGTTCATCATTTCCCCCTTGCACATCTGGGATATTACTCCATTTATCCTGAAAGAAATGTGGTATCTCAGGCCAATGCCTCCCAGGATTTCTCTTTCTGGTGACTGAGGACACCAGACAAAACCACATCACTGGGCTGTGTAAAGCTGGATCTGGTGACTCCAGCCCTGCTGCCTCCTCCACAGCATCTCCCAGACATTCTTCTCTCCTTTCCACCCTCCCACCAGCTCGAATTTGCTGTCTGTGAAAAGATGGAGCCTCAGCCAAACCAAAATGTTCAGCATTGTCCTCATTGATGCAGAATCCCAGGCACTGAAAGTGAGGCAGTAGAACAGCTTGGGGGGAATGGATTTTCCTCCTAGCTGGGATTAAATAAGGAACTCTGTCCCCTCAGGAGGGCTGGCCCATGCTCTGTGTGCTTTGTCTCTGTCCCCCTCCCATCTCCCCCTCCAGAGGCAGAGCCCAGTGCAGCTGCTTGGCTCCCTGTGAGCTCCCAGTGAGCAGCCCCTGTTCCCTTGGACACACAGGATGGTGCTGGCACCAGAGCCCAGCTGCAGGAGGTGTCTGGGTCACTCCAGGTCCTTGTAACACAGCCCAAGCCTGGCCTGGAGCTGATCCACACCGAGCTCTGGGTGGGCAGGAAAGGACAATTTGTCACTTTATTACTGGAGACCAGAGTGGCTTTAAAGGGTCATTAATTTCACCTCGTCTTATTTAACTGCTACTGTTATGCAGCCTCACTCATTGCTCAGTCAGGCATTCCCCATTCCCCGTTCCCCA
>VZRX01006802.1:0-23309 GCA_013398075.1 Notiomystis cincta
CGGGCACCTCCGGGTTTGCTCCTCCGCCGTCCCGCGGGTCCCGCTGCCCGCCAGCGCTCGGGGACGCGGCTCCGCGGCTCTCGTACTTCCCAGCGCTGCCTCCTGCCCGGCTGCGAGGCCGGGGGGGCAGGAGGGGTCCGGCTTTCCCCGCCTCAGCCCCGTTCCCTGCCTGCAGCGTTACCGCTATCAACGATGCCATGAATTTTGGCGCGGTCTCGAGGTGCTATCGGCCCCCGGTCTACTCTGCAGGGTCCCCGAATGCTCCTGAAAACGCTTCTATTCAGTTATTTTGCTGGCGCCGTTCTCCTACCATCCTTCTCCCTTCCAATTTATTTCCAATAAAAGGGAAGCAAGTTCCCAGTTTCCAGTAAAATATGTCACTTTTATGCCAGGCTTTGCATTTCAGACCATGTGCAGTCCTAGCCGCGTCAGACTTCTGCAAACGAAAATCGCTCTGTTTTTTCCTTTTCCACCGGCTCTGCTGGGAAGTGAATGTTTTGCAAGGATGAAGCTACCGTAAAACAATTTTCCGCCGCCCGATCCTGCTGCGCCTTCCCTGAGGCCGCACCTATCAGTCTGTAAAACCGGCCACGGCCAAAAACCCCGCGCTGCCCTGCCAAGCCCACACCGCCTGGAATAATCCCCCCAGATAAAGATCACAATAACCCCATTCAACTCCCACCCACTCGCTCATGACCGTCGGCCCACCCTGGTTTCTCTCCCAAATCCCGAGAGAAAGTCAGGCCCGGGGCAGCGGGGGCTGCGAGCCGCCCGCGCCGGGCAGGGGCAGGGGACGAGCGGGGAGCTGCTGCTGCTGCGGCCGCTGCACGCTGGAGGCTCCTTGGAGCGCTGCAGAGGGAATCAGAGCGATCAGAGCGGCCAGAGAGTCCCGAGCGCCGCGCTCAGGGAAAGGTGAATTTGCCAAATCAGCTCAATCTGCATCAGGTAGCGGTGGGGGAACTGGTTGCAATTTTTTTCACTGAATTTACTGATTTCCTTTCTGGGAAATCGTTGGGGGGTTTTATTTTTCTTTTTCTTTTCATCCAAGGAGAAAAATTATAGAATGTGTCTGCTTTGCTTAAAAATTTGGGTGTTTTCCTTGGTAAGCCCATTCCCCCTGCCAAAACTGAATCTTTGTTCCTATTCATGCTTATTTGGGGCTGAAAAAGAAATGCTCTGGAGTTTCTGACAGAAAGTCAAAATTTCCCACGGGAACGGTTTTTGCCAGCCAGATCGAATTTTTCTTTATTGCTCCTTGCGAGATCCCAGCACTGCAGATAGAGAGCACAGGGCTTCTCCCAAGGAGGTGTTCTCCAGGGATCTGCTCCTGCAGAGCTTTTCACAGCTTCAGGTTCCCATCAGCTTTACCTGGCAAGTAACTCATCCACGTAGAGCTTGGCCTTGCAGTCCAGCTTTGGCCCGGCGCCTGGGAGCGGGAGTGCTCCGGGGAGGACTCGGCTGGGAGGAGAGCTCCGAGGTCTGTTCTCCATCCTGCCTCTCTCCAGCGCCGCTGGGCTGGCTCTTTGCTCAGCACTGGTCCAGCCCAAGCCCCCTTCTCCAACCCAGCTCGTCCTGATGCAGCTTCCAGCTCCCCTGAGGGGAGAGTGCAGCTGGAAAAGGTCTGAACCGAAAGCTGTCAGAGCTCAGCTGCTGATGAGCTTGTGAGGACACAGGAAAATGCAGGCAGGGTCTTCAACCAGGTTTAACATCCCGAAAATACAACAGGCATCACCCCACAGTTTCCCTGGGATCACGGTGTTATTTAGAAAAGTCATTTTGGAAATGAACCCGGGCAAGCACCTTCCCCTGAGTTTGCACGAAACGCCTTTGCCTTGGAGAACGCACCACTGCACGAGTCCAGGTTGCCTCCCGCTGACAGGCGCTTGGAGAACTCCATTCTCCACTCCAGGGCCGGCTCTGGATCTCCACAGCCTTTCCCCCGGGGCCGGGAGATGCTGCCGGCACCTGCACGTGTTCCTGGCGGCAGCGGGGGCTGCAGGTGCCGGCGCCGCGCGGACTTTGGCCCTCTCTGCCGCCTCGAGAGCCTTTAACGAACCCGGCAGCGAGAGCGAGGAGGGAGAGGAAACACATTGTGTTCCCAGATAGGGGATTTGGCACAGGCAGCACGGGGAGCCTGGTGTTGGACAGGCTCTGCTCGCTGCCGAAGGGTTCCCAGGCTGGGATGTGTCTCATGTCACAGCAATTTCCGAGCGAGTTTTAATTCAGAGAAAGGAAACTTCACCTCGGACAAGGAGTTGACCGGGAACTCTGAGAGAAGCACCCGCCAAACACTCCCAGTGAAAAACTTCCTCCCGGGCTAACCTGGGGCTTTCTCACCTCCGTGGTGGTCCAGGGAGGCTTTTGCAGGGCAGCCCCTGCTGAAAGAGCAAACAGGGCCCCTCCACCCTCAGCACAGCCAGGGAAATCAAATCCTCCCACACAGCCAGCTCCTCTCGCTCTGCTCCCACGGAGGGATGGGAGGGATTTCATGCCAGGGAGTTCCTGGTGTCCCTTATTAAATTCAGGTGATCCCTTCCCTTTGCCCTGCATTAATCATCTCCACCTCAAAAGCCTTCCCAGTTCCCATCCTGTCTGTAACCACCTTCCCCAGGTCAGCACTGTGGGATGTTGGGGAGCCCCACGAGATGAGTCCTCCCCATTCCCCTTCGCCTCCAAATGGGAGAAGGAGTCAAGCTGGTGGTGACTTTGGCTGTGTCCCATTGGAGACAATTCCTGCAGGAATTGCTTGGCTGGGAATTGGCAGGAATTGCTTGGGAGCAGGGTCCAGGCACCCCCAGAGCCAGCAGAGCAGGGAGCCAGGGCGAGGCCTGGGCCACCAGAGGCTGGCATTGGCCCACAGTGGCCAAGATGCATCTGACCAGCAAGGGCTGGGCTGGTGGGAGAGGTCCTTGCTGTCTTCTCCTCTCCCACGGTGGCTCAGGTTGATGCTGAGGGGGACAGAGGGAGAGAGGCTCTGGCTGCAGCAGAGGGAAGTGGAGAGTGGGTGGGACTGGCAGAGCTGACAGGGACCTGGTCACACAGGGGCACACCCAGGGCACCCTCTGCCCCTTCAGTTCCACGGTGGGATTGGAGTCGGGCAGAGGAATTAAGGCAGCTTTGCAAATCCCTCTGTGAGGAGAAAAGGAGTCTGACTGTCCCCATGTTCATCCTGCTGCTCTGTCCCAGAGGGATGGGGAAGGATGCAAGCATCCATCCCTTCTTGCCTGGGAAATCAGCCACACTCCCAGCCTGAGCAGAGGGTCTCTGAGCAGCATCCCCAGGCTGCCCCTGCAGGATCCCCAGGTCCCCAGAGGATCCCAGGGGCCAGAGCAGGACCCCCACACTGTAACATCCTCTGCCCACCCCAGGCAGACGCTGGTGCCCGGACCTGGCAGCACAGCCCTCTCTGCCTGTGGCTGGAGCCAGGAAAGGCTCCCAGGTGCATTTTGGAGCTGCTCTGTGGTGCTGCTGCCCATTACCTCCTGATGATAACAGAATGCTCATGATCTCTGATACCCAGGTTTGTCCAGGGCCTCGATCTCCCCATTTACAGGGAGCAAAGGGGGGCTGTGTAAAATCCTTTGGATCTGGGCTGAGAAAGGCAGGAAGCATTACTGCAGCATCCTCATGCTCAGGAAACTGCAGCTGGGGCAGCAGCTGGACCAGGCCCTGTGAGGGGTGGACTTCTTGTGGCTCCATGTGCCATCCATGGTCCTCCCCAGCCCATCCTGGTGCAGCTCCCAGCAGATTGTGCTGCGTGGGGAAGTGCACGAGCAGGGGTAGCTGTATTGCTGAGCAGATGGGTGCTGTAGCCATAGAAATTTGGGCCCATAAGCTGCTGAGGCTCCCATTGTAGCCTCCCAAGGGAGCCTCGCATGGGCAGAGCTTTCTCACAGGCTTTTATTCTCAGGAAGCTTAAAGTTAAACTGATTTCCAACAGAAAGGTTTTTACACCAACAAACAAACAAACAAAAAAGCGCAGTTAAGGCTAAAACAAAACCAGGCTTGGCACTCTGGGTTGGACACTTGCCTTCCCTTGAGCTTGTCCACAGCTAATCTCTGCCCTCCTCTTTCTGGGCCAAATCATGTCATCCTTATTCAGCCTCCGCTGTCCTGGCCTCGCAGACTCCCTGTGCCTGCCGGGGGGGACGTGCTGCCTCTCCAGGGATGCAGCAAAAAGCCCCCGAGGGTTCTGGAATCCCCACTGCCTGTGAAAGCACTCCCAGGATTCTGGGGTTTCTACCTGGCCTGTGGAGAGGGAGTGGTGGGGGGTTCACAGCCCCCAGACTCAGCCTCAGCAGGATGATTCTTTGCAGCACATTCGTGAGTGCGCCAAACAGATCCCCACATTTTCCAGGAGGGAAGGGAGAGGGTTTTGTGCCAGGATCAGCCCGTGCAGAGGGCTCAGAGCCGGGACAGGGCTCGGCGGGGGCAGAGCCGCGTCTGCTCCGTCCCCAGGGTGCCGCTGGAGCAGCGGCTGCCGTTTGGCCTCTGCCGCTGCGACCAGCAGGAAGCGTTTGCTTTGCATAAGCCGAGCTCCCGTCCCGAGCATCCCTGCCAGATCCCCGCTGCTTCCCGCTGCTTCCTGCCCGGAGCGGGCACGGCCGGGGCTGGCACGGCCCGGGCTCAGCCTGGCTCTGCAGCCCGGCGGGACGGGGCCAAGCCCCGTGTGTGAGTGGGGATCAGAGCACGGGACAGGGACAGGGACAGGGACAGGAGCAGGGACAGGGACAGGGACAGGGACAGGCCAGATCCTCACCCGGAGCAATCCCAGCCCAGCCCATGGCAGACTCATCCCCGCTGACCACGCTCCAAAGAGCCGGGAGAGCTGGGATGGGGCTGCTGGAGTGACAGGCAGGCTTTTAAACAGATATCTGTATAATAGCTTTCATTTATAAGGGGATTAGGATGCCCTGGGGACTGATAAGGACACGGAGAGACTTTTCCTGCTCTCAGCCAGGGCGGCCGTGGAGGCCCTTGGAGGGAGCGGGACGGGGACTCGGCTCCTCCCGAGCCATCCCCGGCAGGAGCAGGGGGAGCAGTGGCACAGACAGGCTCAATGGCAGTTTGCTTTGGGCTCAGCAAAAAACAGGGAATTAATGGTGGGGAAGGAAAAATCCTGCCTTTTCTGGGGGCACAGTAAAGAACCATTCTGCCCAGGAGAGCACGGGAATGGAGAGGACACTCAGCTGCGCTGGGAGCCGGATTTATGGAATTATTTTGTACACCTCTGGTGTGAGTGGAGACCGGAGTTCAAAAACTGATGGAGGAATGTGGGCACAAGGGGTCAGGACGGGGGGGCACTGACAGCACAAACTGGGCACAGAACTGCTGCCCACCACAGGCACCTCCTGCATCACTGGGATTACAGGGGGCAGAGAAAGGAGCAGGCAGGGAAAGAGCCTGGATTCGTGTCCCACACACAGCCGTGAGACCATGCAAGAAATCTTCCTTTCCAACCTTTTCAGAGTGTCTCATGAATGATGGGAGGGTTGGAACTGCATCCTCCACCTGGGCAGAGGGTGGGAGAGCTGGGAAGGAGCAAACCTTTATTTCACTCTCTCCTGGAAGTCCAGGGTTTTTCTAAGTTATTTCCCAGAAGGACTCAAGGGACCTCTGGCTTTGCCCAACGCCTGTTGTCACCCAGGCTCTGGTTTCTCATGGAAAGGGATCCCCTCTTGGGCTGGGACAGGATGCCCTGGAATGGGCACTGGGAATCACAGCCCTCAGCCCAATTCCTGTTCCACTGGGAATGGAAGGGCTGCTAATGGATGAGCCCAGCAGACCTTGGCCATCCTCTGCCAAAAATAAGCAGCAAAAAGAGATTGTGTGGGCAGGTGGGTGGAAATTCCAGCACAGGTAGAGGGGAGCAACCTTGGGAATCTCTGCTTGAGGATCAAAGCTGCTGCATCTCGTGTTTGGGGAGAGGATGGAGAGTCCAGGGCTACACCCAGCACTCCCAATTTCCCCTGGGAAAGGGCAAAAATGCCAGGAGGGGCAGGAGCAGGCAGTGCAGTGACACAGGCCGGGAGCAGCCCGGCTCTGTGGGGTTGTTTTACAGCAAATTTATCCTTTTTGACGTGCTGGGGCGGGAAACTCTCTCTGCCAGTGAGAAGCGGGCACAGATTTGTTGACGGTGCCTCATGGAGGGGGAAGAGCGCTCCCCACTTTCCCAGAGCACGGGGAGGGGGGGAGGTGAGAGGTCCTCCCCGCTGTCCCAGGTGGGAATTGGAGGAGGAGCGCGGCAGGAATGCTGCTGGCTCAGCAAGCCCCGCTCCGGGCGCGGTGCCATATCCGTGCGGGTCTGTGCGCTCCGAGCAGCCCAGCTGCTCCCTCCCGACCCCATCCTGCACAGCTCCGAGCCCAGAGCCCGCGATGGAAAGATGGATGAGGTGTCCACGTCATCTTCCCTGTGGTATTTCAGAGCCATCCATCACCCAGATCCCTGCCAGGCTGCTCTGGGTGGATCGCTGGGATCTGGGCTTTGTTTTGATCAAGTGCGACAATTTTCATTGGAATTACCATTAATTATTCTGTGGGCATAATTAACGTCCCTTAGTGTCATCTCTTTGGGTATTTAGGTCCAGGCTCAGGCAGTCAGGCCAGAGTGGATGAGGAGAGAAACGGCAGCAGCTCTGGTTGGAAAATGGAATTTTAACACTCACTGGGGCCTGTCCCAGCACTTGCTTTGCTCTCACAGCCCCAGAAGAACTTTCCTTCAGGGTCTAGAGCATCATCTCTGCCTGGTCAGGGGATGCTCCGGGGAGAGCTGAGCCCTGTGTGCAGGGAGGGCAGGAGAGGGGAGGGAGGCACAGTGCAGGCAGCTGAGACCTAAATCTGCCCGTCCTCAGCCTCCTCTCCTTCATGCAAGACCTTCCCCCGAGGGGTGGCCCTGGCTCTTCCTGGCCCTCTGGCTACCCCAGCAGGCAGCGATGTGTGAGCAGGAGGAGCCTGTTCCAGCCCTGGGGAATGTGACAGAGGCGTCAGGACACTGTCAATGGCACAGGGAAGAAGGAAGGTAAAGGACGGGAGGAGGAAAATGTCTGGGCTTAAAAATCAGTTTGTGGTGCACGAGAGCAGCCTGAAGAGCACCCTCGGGGTGGGCAAAGCCGCTCCCTCCTGGTGCTGCCTGTTGTTTTCCAGCCCCATCTGACAAGCAGTGTAGAACCATCCCCACATTTTGCCTTCCTCCACCAGCGCAGCCCGTCCCGAGCCGGGGCTGTTTGCTGGCTCATCCTCCCCCTTTTGCAAGAGGGAGTCAGTTCTGGTTAATGTTGGAGATCGGAACGTGATTACCGAAAGCCTCATGAAATGAAATCCCTTCGCTTCAAAGCGGCCGGGGAGGGAGGGAGGGAGGGAGGGGAGCGTCCCTCTGGCAGCGGCGGTGGCCGGGCGGATATTGAGAGCAGCCTGGTGGCCAGCGCTGCCCCGCGCACAATCGGGCTCTGACAGTGGGAAGGCAAATACAAACAGCAGCTTGTGTTTGCACACAAAGGCTCTGTGCACCGCCATCCCCGGCCCCGGGCTTTACACCCTCGCCTCTTGGGCAAAAAGTCCTGGGAGGCTTGGAGGGAGGGAAGCTCGGCTGAATATTTAGGGATGAATTGAACTGTGCAAACACGCCTTTGGGAAGCTCGCGGTGCAGCGCCTTGGATCAGCTGCCCGCCGGGGCTGGAACGCAACCGCTGCGCTTGAAAGGGCGACTTTCACGCTGAAGCAAAACGGGACAAAGGAAGATAAATGAAACGGGCTCCCGGCAGGGTTTGGTTTGTTTGTTTTTGTAACTCGGCTAATATTCCCGCATTGTTCAGCCCAGCGGCCCAGTGTCTGTCCTTCACACGCTGCTCGTAAATCGGGGCTGGGCGGGCGGCGCAGGCAGCGGGCGGTGCGGGAGGGACGGGACCAGAGGGACCAGCGGGACAGGGATGGGACCAGCGGGACAGGGACAGGGACAGGGACAGGGACAGGCACAGGGACAGGGATGCGATGAGAGGAGCAGGGGCGGGATGAGCGAGAGAGGGACGGGATGAACAGGGCAGAGACGGGACCAGGGATTGTCCTCTGCGGCTTTTGTGATGCCGGGAGTGGGAGCTCTGCGACCGCGGGGTCGCAGTCGCACCGCGCTGAGCCGGGCAGGTCTGAGCTGGAGCGGGGGNAGTCAGTTCTGGTTAATGTTGGAGATCGGAACGTGATTACCGAAAGCCTCATGAAATGAAATCCCTTCGCTTCAAAGCGGCCGGGGAGGGAGGGAGGGAGGGAGGGGAGCGTCCCTCTGGCAGCGGCGGTGGCCGGGCGGATATTGAGAGCAGCCTGGTGGCCAGCGCTGCCCCGCGCACAATCGGGCTCTGACAGTGGGAAGGCAAATACAAACAGCAGCTTGTGTTTGCACACAAAGGCTCTGTGCACCGCCATCCCCGGCCCCGGGCTTTACACCCTCGCCTCTTGGGCAAAAAGTCCTGGGAGGCTTGGAGGGAGGGAAGCTCGGCTGAATATTTAGGGATGAATTGAACTGTGCAAACACGCCTTTGGGAAGCTCGCGGTGCAGCGCCTTGGATCAGCTGCCCGCCGGGGCTGGAACGCAACCGCTGCGCTTGAAAGGGCGACTTTCACGCTGAAGCAAAACGGGACAAAGGAAGATAAATGAAACGGGCTCCCGGCAGGGTTTGGTTTGTTTGTTTTTGTAACTCGGCTAATATTCCCGCATTGTTCAGCCCAGCGGCCCAGTGTCTGTCCTTCACACGCTGCTCGTAAATCGGGGCTGGGCGGGCGGCGCAGGCAGCGGGCGGTGCGGGAGGGACGGGACCAGAGGGACCAGCGGGACAGGGATGGGACCAGCGGGACAGGGACAGGGACAGGGACAGGGACAGGCACAGGGACAGGGATGCGATGAGAGGAGCAGGGGCGGGATGAGCGAGAGAGGGACGGGATGAACAGGGCAGAGACGGGACCAGGGATTGTCCTCTGCGGCTTTTGTGATGCCGGGAGTGGGAGCTCTGCGACCGCGGGGTCGCAGTCGCACCGCGCTGAGCCGGGCAGGTCTGAGCTGGAGCGGGGGTGCTCAGCCCTGTTAATCCCCAGGGTTAATCCTGGGTTCAGCCAGGGGCGGTTTTGGGCGCAGTTCAACATCTGACCCAGCAGAGACGTGCCGAGGGGCTCTGTGCACCAGCAGAGCTCTGCTATCAGTTCACTCCGCAGCTGAGTGTGGCACGTCCTGATGATTTTTCATGGAGCTGGCAGCAAATCTGCTGAGGTGTGTCCAAGTGGGGACATCCCAGGCAAGCCGTGGGGACATCCCAGGCAAGCCGTGGGTACCAGTGCTGGTGTCAGCCCTCTGCATCTCAGCCCAGCCCAGGACAAGGAACAGTGCCCATCCTCACCCTGCCCTGTGCGTGCTCGGGGATGGATCCCTGAGGAGCTCAGAGCCTGCCCAGGGCTGATCCCGTGCGATGGGCGGGAATTCGGGGTTAGGGATTGCAGGGTGGACTCAGCGAGGTGGATATAAGTGCTCATTTGATTGTAAGGAATGGAAGATCCCCAGTGCAAGCCTCTTGAAAATTCCCTTTCCCTCCGGATTTCAGGCAAAGCAGATTTAACACCACAACATTTCTCTAGAGTGAGCTGAGTAAGCAAAATTTAATAATCAGCTGCATAATAGTTTAGACCAAATCAAAGAGCAAGAGCAGCATCGCCTTTAAAACATTTGAATAACATTTAATATCCTCTGTAGCATTTACTTTTCACAAGCCTCTGCAAAACCACCAAAAGTTCACAGAAAAGTGGCAAACTGACTTCTGCAGAAATCCAGCCCCTCAGATGAGCTGTTTGTCAGGCTCCACTTCACAACGTTTCTCCCAATCAACAACAACAACAGAAATCCCAACAAAACCCCAGACAGCGCCTCACGTGCTGGGGGCGACCAAAGAAATCCCCTGGTTTGGGTGACCAATGAATGTCCCCAGCAATGAAAAGGGAACAATTTGTCGGCAGCCCCTGCACTTGAGAACGAACGATCCAAATTATTCAGCGAGTCTCCCCGGATAGTGAATCCATTGAAAGGGGATCGAGACAGAGTCATAAATTATTCATTACCCAGAGGAGAATGAAATGCATATAATCATAACAATAATAATAACAACAACAATCGTTACACCAATAATAGCAACCAGAGCCCAGCCAGCTCTGCCCCGAGAACCAGGGAGCCATGAAGCCTCCCAGACTTTATTTTCCATTTATCCCAGCCCCCATTTAGAGCAGCTGTGTTAAATAAAGGAATGTAAAGTGGGCCGACATTTGGAATAAATGTATTTATTGCCAATAATTTGACTCGCTTGCCTTGGTTGGGGGTGATGGACTTTGTGCTCGGGTGCTTGGCAGGGAGAGGCTCCATGAACTCACACTCATCCCCGGTAATTGCTTCATAGAATGGGCTGCTTTTAAGGAGCCTTTGGAAGCGGCTGCAGCGGAGGCATGTCCTGTCCCAGTGTCCCTGGAAAATTTATAGGTGTCCATGGGCTGAAAGAGAAGTGGAAAGTGCTGGCCTGACACACATCCCGGGGATCTGACTCTTCCTGGCGTGAATGGGACCTCGGCCGCGGAGCCACAGAGCAGCGAGGGAGCGGAGGAGAGGCCGCAGCTCTCGGCAGCCAGCGCGACTTCCCGCGGTCCTGGCACTCCTGCCCTGGGCTGGGAAAGCCACGCCACGGGGCCGCCTCGAGCCTCGCCTCGGAGCCTTCGGCTCCGCCGAGATTTCGCTGCCCCGGGGGCCCGAGCTTTCCTTTGGGCATCTTTGACTCGGGAGCTCCTTCCAGCAGCCCCCGGGGGTTTCTGCGCGGGGAGCTCTCGGCCGGGCGATATCGAACACTCAAATACATTTCTATGCCTGCCCCGCGCTGCAGAGAGCCCGGCTACCCCTCTGGCATGCAAATGAACGCGGCGCAGGGGCTCAGCCGTGGCACTCGGCCATCTCCCAGCCGCTTCCCACAGGTCGCCCCGTGTTCACAAGGAAGGGCTGGAGGGGCCCGAGGGTCCCTTCTGAGGCTCCCTGGAGCTTTCTCCACCTGCTGCTCTCCGGGAGCAGAGGGAGGGGTCTTGCTGTTCCTGCATGCGGGGGAAAATGACGTTTTTTAAGCTGAGGAGCGGCAGGTTGGGCTGGGAAGGAGCAAAGCACTCGCCTCGTCTGGCTCCATCAGCTTTGGGTGCTGCAGAGGGGGCTCAGCACCCACAGGGTCGGGGTGGGGTGGATCAGTGCTGCAGCAGGACCAGCCCGTGGGGGCTGAAATAGTGTCCCAGAGATGGATTCTGCTTGGTGAATTAATCTGCACTTCAGGCTGAGCCTGCTCAGGTGGGGACATGAGGTCCGTGGCTGGTGGGTGCCCGGTGCCGAGCCTGGTGCCATCAGCCGGGCTTGGGGACACGTGGGACACGTGTGGCCTCTCCCTGTGGCACGGCAGGAGGGCTGGGCTCGCAGACCCTCTGCTGCTGGGCAGCTGTAAGGCAAGCAGCAGAAGAAAGGGTTCCTGCTGGCATTTTTGTTGGAAGTCGCCTGAGTATTAAGTGGAACACGGTTTTCATTACCAGCTCCGTTTTGGTGCAATAAAGCACGAACGAGAAACACACTTCTGGCCTGGATTCTGCCCTCAGCTCTGAGTGGCAGTAACCAGAGGCAAAATCCAGCCTGGGCTTCAGCGTGACAGCCCATATGGTCACCTTTTGGAATTAATTTCTTCTGGTAATTTCTGTGTAATTAGACAGCACTGAAGGCTGCTTCCTCTCCCGGGCAATTAAAGGTGCACTTTGCACTGCTCAGACCTGTGAGGAGGGGCCAGCTCAGCCTCCAGGTGAGGGGACCCTGGGAGGAGCTGGGCTCACCTAGCAGCAGTTCAGTCCAGCACAGAGCAAGCCCTGGCTGCTGGGCTGTGAAGAGAGCTCGGAGCTGCTGCCGCTGGAATATTTGGGAGGTCACTCCCGCCCAGCAGGCTGCAGAACCTGTAATTGCAACAGATGCTCTCCGACAGCGGCGGCCCCGTGGGGAGCAGGGCCGCTCATCCACCCCCCCGGGCAGGAATCTAATTTATATCTCATAAGACAGTTTTATTTTGGGGATTACCGGCGGATTCCGTGCCAGAGAAGCTGCGGGCTCCGGCCGCTGCCTCGCTCTGCCTCAGACAGGGGGAGTGCAGGGTCGTAAAGAGACTCCTCGTGCTGGGTTATGGGGCCTATAAAATTATCCCTGCTAGGAGCCGGCTGCCCTTCACAGGAGCAATTTAAACGAGTAACAAAGGCAGCCCCGCGCCCCCCTCGCAGCTTCTGCACAGAACCTGGGCTCAGGCGGGGAGAGGACCGCAGTGGGCTGGTTTGAGCCAGGCTTCTGTGAGCTCAGATGCTGCTGCTGGGGATCCTTTCTGTGCCAAGGGCTCCAGTTCCAACGGGACAGAGAGGGAGAGCAAGGGGAGGAGGAGGAGGAGGAGGAGCCGTTTCTCGCCTCACCGCTGGTTTCTGTGGGCTCTGGATGGAGCCCTGCTCTCCCTCTGCTCAGTCTGCTCGGGGTTGGGATGGAAGGGCCCTCCCCTGTGTGGGCTGGTGGATTTGCTCCTGTTCTGCCAGAGGCAACAAGGCAGCCCCGAGCAGGAGTCTGAGAGCAGAGGGGAAGGCGCTGCCCCCAGCAGTTTGGCTGCCCTGCAGCCCCTCCCTTGCTCTGGGGGCTCCCCAAAACCAGCCCCAGCAGTTTGCAGCTCAGTGGGACACAGACCATGCGGTGTTCAGCTTCCCCCAGCTCCTGCTGCTCTCTTCAGCTCCTCAAACTGGAGGATTTCACCTCCCTGGCTGGTTCCTGGAGCCAGGGAGGCAGAAATGGCTGAGTGGTGGTGGGGGACTGGTATAGTCCCCCTGCTCTGAGATTCACTCTCAGGGGAATAATAGAAAACTGAGGGGGGGAAAGGAGAATTTTTTGCATCTCCTGTGCATCCAGCTCTGAAAATCAGACTCACTTGGGCAGGGGGTGCACCTGTGTTGGGTGAACGGTCCCATCAATGGGAAGCACTCTGCATGTCAGTCTATCACATTTGTGCTTAAATCAGCTTAAAATCAGCTCTTTGTGCTCAGTTTGAGGTGCCAGGCAGAGAAATGCTCCTTGAGCCACAGGTTGTCCCCTGGTTCCAGAGTGAACACGCCCTGGTAATGGTGAGAGCAGCTTGTCCTTGCCCCATCAGTTGGGATCATCCCTCATCCCTTCCCAGACAGCTTCCCCATCCTCCCAAACCTCAGCTCCCCAGTCACCAGCTCTCACCTTCCCTCACTTCTTCCTCTCACGGCAGCAGAGGGAAAGTGGGAAAGCAGGAGCTGAAACCCGCTCTGGCAAACAGAAAAAAAGGACCAAACCCTCTCAGGGGAGAGAAAAACCCCTGGTTTTACCCCCACCAGCAGCGTGCCCTTGGGAGCTGGGGCTGTGTGTGGAGCTGGGCACTTCTGGGGGGCACAAAGGGACAGCCCAAGGTCTGTCCCTGCCCTGGGGTGGCTGCTGGGGAAGCAGCCACAGCCTCCAAACAACTCTCCAGGCTCCCAGCCTCCTGAGAGTTTAATTTTTGGGAAGCTTTAACATCCCCAGCTTACCAAGCTCTGAAAGAAAGGTCAACTAATCCTTCACAGCATCTGAATGAATTCAGGCCCAGAAGTGAGATTACTAAACAGGGGAGCGGGAGGCCAGGAGAGCTGCATGGATACAGGGACCCTTCCCATAGTCAGGCCTGGCTTTCTAAAGAAATGGACCTTTTATTCCAGTTCTCATCCCCCAGGAGGAGGGAGGGGGTGGGCAGACGTGGCCAAAGCACCCAACTCTCCTCCCCCAGCAGCAGGGCTTGGTGGAGGGGAGCCCTGGAGAGAGCTGAGGGTCCCCATCCGTGGAGGGGATCCACTGGATACCCTGCTCTGGGTGTCAGCTCAAGCATTTAGGGTAAAAACAACCCCAAAGCAGGGTCCTTATGTCCCTCTTTGGCTGCTTGGGTGGCTCCAGATCCAAGGCACCGACGTCCCAGCACCTCAGGCATCAGGCACTGACAGAATGCGGGAATTCAGGGCAATGTGGCCATTGCTGTGCCCCCCCCCCACTTGTCCCTGTGGTTGAGGTGGCCCTTGTGGGACCCCTGGGCTGTGTCTGGGCTGAGCAGGGCGAGGTGGGTGCCTGGGGAGGGCAGTGGGCACTGTGCCTGGCAGGCGTCCCCTGCCCGCGCTGCGCCCGGGCTCCTCTGTGAGCCCCGGGGTGATGACACGGCAGCACCGCTAAGGACGAGCTTTTCTCCGGCAAATCCAGTGTCCTGCTGGGTGCTGGAGCAGCCGAGCCCCTGGGAGCTGCGGGCTGTGGATGCCCTGCGGGTGAGCCACGGTAACCTGGCTACAAGTGCAGCCGGACCCCGAGCCTCCCCGCCGGGCTGCTCAGCTCCCCGCGCTGGGTATTCAGGCCACAGGGGCTCTCTACTGACCTCGAGACACTGCTCTGCATGGCAGAATTCCCTTTCTTTCTCTCCTGGTAACTGCAGAACCGAGAGTTTGCACTTGGAAGGTTTCACTTGTGTCACAGCAAGCCGGTGGCACAGCCAGGAGCTGCTGGCCCAGTGGTGGCTCCTCGTTCTCAGTGCCCAGGGCTCAGCTGGGAGACAACGAGAGGATGCTCCTTTCAGGCACTCTGTGGGGACTGCAGCAGGGTGGGATGCTCTGTGACCACGAGCAGAGCACCCAGAGCCATCACACACAGAGCTGCCAGGTCCTGCCCCAGCTCTGTGACCACGAGCAGAGCACCCAGAGCCATCACACACAGAGCTGCCAGGTCCTGCCCCAGCTCTCTGTCCCCCACAAAGCACTGGGGGCCCTTCCCCAACTGCAGCTCTGCAGGTCCCCTATCCCAGGAAAAGCGGGGAGAGGGATCACTGAGCCCCCCTCAGCACCCTGGGGACTCAATGGAGCTCCCTCTGTCCTGGCAGATCCTGGCAGATAAACTCCTGGTGCTGGGGGGAGGGATCTGTGTGGTGAGAGGTTTTACCACCAGCCAGATCTCTTCTAGAGGCACCTGTACTGCTGTGAAATCCAAAGTTTCATTACACAGGAACCTGGATTCTGAGTAAATGCCCAAATTAGAGCGAGGAAATGCTTAAAGCCAGTCCCCAAAGGTGGCTTTCACTGGCAGGGGGTGAAGGTGCCCTGCAGGGCTCTGGCTGTGCTGGAGCTGCCATACAGGAGCAGCCTTCCTTCAGTGTGACACACCTGGGACAGCAGCAGGGACAGCCCGGTGCCAGCAGGAGTTTGAGAGCAGCAGAGGAGGAGGACAGGGGCTCACACAGAGGCACAGAGGTGCAGGACCTTCATGAGCTGCAGGGTTGAAAGCAGCCCCATCTGCCTTTTGGGGAGGTGCTTTCAGTCAGTTTGGGGGGAGTTTCCAACCACAGCCCTGATCAGAAACTGAATCGATGTTGGAGTGTCTGAGCATGACACCTGGTGTGACATCCAGGGCCTGTCCTGGGGAAACTGAGGCAATGAGCAAGGCAGTGGCCACCAGAGAGGCTCCCTGGTCCTCATTCTCTTCTTTTCCCCAGCTCTGCACTGGTTTTACTCCAATTCTTGCTTTACTGGGAGCAAAGAGAGGAGACTCATCCTTGCTGTGCTGGGGAGCATTGACCTGGAGCCTGTGGGCTTTTGGGGGATCCTCATTCAGCTGATTTCAGACTGGGCTGGTTTCAGGTGTACCTGAACATTTCCATCTCGTTTTGCTGTCCCCAGACAGCGACAAACATCAACCAGGGGCGCGATGGGAGAGACACAGCGAGTCCCCCGTCCTGGCAGGAGGTGGAGAGGGCTGTGCCAGGACGGGGAGAAGGGGACAGGGCTGTCTTTGGCAGCAGGAGAGGGTCCATCCCATGTCCCTGCCCGTCCCCTCGTGTCCCTGCCCTGTGTGAGCCCATCTGAGCCTCCCCATCCGTCCCCTCCTCAGCTCCTGCTCCTCCAGACGTTGCCCCCAGCTATTCAGCCTCTCTCCGGATCATTAAACATATTGAGCAACACCAGTCCTGTGACTGGTTAATTAGTAAAGACCTGACTAATTAGTTAATCATGTTTACCGAGTGCTTTGAGAGTGCTCAGTGTTATTATTTTTAATTATGACCGGCCCTGGGCGCCCCTCCCCTCCTCCTGCCAGGCTTTGCAGGGCTCACAGCCTTTGTCTCTGCTCCCCCAGGCTGGGCTTGGGGTGGGAATTGGCCTCTTCTGCTCTGCTTACCAGGTGTCCTTAACAGCCTCTTGGGGGGATCTTAGAACAGCCCCTCACCAATTTCCATGCACCCTGGTGGGCTCTTCCAAAGCCATCTCATCCCTGCAGAGCAGAGCCTTTGTGCTCTCCTCATCCCACATCCCTCTCCTGCCCTCGTTCTCCCTCCCCACTCCAGCCCTCCATGCCTTGGACACCTCGGATTTGGGAAACCTGACTGGGAATGGTCAGAAAGAGAGGACAGGCAAAGATTTTGTCTGCCCAGAAGGATGTGAATGGGGTTTGTGAGTCAGAGGAGGGTCTTGGCATCTCCGAAGAATCACCAGTCTGATCTCCTCGGGATTGTCTTCATTCGTAAAAATGTCATCAGCTCGTTAAGCACCGTCATAAAGAGCCCCAGGCACCCCTTATCACTGTGGGATCTGCAGGGGAGGCTGCCAGCACCAGCTGCAGCATCAGAGCCACCTCCACGGAGCACTGAGAGGGGAAACCTCCCTGTGGAGCAGCCAACGAGCTGTAAAACTCACCCGGGGCTGCCACAGAGCCGGGCTTGGGAGTGTTTCTGTCCCTGGACTTGGTTGGGATGGCCAGTGACAGTGACTCCAGGATGAGGCCACTTGGTGCTGCTGTCTTCAGCCCAGCCCTGCTGTCCCCAGGCTGCAGCTGAGAGCTCTTTGCTTCTGCTCTTCTGGAACCCCCAGAGGTGTGGCCAGGGCCTGCCACCTCCAGGTGACCCTCACCTGAATGGCTGATGCCACCCTTGGTCTGTGCTGATGGGGATGTCACTGCAGGGTCATGGAGATGCTGGTTGGGAACTGGGGAGCTGTTTCACTCTGAATTTCCTCCTGGAAATCCTCCCTTCCTGGCTGCCAGCGAAGGGCAGAGCAGCCAAAAATGGGCACTGATCAGAATATCAGCAACAATGGGATGGAGCCCGGCCCCAGGCTCTGGAACTGGTCCTGCACTGCCCAGACTGGTCCAGAGAAAGCACCTGTTGGTGCAGGATCCTACTTCCAGTCTGAGCAGCACCACATTCCATAGGAGGTGCTTGAATATGGAGCAGCCATGTGGCAGCTGAGGCTTCTCTGTAATTTAGGGATTTCTCTGTAATTGAGGAGGTTCTCTTTAATTGAGGGGGTTCTCAACCACAGATGGGACCCCTGCAGTTCATTTATCAATAGTAAGAGTGGTTTGATGGGTTCCACTTGTATGGATCACACATCCAGGACATTTTCCAGTTGTTTATATGGATTACCTGGTACAGGATAAGGGCTTAGAAGTGGCTGGGGCCATTTGGAGTCTGGGAATTTGATTCTCAGCTGTGCTGCATCTGTCTCCACATGTGTAAAGGTCAGGAGGGCCCCTGGACTCAGTGTGGGCTGTTGTCACCCCCAGGGGGGAGCCCATGAATTACTGGGTGCCTGCAGGAAGGGCAGGAGCTCAGTTTAGTTTCTTCCACAAGACCAATTTTCCTTCCCCACCATCCTCCTCTCAGAACCCCTTTCTTCAATCCATGAAGATCCTCCTGCAGCCAGGAAACACCAGGAGCCCTTCCCCATCCTCCCACTGCCTCACTGCTGGGGTGGGGGAAACTCCTTTCCTCCAAACTCCTCCTGGGCAAGGCAAGACCTGGCGCCTGCTCCTCACCCTGGGGCGGCAGCCGTGTCCCTTGGGTGTCAGAGCTGTCCCCCTGCCCAGCCAGCCTTGGCCCCAGCCTTTCCAGGCAGGAGGGGAGGCTGCTCAATCTCTGCCTCTTCAGGGACAGAGAGACACCAAGGCAGGCAGGGAGGGAGGGAGACAACAGGGCTGCACCTGGGAGATGTCACGGTTGGTTTTCAGCTCCAACGGGGCAGTGACAGCAGCTCCGTGGGGGCGGGAGCAGGGGGAGCAGGGCAGATTTACAGCCCTGGGTCAGGCTCAGGCTGAGCCAAACCTCCTGCCTAGCATCAGTTTCATGAACAAGATGAAGTGCAGAAGCTCCAGTGCGGGCGCCCTGTGAGAGGAGAAACCCCGGAGAGCAGGAACGGGGAGTTCTGTGAGAGGCCATCCCGCCCCTCTCCCTGCTCTGCTCGGGGCTCTCCTTTCCAGGCTGGGTGTGGGATTGCAGTGACCAGGCTTGAGCAGCCCCCAGCAGCTGCTGGGGCTGGTCCCACAGTCCCACAGAACCCACGGGCTGTGAGCCACGAGCGGAGCAGCTGGAGGCTCAAGGAAGCAGGAGGCAAGAGCTCCCCTCTTCCAAAACAAAATAAAATTCACAGCAATTCCCAGCCCTGCAGGAGGGAGCAAGGCCAGACAGAGAACTGAAACCTCGGAGACAATTCCAAATTCAACACCCTGTTGGGCCTGGGGATGGCCAGGCCAGGGAGCTGCTGTGGAGATTGTCACAGCACCACAGGACACCGGGCCCAGGCCGGGGCAGGGTTTCCCTTTCTGGCCAGACACTCAGACTGAAAGCCTTGTAAACTCAGAACCTCATAGAAAAGATTAAGCAAAGTTCCTGGAGGCTCCCAGCTCTCCCTGGGATCAGCAGGACAGACCTTTCTCCCAGATGTGGTGAGATTGTCACTTCATCACCGTCTGGTACTGAAAGCTGGGTTTCAGCTGGGCTTTGACGAGTAATTGATGGATGATGCAATGGTTACTGTGACTGCAATGGCCCCACATTGTCCTCTTTGGCAATGCCTTTTGATGTCCCTCTTCAAAGGACAGTGGCAGATCCTGCCCTCTCCCTGGGAAGGGATGACCAGGAAAGCCTTGGCAAACACGGACAAAGTGCCTGTGGCCTTGAGGCTGCTCCTCCTTCATCCCAAGTCCTGCACCTGAGGCAGGTGAGGTATTTTTCTGATGCCTTTGTGGGGTTGCTGTAGATGTTGGGGTGGACTCTGATTTTGATTTAGCCCCAGAGCCCCCTTTGGTGCAGGTCTGTGCAAAAGCCTCTGCAGACAGAAGGGGTGAGGCTCAGCAGGGCCAGGCCAGTGGCACTGCTGCTGCTTCTGGATCTGGGCTGCTGGTCCAGGAGCTCCTTCCGGAGCCCTGGAGTCACCCCCTGCCAGCTCTCGGAGAGGGACCCAGGGCTGGGGATGCTGGTGGGGCAGGAGGCTCAGTGGGGACATGGGGGCCTTCGTGCAGGACGGGATGAATGAAGCCAGTGGGATCTTGATCCCAGTAAATCCCTCCAGCACTGTGGGCAAGGCGTGGAGCTCCTCACACTTGGATGCAGAGGATGACAGAGGATTTGGTGGCCTCAAGGAGCGACTGGGGGGGAAAGGGGGGCTCAGATGCTCTATTGACATGTAATGGGAGCTTGACTCCCTCTTTGTGTTTGTGCTGGTAGGAGAAAATTGAGCATTGTCCGCACACCTTGGGATCGCCAAGGGGTTGGGAAGGGGTTGGGAAGGGGTTGGGAAGGGGCTCAGCCTTGTTCCGCGGGAGCAGAGCCCGGAGAGGGCCGTTAAGCAGAGGAAAGCCGTGTCAAAGGAGGGATATAATGGCAGATTACAGGGAATTCCTGGGGTGGCATTGAGCTGCCCGGCCCGGCTCAGCCCAGGCATTAACATCCATTCACCGCCTGCTCCGCAGCCGCCCGTGCCCGGAGCCGCGGCGTTCGGCGTCTCCGAGCCCCCGACAGGCCGATTTTGGGCTCGCCAGCAGCTCCCCAGGAGCCCGGCCTGGGGCGTTCTGCCCGCCGCTCGCCGCTGCTGGCCCGGCAAGGGCTGGGCTCTGCCGCAGGGCGCCCGCGGTCTTGGTCAGCACCAGAACACCCCGAGCCAGCAGGTGGGACACGGGCACCCCTAATCCCAAATCATTTTTCTTGCTGGCATCCTTTTTTTGTCGGGAATGCTGATGGTTGTGGGCAGCAGCGAGGCGTGGGCTCGCCCCCGGGAGAGCGATATTATTCCCCTCCTTTTGTGCCCGGGCCGTGTTTGAATTGGGAAACAAAGCTGAGCAGCTTGTGCCTCCTGTTGGAAGCCTTCCTATCCCGCTGGGGATCCGGGACCTTTTCATCTCAGCCCAGGCACTCCAGAGGCTTCTGCCTCTTCCCATCTTTAAGTCTTTAGTAAATATCAGAAAAGGGAAAATAAAGGCGATCCCCAGGGCTCAGGAGTGTTACCTTCCCTAAATTAAACAGAGGGAAAGAAGGAAAACAGATATTTATCCTCAGTTTAGCGTTTCTCATGCACAGCTTGCAGAGAGTAAATAATATTTAGCCCCGTTTTGCAGGCTGGGGACACTGAGGAGCAGGGTGGGGTTTGCTCTTTGTGTGTGCCCCCAGATTTTGGGGGGATCCAGACCCTGAGCCAGGCTCCACTGGGAAGAACAAAGCACTGCCAGGCAAATGCCAGCTTGGATGCTCCCATCCCAGGGATTCCAGAGCCAGGGAAGGGGAGAGCTCAGCCCCCTGGAACCATCTGGACACAATTCAGCTGCAAAGCAGGCTCCCTAAAAGTAACCCAGGAGGGGCAGCAGGCAGAGCAGGGAGGTTGTGTCCTGTGGGGAAGGAAGTTACATTGCTGCTAAGAAAGGAACAGTTTGAAAACATCCAACTCCTTTTCATTTACTGTCTCAGATTGGATATGAATGTTTGGAGGAAAATCTTCCTTTCCATGAAGTTTTTCATTATCTGATGAATTCAAAACAGGACAGGAATATTTCCCTTTTTTTTTTTTTTTTTGTTTGAAACCCAAACTTTTGGCTTGGCTTTCAAAACCCCAAATGAAATCACTTAAATCTGAAATACACCCAAAAATGTTTCTACTACGTTTCAATGTTTTTCCTTGGAAAAATGAAAATTCTTCCTCCCACAGCCTCCAACCACCCTGTGATTTGTCTGAGGCTCACACTGTGTGATCAGCTCTAGGTTTGACACCCAGGCAGGTTGGCAGAAGCCACAGCTCAGCTCCCCAGCTCGGGCTCTGTGCTCTGACATCAACAGCAGTTGCACAATTCCCTGTTATTCCTTCTGCAGAGGAACATCACAGGAAGAGGTTTCCTGGCACAGATTTGGGGATGGCACTTCTTCATCTGGCTAATGATGTTCACATGTGGCTGTTGTTCATTCTTTGCTCTTCAATATTTCCTTTTCCTCCAAAGCCTTTTCCAGGCCAGGTCTGCAGGGGGTTCAGCTGTTTTCCCTGGTTCTGCTGCCCCTGGAGGCTGAGGGAGGGGCTGGGTGGCTCCAAGGTGGCTCCAAGGTGGCTCCAAGGTGGCTCAGGGGCCATGCAGAGCTGCCACCTGGGGAACATCCCTCCCTCCCTCCCTCCCCAGCAATGCCAGCCAGGTGGGGACTGGTCCCCAGTGCCAGGAGAGCCTTCTGCAGGAGGGTGGGGGGGGTCAGGGCTGGGGGTCACAGAGAGCACCCAAATCTGCTCCTGCCAGCCTTGGAGCAGTGGGGACAGGCAGAGGTCACAGTCCCACAGCTCCCCAGTGCCCAAGCCTTGGAGCAGGCACCAGAAGCCCAAATTTCCCCAAACAAACTGGGAGCTCACGGGACAACAGCCCCCTCCCAAAACAGCCTGAGGAGCTGAGGGGCCTGACCTCCCCCAGCTCTGATTTCAGCCCCTCGGTCAGTGGGGCTGAGCCAGTCCCCCTGCTGCAAACACAAGAGCAGCAGGAATGAGTTTGCTGCTGGAAGAGCTCCCAGCAGACACCCCCTGGTCTGGGGGAGCACTCAGAGCTCTCTGTCTCTGTCACCTGTCCCGGGCTGGGAGTCACAAACACCACCAGCAGCTCCTCCCCAGGGGCACCTGTGACCTGTGGCCCTGCCAGTGACCAAGGAAGGCTTCCAGGCTGTGCCTGGTGTGATTCCAAGCTTTCCTGGGGTGTGTGGGCGAGGGCTGTGTGCGTGTGCCCCTCTCCAGGGAACTTGGATCCAGCTCCCTGCAGCTCCACAGGTTCCCCCAGGACCCTGGTAATTGCTACATTTGGTTTGCTGTGCCTCATTATTTCCAAGTTTTCCAGCCCTAACGCCAAAGGAGGCTGTATTGGATGTAATTATTACTCAAAACTTTGAAAACTTAAAGGAGGAAAAATAGGCCATTAAACAAGTAAGGAGCAAAGTAACAAGTGTGAATTATGGCCCTGCCCTGTGGTTTGCCTGTGATGGGTTTGTTCCACCCATGGAGAGATGCTGGGGAAGGGAAGGTTGAGTGGCTTGTTTTGCTTAATCTCTCTGCTGTCAGAGTTGCAGCCTCTGGAGAATGCAGATCTATAGAGAAATGTGCCTCCCCTTTGAAAGGCAGTGCACATGCCCAGCTCCCAGCAAAGGACTTTTGTTCTACTCTGATTTATACAATTCTCTGGGGCCAGGAGAAGTGGCTGTCATGGTTGCAAGGATTACTCACGACTGGAGGCAAGGGTGGACTGTGCAAGAATAATTTGTTCTCCTGGCTGGGCATGGAAATCCTGCTCCCCCTTCCCCAGGCCCTCACCCACGAGGGGATGCTGACTCCCAAGGTCCTGCTCTGCCCTCAGGCTGCCCTGCCACAGGCTGTCCCCTGTCCCCTCACAGAGGGAGTGACAACCTGGGGACACTGGGGCTGGAAGTGGGACACTGAGCACCTTGCCCTGAGCAGGGGGTGCTGCCAGCAGCTCACTGCACCCCTTACACCGTGCCCAGGGCTGAGGTGCAGCACCCCAGAGGTGGCAGCTCCTCCCCTGTGCCCCTGGAAGGGAATTGGGGTGTCTGGCTCCAGGGGAGCCCACGTGGCTGCTGAAGCACAGGCTAAGGGTTTGCTCATCCTCTGAGTGCTCCTCTCCATGAGGAGCATCCCCTGCACAGCCCCTGCCCTAGCACAGCTTGGGATGAGGTTTCTAAATTCCACTTCAAGGCAAGGAAAGCCTCTGAGTCTGTTCCTGGTGCCCAGGGATGTCCCTGGGGCTGCTGGAGGAGCTGAGCACATGGTGGTGGATGTGGGCCTGTCCTGAGAGCCCCTCAGCCTCGGAGGGCTCTGTTTGTCCATCCGAGGGTCACCCACCAGCAGCACCTCGGTCAGGCCAGTGAAGGACGTGACTTCACTTATCTGCTCCCGGAATTTCTCTGCTTGTTGTTTTGTTTTCATCC
>VZRX01006804.1:6381-20277 GCA_013398075.1 Notiomystis cincta
GGGAAGGGAAAGGGAAAGGGAAAGGGAAAGGGAAAGGGAAAGGGAAAGGGAAAGGGAAAGGGAAAGGGAAAGGGAAAGGGAAAGGGAAAGGGAAAGGAGAGAAAAGCTTCTGGAAGTGGGAGGTCTAAATTAGCACTTTTAAAGTTTTCCTAACATTTGAAAGAACTGATTTGTGGAAAGAACAGTAGGTATTATTCACTATAATGAAATAGTGCAAACTGTGTTAAATATATACTTATCCAGGCAGTGAAAGTGAGGATAATGAATCTGCACGTTTTAGCCCATATCGTTGGTGTGGTTGGCTGGGGAGGCTGCTTGACATGCTTGAGTACCAGGAATGAATTCTCTTGGGCAGTGTGCAGTAGGAGTAAAGAATGGGTGCTTCACTTTTGATGGAATTGTTTATTAATTTCCCAGACAGCAGGACATGGCTTGAAGAATATGGCTGTGCTCCTTACTGCAGTGGGCCGAGGTGTTTTCAGCCCAGTGCTTCATATAGCCCAGGCTGCCCTTGTATGGACTCTGGTCCAGCCAGCTCTCACTTGGGCACTTGCTATGCTTCACTTAGATAAAACAGCAAAATACAATTCATTAAGGAGATAGAAGGCAGTAAAAATTCTGAAGCTTGAATTCAATCTTTAGTAGCTTCCTTTTCCTAAACCTTTTGTTTCGCTTGTCCATGATAATTTTTTTAGATATCAAAGGGTGAAATAGTAAAAGTAAAATGTTACTCTTTCCTTTCCTTCATTCTAATAATGCACTTTTTTCCATAAAGACACAACTTTTCTTTCCTCCAGAAGCCCACAGACTAATGTGACAATCTTTATAAGTACCTTTTCCTTTTTTAATTTTTTTTTAAATTGCTTACACGAAGACCATGTTTGCAGAGAGTTTGAAAAAGAGACTTCCCTTAGGTACCTTTTCCAAAGCATTGGCTAAACCTCCAGGAGTGAGCCTGGCTTGTCAGTGACTTGCTTTAGGCAGGTATGACTTTGTTGCTTCACTGCCTTTTGTAGTTTTAATGTATAAAGGCAGGAGTATGAGATAGTGAAACTCCTAAAGAACTAGCAAAAGGAACTCAGAATTGCTGGCAGTCAACTTCTATGTTGAGAAAGAACATCAGGAAGTATAAAAGAATGGAAGAGGACATGCACTCAACAGACCAGTTTGATACTCTGCAGACACAACTGCATACAGCTTGTGAAATAAGTAGTAAATAAGGTCTCCATTTTTCAAGGTGGGGTAAAAAAAGAATCCTCATGGGTGTAAAAATACATTTCAGGACATGCTGCATAGCATTTACCTGCCTCAGTGTTGTAGTATACCCCGATTGTGATAGAGCTCACTCGATGAAATCTGCTTTTGTGCACTCCTGCTTATCTGAGTGTTTTCACATAGAAATTAGTGAAAACTGGAAATTTAATAGATAAAAATTCAGTAGGTTACGTTACTTTGACGAGGTTTTGAAGCAATGGGTGCATAAAAAAAAACGAGTAAGAAAATCATCTGGAGAAAATAAAGCAAAAGGAGGAAGGGATGAAGACTGCAGCAATCCTATATGTTGACATAAATGAATCTAGGAGGGCTTGCTGACATTTGTAATGTTGGACATAAAAGGCTATAAGAAGTACAGCAGTTAACAGAGAGGCAGATGTTAGCAGAGTAAAATGTAATCAAGATGAATAAAAAGAGGTTCTCACTCTGTAAAAGCCAACAATGAAAAACATAAAGCATGGGAACAGTGACTCAAAAAAGGTATTAGAGAGGCAGGATCATGGGATGCTAAACTGAACATAAGCATGCAGTGTGGTGCTGCTACAAAAAATCCAAATATTGGGATATAACTGAAAGGAGACTTCTATTTCTTAGGACTAAGAAGAATGAGTTTTCTTAAAGAACATTCTCTGGCTGAAGCAGTATTACTGGAATTGCTAGGGAAAATATTCTGCTGAGTCACTGCTTCAAACCAGCACTAACCCGCTCCATTAAGTCTATCTTCAGAACTGCCTTTTCAAAAGGCCTTGTAGATAAAATTATGGTCATTTTCTCATGGTATAAGAGAAATTGTCCCTTATAGCCTTTGTTTCTGTCTTTGTCCTGCTTGCAGAGCACTACTCCTCCACTACAGAGAACAGTTTAAATTGCTGCTTTATTCTGTGTAACGTGTTTATTGTTGCATCTCCCCATTGAGTTTTCAACCTCCACCTAAGGAGCATCCTAGAACAAGTACTCCTCTAGCAGCTGTTTTTCCAGTACTTCCCTGTCCTTCTGCCATATTCAGCTGACCTTTTGTGCATAGTCTATGCAGCTGAAAACTAATCTTGCTACAAGGAGTAGAGGAGAACTTTTTTTAAGACAATGATTTTGTGTTCTTCTTAGGTTAATCATCAGATTTTCTATTACCACTAAATTAAAATAAAGCCAGTTATGGAAAGTTGTATAAATTGGAATTCAAAGGAGGAAGAAGCTGGATATTTTTGCTTCTATTACAGTTATTTCTACTTCCAACAACTTTTATCTGACTCATGTTTTGTAAATGGTCTTTCGCAGAGATCTTTCAGAGGCTTCTTTGCTTAATTTCCTTTTTAGCATTCTGTTGATTTATTTCCTCTGTTGCCATCTGAATTCTACTTTATATGACTTTTGACAGATGCTTCTGGTTTTAACTTGCTGCAAGCTATGGCTGTTAGTTTCACATTGTACATTCGCTCTGCTATTGCATATTCTGGATTGCACTTTCATATTATTCCCTTTTGGTCTAATAATGCAAAGCCATATGCAATTTTAGCTTCAGAGTTATGAAGTAGGCACATAAAATTCTTCACCACATAAACAATTGCTCTGTTTGAAGCAGTGGCTGTTCCTCCTGTGAGGTTGTCTGATCATAGCATGCTGTGTACTGACTGAGTACCACGTATTTCACTCAACACTCTTATTAGCAACTCCTAATACAGGTGGCATGGGAGTTCTGTGTCAGGCTGATGATGTTACTGTTCAAAAGAAACAAAGCTATTCTTTTAACTACTTTTAAAATTATGTCTGTATATAATACTATATTCAATTCTACTTTAACATTATCTAGGCTGTTGTAGGGTGAGATTAGTTTAGTTACCTTGAAAAGAATTTGGAAGTTCTTAGTTCTTCTGAAGTAATGAAAAATAAGGTAGGGTTGTATTTTCTCTGCAAATCCCTCAGACACATGCAAGCTTCTGGGGTAACAGCTGATGTTAGATAGAACTGCTGAGAAAAAAAAAAACTACAGATAAATCAGAAGTAACTGCCCTTACTGATAACAGCTGTGGTCACAGAAATTAAGAAAGATTTTTCAAAATGTTGGAATCAGAGACAAGAGGATGGAGGAGTCTCTTAGAGACAACATATAGTTCTTGAACAGCTGACAAAGATGGCAGCGCTTGTGGCAGAGGACAGTCCAGAGCAAAGTCTTGTCAGGAATTGTGCAAGTGTATTTCCTATTAGGGGCATCCAGTTCTTAATGTGGGAGCTGAGCAAAGGAAAATGGACAAGGGACATCTAGAAGTTTGCCAAAGCGGGGGTGGGGGACGACGACGACAAACACACACAAGAAACTCATGTAACAATTTGGTTTCTTCTATAACAAAGCTGTAAAGGATCTTATTTCACTGGTCTTTGCAATTCAGTGTAGATGAGGTGTGAAACAAGAACAATTAATGGTGTGTAGTGAGATTTGCCCTCTGGAAATTTAGCTGTAAAGAGACTGTGATGAACAAAGGGACTCCTTCCTCATGGCCTTGGCTGTATCATTTATGGATACAGCAGCTTCTTCTATTAAACTGTAATTCACATAGTTTTAAATGGAATCACAAAGAAATAACAAGACATCAGGAAATACATGGGAAAAAAAAGCAACACATTTACAATAGATCAATTTGTTTAGTTTAAAACAACAGGGATATTTTGGTCTTTTCATTAAATGATGATTCAACAGGGAAAAGTCTGTAACCACAGAGTTCACACCAGACAGAATGCTGAAGGCACTTAAGTATGAAGAACATGGTATGTATTGGTGAGCTGCCAGTGACTTCAGGGGAAGTCAAATCCACATTTCTCTAGGGAAACACTGAATGGGAGTCACAGAAATGGGAACAAAATAGCAAAAAGGGCCTTGTTTATGCTTGGGGTTGGGAGAAGTCTGGTATGTGACACTGGAGGATTTGCTTTCTGTACTTTGTTTGCTTCACGTGCATTTCACACTTTGGCTGTGAAGTGCTTGGGCAGGGATGGCTCCAGCTCTGGGTGCCTACAGGGTTTTTAAAGTGGGGCTTTGGTTGTCCTAGAGGCCGCAAGGTGCCAACTCAGACTGCACAGAAAGGAGGGTGTCACTGCCCTCCTAGAGCAAATCCCCATTGCCTCTTGCTCTCTACAGCTTAAGAACCGAAGAGTACAATGCTTCCAAGGACATTTTACAAAAATTCCTAAATTACTTTGGTTTAATGATCTGCAGTTTTCCTTCTCAGTTCATTATTATCTAAACATGGGTTTCTATACTTGCATATCTCAGCAAAGCACTGGTTTGCGTAGAAAAAGCAGTGTAAGAAGATCATGCTGGCAGTTATAAGTTATTTCCAGCCTAAATTGCATTTATAGTGTGCTTCTACTAGTTTGTACTTAAAAATCATATACTCAATAATAAAGCAAAAATATATGTATATCTTGCAGTCTGAAGTCTTCAGTTGTTAGTTTATTGGGCTTTAATCTGTTTTAGTGCAGAAGGCTGCAAAAGTCTTGAAGAGACGAAAAATGTACACAATTCTCTTCTGTAATCTTATAAACTGCTATACCATGTTATTTTAAAAAATATAATTAGGTGAAACTCTTCATTAAGACTGAATGCTGATGAAGGAGGCATTGGTGCTTGTTTAAGCACTGCTGTAAAAGGCTAATAACAGTGGTAGTTGATGTAATATGGTTCTAAAGAATACTCCATGATAATAAATAATATCATAATAACTAATCACTCTAAAAAGTAATGATAAAAATGACGAAGCCAATTAAAAATTTTAAGGGCTTTATTAGCAAAAAGCCTCTTAAATGTAACAATTGGGACCAAAGTTGGTGATCTGCTGGGCTGCGAAACAAAGGGGAATGGAGCGAGGTGCGCAGCCACCAAAGGATGGGGCCAGAGGCACACCCAGGAGATGGGGGTTCCATTTTTATACCCCCAGGCTGGGTGCCTCCCTTTCCATTACCCCACCCTTCTTAATGTCGTGGATTGGCTCGTTTGTATCCAGGGGTCACCGACTGGGCGGTTCTGGGTCTATGAGGTTCATTGTGTTGTCCCCTTTGTGTTAATTTGGGGTCCCAGCGCTCCCCTCTCCCCCTTTGCTTCAGCTTCTGGAAATTTCTTTCAGTCGCCATTTTAATCCTTAGCACATGTAATGGAATAATAACACATAAAACACATACAATGCATAGAGCTGAGCAACAACCTGTCCCAACAGCATCCCACAACATTCCCCAACTAGTCAACCATCCTACTTAATTTCCATAACTAATTAAAGCCCACAATAATTAAATAACATCAACATATTAGAACGCTCTTCTCCCTTGATCAGTATATGAAAGCCAACTTAAATCTATTTGTAACAGTAAGAAAACCAAATTTGAAGAGGCTGGTATGGAATACTACTGTATTTGAACATGAACTAGTAGAAAGAATGTAAGATTTAGGCTACTAATTAGAACTATTAAAAAGTCACAGTTTCAACTGTAATTTGAAAACTAAAACATGGCAAGAGGCAATGAGGAATTACATGTGGAACATTACTTTTCAAGTTACCATTGTACTGGCTTGGCCCAGTTCTTAGCAAGAAATATGCAGCCATAGTAGAAAGTGACCTTAGAAGTGGAATTTATCTGCTGGCCCTTTGATGATGTTGATTATTCTATCTGAAAATGCATTTTGTAGTGTAGATTTGCATTTTTTTAAGCTTCAAATTTGAAAGCTATTCTTAAAATTTAAATTTGACTGTAGAGATAGTAAGTTGTATTAAACCAAGAAATATAGCTGAGAAAAACGAGATATTCATGAACATGATGGGAGACATTGCTAGCCCAGTTTGCAGTTTGATAAGGAGAGTGAGATCTGAGTGCAGGAAATCTCTTGCTTCTTCAAGAGAACAAGCACAACGTTAAAAGTCTGACCCCCAGAGCTCACAATTGTCTCATGTTTTCTTAAAATTAAGTTGATACCATCTAGCAAGATCAGCACTAGCAAGAGTTTTCAGCTCTTCACACTATCCTGCTATATCCAGAATTCCCTGTGCTTGTTTGAGCCCTCGTTTGGAGGTGTTCCTTTCCACTCTCTGCCCTGCGTAACTCTGTTCTCCATTCCTCAACATTTGTGCTGTTCTGCTCTGCAATCTGCCTTAGAAGCTCTCTCCTCTGAAGCCTACCCTTTGATCCACAGAAAGTGTAAGATCTCACCAAACAGCTGCCTGACTCTGTTGTACCTTTTCTTTTCTAGATCTTTGTGTTTTCTCTCACTATACTTAATTTTTTTCCCTTTGATCTCTTCTGAGTTTGTTTTTATTCTCTTTAGTCTAAACAAACTCTCCTAAAGGCAGTTTTCTCTTCTTGGTCTGCACAACACATTTCCTGGCCTCGACACTCCCTTCTTTTTTGTTTATTTACAGGTATTGCCCTGATATCTTTCCTTCCAGTTGATTTTCTTCTATGCTACAGGTTTAATGTGTTTGAAATCAAATTGTGAGTTACTTGAAAATATTCTTGAAAATAGCATGGTCCCAGCCCGTCTGGAAAGCTTTTCTCAGCTGTCTCCCTTTGCTCCTTATGTGCCATGTTAATTCTCTGTTTCTAGACCTGGTGCAGTCAGGGGGAACACAACAAATCCCAAAGCACTTTTTTCTTTTATGGCCTCACTGTGGACTTAGATGTGACATAATAACGTGAACCCTGTGAAAGTTACGGTGCAAGTTTCAGGTAGTCACTTAGAATTCCCTTTCTATTAGCAGGGGAAATGGGCATTTCTCTTGGGTAATTTGGGATATCTTCAATAGCACAGAGGGAGTTGGAGCACAAAGTGTGAAGCTCGCCCTGCAGGGGTCTGTGGCTGCTGACTGCAGAGGAACCCCAGCACTGTGTCCACCTGCCATCAATCAGGCACCTCCATCAGTTCCCAGGAGTGCAAAGGCACCTTAGCCCAGGTATGTGCGGCACAGCTGCCAGCAGGAGCTGTGAGGAGAGGTGGAATTACAGGCAGCAGGATTTGGAGACGGGTACATTTTCTTGTCTCCCTTTCTGGAGGTTTCACAGACTAGTCTGAACTATGAACATGATTGTGATTTGTACTCTGAAATGGTAAACTGGTCTCACTTGCCCTACAAAAATCCCTCTGAAATTGCTTCCATGTTTCTTTGCTTGTTTTGAGTTTGCATGAAATATCTCAAGGCATAAGACCTGCAAAATAAAGATTTCAGTTATTTCAGAGTCATGAACCAATCACCAAATTTCGGCAGGAATCAATCTTCATGTGAACAGCAGATGTTTCTTAATTCAACTGTTCTTTTTTAAAAGAGGAGGAAAACAAATGGAGTCATAGGACATAATGCCAGTAAATGAAGGACACTTCTTACTGAAGAAGAACATCTTGTCAAGACAAAAGCACAGAAGTAGCCTTTTGGCTGTTTCTGTGCTTTAGGTACTGTGGGTGACTAGCAAAATACTGTTACTTTGTAAGGTAGAACCTGCCATAATTACCAAAATAATGTAATTTGTAATTTTTTATAAAAGATACCACCATAAATCTCATGAACCATTTATTATTTCTTAGATTCAAGAAGAATTGTGATTTTTCTTACCTTGAGCTTACAGAGACCACATGAGGGAGGAGTCTTGTGAAATGCAAAAGGACAGTGGAAATTAAATGAATAGGGTTTTTTATTGTTTTAATTCATCCTGGTGTCTGCTTATAGAACATAGTTATATTTTCCTAGAAGGAGCTGCTTTCACAAAAAAAGTGCAGAGGTGCTGCAGGACTTGCCTGCACAATTTGATGGGATAATGGAGATTGCCAGGGGAGAAAGCAGCACTGTGACACACTCCTGTGGAATTGCCTTTTAAACATTCCTTTTCTGTATCTAAATGCATCATTACAGGGGACCAAAGGTAGACCTGGGAAGGTGTCATCTATGTTTTATGGGATCATTACATTTTTTTCAGAACCTGCAAATGTGATGAAACAGAATTTTTGTTGGGAAATTAATGGCTTTTAAATTCTCCTTTCAGTCTCCAATTCATGATGCTTTCCAGCAGCAGATTTTGTTTGTTTGGTTGGAGCTACAATTGGTAGTGCTCGAGCTGTGTGAGAATGACCTTCAGTGAAGTGGTTGGGAGGAGGAGGAGGGAGTTGAAGTGATATTTTCCCTGTGCACTGAGAGAGATGATATTTTAGTGGATCGGGACTGGTGTATGTGGTACAGTGATCATTGTTGCCTGGTATTGATCACCATCTGCTCCCCATGCTGAAGGCAGGTGTGTTTTCACATGCACAAAGTGATATAAATTCCTTATCACAGCTCTGGGTACTGCGGGGACTGTGTGGCCATGGGAGCATCACTGAGCACAGGGGCTCACAGAGACAAGAGCAGGTTCAAAGCAAGGCAGGTTGGGTTGGAACACCAAGTGTAGATAGAAAACAGTGGGACCATTGAAAGTGGGCCAGAAGCTCAGGCTTGTAAGTGGCACCAGAGGTCAGGCTTTCTCTCCTCCAGCTGGGAAGGAGCAAACTAAATTTAGCCAAAAGAATAAAAAAAAATCTTCCAGATTCGCACGAAAAACATCTCATGTGGAAAGTTTATTTTTTACTTCATTTTCCTAAGAGATGAGAAACGTGGAAGAGCTTATCCAGCATTAATCTGTGTTTAAACTAAGAGTTGAATAGCATGAAAGAAATACTTTGACATGCTTGTGTGCATTATAAGGAGCAATAAGAATTAAACAAAATAATACCTGCTGGGTGCTTAATTGACCAGCATTCACTTTGAGCCATAACTGAGGCTGGAGTTCTTTGGGAAAAAGAGTTGCGATTATGTAATGAAAGATGATTATAGCTCAAGCACAAGGGAATTGATTATGTTTGCAGAGATACCAAATGCCAGAACTAAGATTATTTTTGCACCTGTAGCATCTGGTCCTGTGAGAAAGTAAATTAGAATAAATATCTCTCTGTTCTTGTACAATGACTTTCTTATATTCTTAGGAAATATTTTTAATCTACAATTGTGAAATTCTTCCTCTCCCATGATAGATAATTTTTACATAGAGCATCTGCCAGTCACTTATGCATCCAGGCCCACGGAATACACATGAAAAGAATGTCTCAGGGAATTTGACTTCTAGGATTGCAATGAGAGATCTTTGACACATCCTTCAAGACACCGTCTTCTCAACATCATGGTCATCTAGAAATGGATCTCATGCTCAGACAGCAGCAAAAACAAAGTGTTTTACTGTCTAGGCAGAGTTTGATCAGACCTCCTCTCGTGTGAGGGCCATGGGGATTTGCAGGTCGGCTTTCGTTTGCCTGGAGTTTGACAGTGGCACAAGGTGAGGCAGTATCCTTCAGAGTTGATTCTTTTGCTCTCAGAACAATATTCTGATGGAATGAGACTTCTTCAGTGTCAGCAAGAACTCAGAGCATTCAACGTCCTTTGTTCTTGAACTTATTTTCTCATTGCAGGAGAATATGCAGACCCTTCTTATCCCAACTCTGCAGGATGATTAGTTGCACTGTAAACAAAGGATTTGCAACCAGGCATTATTTTCTATTCAATTTTAATGTGACTGTGTCCTTAGAGTACACAATTTAAGTTTTACTTGCTTATTAAGAGTAGCCATTGCGGGTAGATAATTTCTGAAGAAAGGGGAAAACAAATTACTTGCAACTAATCTATGTTCTATTTCAGCACCCTGAAAATGAAGAGTTGCCAGGAGAGTGGGAGGGAGGAGGAGGGAGAAGCATACATCATTCTTTCCCCCAAATGTCAATAACAGCTTATTCAAATTTATTTTCTAGATTTTCAGGGCATAAGAAGTTTTTGCACCCATAGACAGTAGTGTGCTTGTTGGATTTGGGAAATTGTAGTAGAAAGAGATGGCAGCTACAGTCTGCAATTATGTAGTAGAAAAGCATTCAGTCCAGCAGTGTGTTGAAATCTCGTTTTCTCCTGGGAATAATATCATGGTGAAAGTTGTTTTGGGTGCACTGATGTGACACTGCAGTCTTAGAAAACAGGTTTTAGTAGGTTTTATTTTTAGTACTTTCTTAGAGAAGCCAACTGTGTAGTTCTCCCTATAAAAAGAGATGTTTTAAAAATTCCTTTTGATAAACAAGATATGAGAACTAACCTAAAGAAAACTGGTATTCTATGTAGTAATGAGTTTCAGTTGATACTTTCATAAGAATTTGCAGTGGAAATTGTCTTTTCCACATTGTTTGCAAAGAAAGGCAGATACAAAATGAACTGGACACCTTTAAGATTTCCCGAGGAAAAGACAGTTATCTAAAGGGTTGAACTTTTGTCAAGAAGGAAGTCCAGAAGATGTCACTGATACAATGCTTGGATCTGTTAGGAAATAGTCATCTGGGTTTTCTATGAAAAAACATTTTGTTTATGTTGGCTTACAACCAGCTTATTAAAAAAAACCTTTCTAAAACATTGAGAGCTAAGGACAGAGGCAGTGGGGCCATGCAAATCAGTGAGTGTAAAACGTGCTGGCAGTGAGATGTGCTGTTTAAAACACTGTGCAGACTCCGTCACAGGAGGGGAATATTTTATGCACACTGGGATTCTCTGAGGTTTTGATATCCAGGGTTTGAAAGTACCTGGAGTGTGGTGGGTTTTATAAGCCATGAGTAAGGTAAAGTAGAAGGAGGGTGTTTCATGTGAGCTCTCAGTTTGTTGTATGTGGTGTGGAGCAGGACCTTGTCTCCAGTTGCACACCCAAAGCGATCCTTGAGCTCCAGGCACTCGGCACCATTGCTTCCAGCTGAGTGTTTCAGTAAGATGCATATCTTTGGTAATTGTGCTAACAGAGTTTGGTGCTGCTTGGCCTGAAGAGCTGCCTGCTGCATAACTCTGCTTTTACAGTGCCACGATCCCATTGTCTTTGATGGAACTACATGATTTAAAATGAATACTAGTAGATGTCTGAATTAACTCCTGTGTTTTCCCCTTCAGAATGATACAGGAGACAGGCTTTTTATGCACTTCATTTAGTCATGTATTAATATTTTAAATCCTTAGAATAGAAGACTTCCTGGAGGACTGGAATGATGATTTGTGTTTCTAGTTTGCTTTGCCAAACAAGAAAAGTTAGAAAAAGTGAAGAAACTTGTAATATCATGATTTCTTCCAATGCAACTTGATGGTGTACTTTGAAATTACTTCTTAAGTTTTAATGTCAGTAATATGTGAGTGGTTTAGGTTATTATTAATAATTTACCTTAAGTACCTTCAATGAGCTGCTCAATTTCTAATCTGAATTTATGAAGTCTTTAATAATACTGTGCTGGAAAGCAGTGATGAAAAGAAAAAAAAGTATATGCTTCTGATCTGCTAATAAAGCTTTTTTCCTGCAGAGAAAAAAATTCTTTTAAGTAAGATTCAGTTCTTACTTAAATGACAAAATAAAGAGAAGGCATTTTATGGGCATTGCATTTACACAGTTGTCTTACATTATTGTTTTTACTTAAATTAGCCTTCTCTCACCACTCTCTTACCAGTTAGAGTGGTATTTTTGAAGGGAGATGTTCTGTGCAGTTTCTTAATTAAAATCAAAGAAAGAAGAATGTGCCTTTTTCATTTATTGTTTTGGTTATTTTTTATATGTTTTAATAAGATCTAGCTGCACAAATAGGAAATGTTGGACACAGTATTGCACCAATATAGGTGTGGTTTAGACCATCTGAAAATGCAAATGATGAGTACATTTGTCCTGATCATGTAGAGCTATTCACTGGAATGTCTTCAGTTCTTAATTTCTAATGGCTTATAGTGGTGTTAAAGCATTAACCCGGGATTGCACTGATGCACCATGCCTCAGTTGTCCAGCATTAAAATACAGGTAATAACTCCTCCCTTTTGCCCTTTTGTTTCCTCTGTGGTATAAAGCTTAAATTTGGGGGTCTGAGTCTCTCCCCTGTGTTTGCTTGCTCAGCAGTGTGGAATCCTTGAGTGCTACTGTTAGACTGATCACATGAACAAATATTATCTCTCACTTCCTCAGCTCTTGGATTTGCTGTTCATTGTTAGGAAGGTGATTCTCTTCAATGTGTTCTTAATAAACCCCTTTAGACATTTAGACATTTTTTCATGACAGTTCTGCTCATTGTGAAGATCTCTCTCCCATAACTAGTAGTTTGCGCTCTTATTTGAGTTGGAGCTGATATTAGCTGACAAGACTTAGGAATCTTGTATGTAAATCAACCTGCAATTGCTCAACTGAGTTTACTTTCTCCTGAATTATTCCGCCTCTTTCCCCTTCCCCAGAATTTGTACCCTGGGAAATGGATGGCACTTTCTCAGGGGAATATTTAATGGTATTAATTTTCAGAACCAGAGAAAGGAAAGATGCTTAGAGCTCCCACCAAAAAAAGTACAAAAAGATGGATTTGTCCTTAGCATGAAGGCAGTCCTTAGACTGTCAGTTATGCAAGTTCATAGACAGTGATTTCTGACCTAAGTTGTTACTCAGTCCTGGTTTCTAGTAGGTAGATCATCAGTGAAATATTAAAAGATACAGAAGGAGTACCCGCATAAAAAAATAAAATGAATGCTAGTAACTTGAAATGAAAATTATTTGTTTATGCTCTTTCACAGTAAAATTGGTTTTAATTTTTTCAGCTGCATTGCTGCAGTGATTTGAAAGCCCGATCAAATTTACCGGGGCATTATTATAAAACTGGAATTAAAGCTCAGCCTACTCAATTTATCTGTATCATAAAACAGTCAAAAATGCTGATGGCAGTTGAACTATTGATAGTTTATCAACTTCCATGGACTAATGGAATGTAGATCACCAGTACTTGTGTTAATAAGGATTTTATAGCACTGTTTTTAAACAAAGGCAATGATTAAAGAATGTTAGTTAAACAACAGGTCTGATAGTTCTCTAGAAATATTTCTTCTTTCTTTCTTCCTTTTTAATTGAATTCAGAAGCCCTAAGAGCTGCAGTTTGCTTATTGAAGGAGAGCGTGTCAATAACCATAAACTGGAGAACAGTTAATAAACATGCATGGATACTTTTAATTAATTCTTGATTGCAAAATGTCAGAGTAGTGGAGTGCATGTCATCACTCACTTTGCCTCTCGTTGCATTCCTCCGTGTGCCTGTAGCTGCCCCCAGCTACAGATTGCATAGTACGGCAACCACATTGACCTGGTCTAAACTGGAAACCTCATTATTTTGCAATTAGATGTCACTGATTAGACATTTTTTAGAATATGCAGAGTATGTCTAAATGTGATACCCAGAAGGATTGATTTGGCTGGTTTGTGTCAGTCATTCTAAAAGATGTCCCATTTTTCAGAAGTGTCTCAAGTGGGAGATCTGCTTTATCAATGTATCCTGAACAGGAATGGCCATTTAGTGCTGAGAAGACAAAAGTTCTGCTGCAGTTGTCCAGATAAGGCCTCTCGTGCAAGGACAGGTAAAATGGACAGGTTCCCAGGCAGGCTGTGGAACCCCTTCCCAGGGACAAAGGTCTGGCTTCAGGGACTGTGAGTAAGCTGGAGCAGGTTCTGCTCATCATGTTACAGCAGTCACAAGACTGCCAAGTATTCAGGTCCTGACACAAATGATCAGAAATACCTGTCACGGTTTGAGACAGGTGT
>VZRX01006807.1:3575-14185 GCA_013398075.1 Notiomystis cincta
GAACCACCAGCATGAGATTAAATGGCCTCTTAAAATATCCTTTCATCCACCTGCCTATATAGGCATAGTGACAAGGAGATCTTGGTTACACAGATTTTGACCAGACTGAGCTTTTACCACACACAGTGTTTAAAAACAATAAATCCATGTCCATAATTTATGATTCCCTGCACATAAATTGACTTCTAACAATGCCAGAGTTTGATTTGCACACCTGTTGAGCTTACTTTCCAGAGATCAGGAAATCTGAACCAAAAAAAAGGCTGGGTAGTAGTATTACAATGATGCTCTGGAGATTTTCCATTAAAGTTTGGTCAGCATCACTTCAAAAACATTTAATAGTATGAAAGGATAATACTGCTGTGCAGAAACAGAAACAACAAAGGTGGTCACAGCTTGGCAATTTTCTATGTGTACAAAATTTGCTTCCCAGAGGGAGACTTTATGAAAGAAGTTCATATCTACACTTCTATGAATGTACAGTAGATCAGTGGATCCAGCATTATCAGTGGGAGTTGGACAGCAGCATCTTTCTGATTTGGATTATTAGTATTGCTAATCTACTCAAATTGCAAAAAGGTCTAGTAAGCTGTTTCTGCAATTTCTCCTTTCCTCTCTTTTTTTCTTTATTTTTTTATTTCACTTTCTTTTAGGGGATAGTGCTTGGGGTTTTTTGATTTACTTGTTTCCTTGTTCTATATCAAAAAGGCTGTAGAAATAAAAGAGAAGCAGTGTGTGACTATTCCTTTACAATGACTGTGTCATGAGCATGTATTTACAGGTACTGTGACAATTAAGGAAATTAATCTGAGCATTCTCAGAAGCAATCATAAAGCTTTTGCTGTGTCTTTTCTTACCAAGTTGCTCTGCTAAATGTTTTCCCCTCTCAGTGAAGACCACCCGTTCATCCTCCATGTCACATTTGTTGCCAACCAAAATAACCTGGGCATTATCCCAAGAGTACGTTTTGATTTGAGTTGACCTTAAAAGAGAAAGGGAGAGAGAGGAGTCAAAGCAAAGCAAATTTCCCTCAAGTGAATTTCAAACAGAGCTGCATCAAGACAAGAGAGACAACACTGATTTTGACAACTAAGGTAACATGATTCTGTTTAATTACAGATTTCAAATAAACTAAGGATTGTCTGTTAGGTATTACTATTACGAAGGTAGTACCAACACAGGTTTTACTTCTGTTTGCTAAAAATAATATTTTCTCCTGCCATCAACATTCTTCCCATATTTTTGGAAATAAGAGATGATACTTTCTCCCATTTTTATATTTTAATGCAAACCTTATAATCTAAAAACAGAGCTCTGAAAGGAAACCAGCAACATATTCATGTCTTATCTTTTAAGACCAAGATGTAAATTTAGCAGCAAAACTTCAAAACTTTAGAGCCAGTCTGTCTTCCTTCTGTTGTTTCTCTCCAGCACATTCCTCTACAGGTCTTTGACCCACCAGAAGGGCAGCAACACCTACACTGTGCATTAAGCCATGGGCAGGGGCTGAGTTTGAGCTCTGATTTACCTTCCATTTAAAATATACAAGCCTGAACCATGACTGCAGCTGAATGGAACTGTCTGAGGCCTTGAAACTCCATGAGATCCTGAATGCTGGTGGTGAAACAGCTTACAATGCTCTCTTTGAACATGATAATGGGTGACTTAGAACCATACTCACGGCACCTTTGAGCTGCTGCCTGCCACCATTCTGCTGGTAGCCAGGTGTGCTCTGTAGAAGGAAAGCTCCATGGCTGGCTCCAGGCTCAGCCAAGAGGAATGCTGCTGGGAACCACCTTCTGACTGGGAGCAGTACCTGTCCTTGAAGGTAGCACAAGATGCAGGAAACTTACTCCAAGCACTTAAGCTTTGACTTGGACTTGTGACTACGTCTGGCTCTAGGCTCTCAAGTTTTTGGTGAGATATGGATATCTCTTCTCTCTCCACATGATCAGTGGAGAGGGAAAAAGACAGAGAGCGTAAGTCTTTCTGACAGCCTATCCCACACCATTTCCTCCCTCCCGTCCTCCCTCCTTGGACAATACAGGGTGCTTAGGAAAATGGCAGTAGAATAAAAAATAACTTGTATAACTACACATTTATGAGAGGACACCCTGGAAAGGGATCCTGTGGCATATCATGGACCTTTTTCCTCAAGCATCCTTGACAAAAGATGAAATAGCTTCAAATCTGTCACCTAAATGTCTTGGAAGCTGGTCTGCATGTGTACTACTTTGACTAGTGACCCCTTCTCATAACACAGCCATCATGTCTACATATTCAGATCCCTGTCTGCAAACTCTTACATTCATAAAAAAGATCATGATCTAGTCTGACAACTGATTCTACTGAAAGACAGAAAATGGATCAAATCTCCCCAGCTGGCTTTGCTCACTGCAAAACCAGAGGGATGGCCATGGGCAAAAGCTGTTATAGCTCTCTTTGTGACCCTGGGTCCAATGTCCATTGCCTACAGGTTCCCTGCATGAGTCAAAGAACCTCTAGGCCATGTCTGATGGGTTTGCAGTGCCAGGCAGAGAAATTTAAAGGGAAGGATCACTGCCTTTAGGGATGTTTCACTTTATCACAATGACCAAAACCAAGCTGAAGCAAGTCCCAGACATTTTGTGCTACAGATTGTTCCCCTGGGTCTGACCTGATCTTTTCTTCAAGAAGTGGACACTGTGCTACTTTAAATCTGGTTAATAGTAATTTGAGTGGGTGTACATAAGGTACTGTGATCAAAGAGAAGTCAGACTTTCCTATATACTTACACTTTACTAAAGATACCATTTCTTAGAAAAAAAAGGACAGCATGCATTTGGTAGAAATGTCCTTTTGGAATCATGCTGAGTAGTTAAGCAAAGTAGAATAATAATTGTATTTTTTAACCAGAACTACTTTTGTCACCACAGCAGCTTTGCAAATACTAGCACCTCAAATGTCAGAGTATGTTAGTCCATTAAGGACTCTAAAAGAGCTTAGCTCTGAACAATTATTAGTTGGGAGCCAATTTATTCCTTTTATGTCAGCGGGAAATCAAATACATTTCAAAAGAAAAATATACAGTAAAGATATTAAGCTTTACAGAAGGAATTACTTACATAATCTGCAAAGCTGAAATAGAATAAACTGATGAAGAAATGCAGCCTGAAGAAATATCATCATGCAAGTGTAAAGCGCATTCATTCAGCCATGTTTTGCAGATTTTGCCTCCAGACCTGTGCCGGTTTGGACACAAATCGAGGAGGAAACAACCCGGAAGGGAGTCTCTCTCCTCTCTCCCGCCAGCCAAGCAAGCAGGTCCCGGCAGCACCCACCCCTCACGGGTTCGGGAGAATTTCTCACACGAGAGTGAAAAAACCCCTGTTTATTCAACAAAACNCTTTACATGAGTTTCCTTCATTAAGAATGTAAGGTCCCTTCATTTTACTGCAGCCAGAAGTGATTTTTTATTCTACAACTATGAATCTGTGCATTCAAGTGCTTCTCATTACCAAAGCAACTATTTTATTCATAGAAATTTTTTAATCTGTCTTGCTTATATCTCATCTTCTAGTTACATATTTTTTTAAGTAACAAGAAGAGATATTGTCCTTGCAAACAAATCCAAAGGGGTATGTTTTGCAAAAGACTGCAGAGCAAAAATATAACTGACTGAAAATCACTCAAATGTAACTACAGCTAACACCACATCAGCAGAAGCTTGATTCAAAGGGTATAATATACTTATCACTGTTACGTTTTCTTTTAGACATATATTTCCACTATTGGCCTCTGTAGGTTTCATTCCCACAACTCTTCACCAAAGCCAACCCACAGGTCACTTGATAAAAAAGAGATTTTGTTGTTCCTTGCACACATGACCTTTCAAATGACCAAGGCTTCTGATAAATCCAAAACACAAACAGTTGTCCTTGTAAAGAACTTCAGCCTCAGGAAGACTGAAGACATGAAAAGGCACAGATGATGTTTGCAGTAAGCTGAAAATGACAGTTCATGTTCACTTCTTGGTGACCTGGTGCATGTCAATAGTAATTTACCCTGTAAATCTTTCCCTTTCTAGTTGTATGGTAGGCAGGCATTCTGCATCATGCTTGAGTTTTTATAACATATAGATTCCAGAGGGGCAGATTAATGGAGGAGTGCAATGATCCATAACTTTCCATGATCAACACCATGTTTTTTTCCCTGTACTGCAATTCTACCCGCCCCTTGCCAGAAAAGTGCACTTGCTGAATGCAAATAAAAGCAATGTTATTGGCTTATCTTAAAACAGTGAGATCTCCAAATAACTGCCAGGCAAGGGGCCTGGGTGTGCTCTTGGTCAGCTTGCAAAGAAAGCTGCACAGTGTGACAGAGCTCACTCTGTGTGTTCAGGAACACACAGTTCCAGCTCACTGGGGCAGCTGAGATGTTGGAAGCCAAGGTAGATAGCACAGAGCAATATGGGAGAGCTGCTCTGGTGTTACTACTGTGGAAACCAGACTGTTCACATTAGATTAGGTGATAAAAGTTTAGCTATACCTCCAAAAGAAGCACAGAGAGATTATGGCAGGAGAGAGAGCCTAAATAATATCTTGTCCCTGGCTGCTCTCCGGCCTATTGCAGGACACATTAGATTATTGAAAGCCTATGTTCACTAGCCTGGAGGAGCAGGAGATTAGTAAGGCAGTTTACCACATTAAGACTCAGAAAAAGATCTGGACACCACATCCAGGTCCCTTCTCGGGTTGTTCCAAAAAAGTACCAGTCCCATTTTTCAGCATGAAACCCACTACTGCAAGGCAACACTGGAGGCTTATGTCCAGGTGTCAGGATCAGAGGAGACTGGTATCCAGGGGCAGCTACTGGGCAGACTGAGTCTATAAGCCCAGCTGATGGAGGGAGCCACAATGCGTATGTCTGCACAGAGATATATTTTCATGAGTGGACCTCAATGCTGCACTGTTTTGGAGGGTAACAGTGTGAACATGATGCTCTTGGTGTTTGTGGGAGCACTCTGGGTGGTCCTGGATGTTTATGTCTGCAATGTCATATGTATATGCATATATATGTTTTGCACCTTTGTGAGTTGTGTGCACATGGCCTGCTGGGAATAGACCTTCAGCCCCTTTACTGGTTGGACCTGGGGCATGGAGCTGAAGCAGCCTCTCTCCTCTTGGTCAGTCCCAGCAGGATATATTTTACCTCAAGTTCAGACTTGGCTGTGCTTGGGTAAGACTGCACTGCTTCCCAGAGAAACTGCTACAGAAGGCAAACCTGCTGTTTGCTGCACTCAATATATTTCAGATTGCACCCACTGCTGGCATACCTTGGGTTTACTCTGAATATCTCTTCAGATGATCACTTTTAAATAACTCATCTATGTCTCCAGGACAAATGTTCATATAACTCTAGCACATGTTCACCCACAGACTTCATGGAAGGCAAGAAAATATATTCAGTAAAGACATGTCCATAGAGTAATTGAATATGAATATGAACTTTTAGAGATAAGCTCAATCTATTCAGCACTCTTTGGACCCAGTCCTCCAAGGATGGTTGCCTACTACAGAGAGTCTGGTTTCTACAGACTTTTTAGATTAATTATTTAGTAAGTCACATGCAAAAACAGCAAAAGAAACACCCTAACAAAAATGCTCCAGAGGGGGCTATGTATAATGTTTATTCCAGCAAGTTCAGGAAACATGTTGCACTCCTGAACCAGGGTGCAGGAATTGCCAGGAATTATTAGAGGCCACAGTGTAGTGATGGGATCTGAGGTGGAGCCCAGGTTATCTATTCTTTTGCAGTTTATTTATGTGGTGAGAGGCAGTATCAGACAAGCACCTATGGGTTTGGAGGGGTTTCCAAAAGCATTCAGTGTCCCCAGTTGAACCTCCTGCTTTTACTTGCTAATGAGTGTCCATCCCTCTCTGAGCAGGAAGGGTTGCTTTCCAGCTTTGTCAGGAGACATAATTTCCTTCTGTAATTGAAGCAGTTAAGGGTCTCCTTCTCCCTTTCCCCAGTCTCCATCCTGTGATGTGGGAAGACACACCACTGCCTACTCCAACCCCTCATACAGAGAGGGATGGTAAGGGGAAGCTCTGCCATTCCCATCTTTTCATGAGATGGAATCGTGCCATGAGTCCTTTCCCTCCCTCCTTGTTTGTGAAGAGTTCTGACACACTTCCCATTCAAGCCAGCTCTTCCACAGAGTCTGAGGTCTCCCTTTTACAACCAAGTGTTTTCTACACCTCAGTGTACACCATAGGCTACATTCTTTTTCCCATGCCCTTCTTTATGTCTCCTGAACTCTTATTATTCCCAGCAATGCTGATAGGTTATGTGCCTTAAGAATGCCCCAACATCTTGGAGTTTACCTATCTCCTTTCTCTCTCACACTTATCTTTTGTATATGATGAAAATGGGGCACATGTAGGATTATTCTGTATGGCAAATTAAATGACTGCCATGCTCAGTCTTGATGGACATTTGGACTCTGGCTCTGTACCAGATGCTCTGCACTGGGTGCTTAGACCTTTTGCTGCAGGCAAAGCAGGGGGAGAGGTGGCCTCAGGCCTTTCATCTGTTCTCCAGTAAAATATCTAGTATCAGTGGGAGACAAGCCATCCAAAATATATAAACCTACCAACCAAAACCCCAACTCAGTTCTCTAATTGGGATTTTGAAGAGAGTACTAAGGTTGAAAATTTAAAGCAATCTTAACAAAAACATGACAAAGGGTCCTAGTGTACTTGAATACTAGAATTTTTGTGGCCACAGTTATTGAAATAGCAGGAATATACTAGAAATAATTAGTAATAATGTCAGTAATAATAAAAAGGTTAGGCTAACATTTGCCAGATTTTAATTGAACTGGTGAATAGCTGGAGCCATACACAGAAACAAAACTTTCTTTAAGAAACAACTCAGCATCTTTCCTCCTCTACTGGCAAGGAAAATCTGGATATTTGCAACTTTTGAAATTTTTCTACTTGTTTCATCTTTCTGGTGTGATCTACCTGCAGGCCATAAAAGCTCCATGATTATGGCTAATACAAATTGTTTTATCTCTTGCATTTATGAACCTCTAAATAATTATTGAAGCCATTACTGAAAACCATGGAAAGCAATGGATAAAGGAGATAATTATCAAAATAAAAAGCTGATGTAGATGGACATGTAACCAGAATGGGGAAATTGCACCTCAGTCATTATCAAGAAGGGTTTAAAATCTAGTGGACATTCTAGCATTTTCACTTGTATCCAGAATTCATGATATATTGAATTTTTGATGTTTATTTTCAGTGACGATACTGGCACCTGCTGACTGCAAGCACTTACTAACATATGATAGAGAATAGGCAAAGACATCCCAGCAACATGGAAGTAATGAATATCGATGAAGAAGGGCAATGAAAGGGGAACAGAAATGAGAAAAATAAATTTACCCCATCCTGTATCACAAAACAGCAAGGGGAAAAGGATCTGTGGGGAAGTGGATGTGCTAAGGATATGTTGGGTGTGGGCAGGTGAGCAGGGCAGTGGGAGCTGCAGATTGAACTTGGTGGCAGGAGCTTGAGGAAAAGGAAACCTGAGCTACTCTTTGCATAACAAAAGGCCCAAAAACCTGTGGTGTCAGCCAGGTGACTGGACACTCAGACATGGCAGGAACTGATGAACCCAGACTTTTGAGAGCTTAGACTCTGGGGGTATAAAAGCCCAGAGCTCCCTCCTCAAAGGCACCAGCTCCAACTGCTAATTTGTAACTGTACCATGATTAAATCATTTTTAGGATACAGACCTCTGCAACTCTGCTGTGTCTGTCTGAGACTCTGTCACGGGAAGGTGTGAGAGCCAGAGAGGAAACCTGGTCTGACTGGGAGCGTGGGGTGTGTAGGGAGTCAAATGGGGCACCCGTGGGGCCACTGGAGCCACTCCCTGTCAAGGCCTGGATCCCAGCCCAGGTGTGGGTCCTGAAGGCTGGACAGGAAAGTTTTCTTCACAGAAATAGTAGCGAAAATGGGATTCATCAACCCTTCCATGCTTGCAACAGAGCAGGATACATAAATATTGCTTAAGACTGACTGTGTTTGATATGTCAGTTGTTGTTTATACAATACTGTGTTTTCTGACTGGATTGAAGGGCAAATGAAGAAAAATGCCTTATGATCGTGAAAAAAACACTGATATTGAAGAAACCAGAACCGTACCAATGATTCACCACTTCTTCTGACAGGCTTTATCTTCCTTCTGCAGAGCCAAAGAGTGCACACCGTGCAATGAAAGGCTACACATTTAACCTTTCCTTGGAGGAAGATATACTGATGCAGAAGCAGCATGACAGGTGTGACACTAACAAATTTCTGGTTCATTATCAGCCAGAAAGCTAGTCAAAATGCACGTTACCCACAGCATCACAGGTTTTTGTTGTTCTGGTAGGAATTGCATCTACTTTAATGAAAAAACCCTTCGCTACAAGCTTCTGAGGCCATAACTTCATTTTAGAAAACCGCATGTTACATTTCAGTTTTGACAGGCTGTAAAGATATTCAAAATTAATCCAGTTCCTTTGGAGATAAAACTGAGCTGATCTTTAATATGTGCATTTTTATAGCCGTATGCAAAGAAATATGACATTTTGCAAAAAGTTTAGTTTAAAAACAAAAAAGAAGACAGAAAGCAAGGATAACAGCTGAAGATGTAAAAGCTGATGTTCTTTATGATATTTATTCTTATTCCTGGTGATATTCAATTACCATAAGTGTAATGAGGAAGTATATACTTGCTCAGTGATGTCCACTCTGGGTCTGCCTTTAGTAGAATGCAATAAGAACTGACATAGCATTAATAGCATTAATAATTACACAATTCTGTGTGGTAATTGAGAGGTAAGACATTACAGATGTTCATCAAACAGAATTGTCTTTCTAGCCAACCATCTCTATCTGTTCCTACTCTGCACATGGAAGTGCCTTCCCATCCAGAGTTCTCTGTTAAGTACTTTATTGAGTTACATTTGACCTTTTATGTAATGTACAAATATTTTTTCTGAAGAGTCCATGTAGCTCCAACAAGCTTTGGTCCCCTGTTCTGCACAGTGTTGTTTCAAATAAGAGTAACAAGTGTCTGTTAATGTCTGAAAATTATTTTCTGTACATTAAAATACAAATCCATTGGATAATGGTCTATGGTATCAAATGGGAAAACCCATTAATTTTAAACTCTAATTTTAACGTACTTCTCTTTAGCTGGAATTACAATGAAGGACCAGAAGCCTACAGAACATACTCAACTTGTGTTAATTAGATTGCAGATGTCCTTAGTTTTTGCATCTTTGGCACAATCTTTGCAAACTACTTTTTTCACAGCTGTCAAATACACCTTGAAACTGCTTTCCAATAGCAGTGTAGCAAGAGCCCAGTATGAAATGATTGTATTAATAAAAGTAAGAAGTCCTCTAAGTCAGTAGTATACTCTGTATCCCTCCTCCCCAGTACCTCCAGTGCCTGAGCTCGGATGGCTCCCTCTTTGGACAAAAAGCCCATCAGGTGGGGTGTTTCCCTGTACCTACCCAGCCAGCACCCCTCAGCCCTAGGCAGAGAAAGGTCACCACACACTGGACACCTGACATTGCACACATGGAGACTGTCTTGTCATGGAGATGGAGAACAGAGAATCTGTGGGGGAGTTCATGACCTAATCCTAGGCAAGTGGGCTTTGGCTGAAGGTGTGCAGAATTCATAAAAGAGAGTAAATTGATTGTCATTCAATTGCATTTCTTCCTTTTTTAGTGTGTAGCATATATTGGTTTTCCAGGCTTTTTGTTTAGAAAAGTAGAATGGATATTTACAAAAACAGTGAATAATAGATAAAAGTAGTGTTAGACACTAAGGGCAAAGAGATCTTCCAAGCAACTTACATTTTCTTGTTAAGATAAAACAATATAAAGTACATCTCAATATTTAATTCTTATTCACAGGAGTACAAAATCCTCTTTTACAACAAGGTTTACTTATGGGCAGACCAACAAATATAGCACATTTTTCACAGTAGGACACATGTTAATGAAGAGTTTTTATGTCATGTATAATGCCACAAGCTGTGTCATACTGTGGGAAGTGATTTAACAACTCGCCACACAGACAAAAGGCTGTACATTTTAATTTTCTCCCCACTGAGAAACCCACCATTAAATTATCATCCTTCAAAGCTGCTACCACACATGCACACTGAAAACAATCCAAAAAAAATGGGGTTTGAAAAGAGATGGAAAAAAGTCTTTACAGGAAAATAATATTCATGGAAACAATAACAGGCAAAATACAGAGTGCACTTGCACATCTTTTGATTATTCCCTTGTTTTCATGTTCCAGATGCTTCCACATAAATGATTCTGTTTATCACCAATTTATGTTGATTGCCCAGACTGTCGCTGGAATTCCGAGTAATGACCCTAATCAATCCAGCTGATCCTAATGCTAGTATTTGAAAAACAGAGCTATAAAACAAGGGAGTTATGAAGAAATTTACTAAAAAAACTACAGCATCTGCTTGACTATATTACACTTTCAAGTAAATGAGCAATTTGCTGTCACTTAAAAAATGTTTTGCTTGCCATTTTG
>VZRX01006811.1:0-45681 GCA_013398075.1 Notiomystis cincta
GGTCTTTTCCAACCTCAACGATTTTATTTTATAATTCTCACGACATTGATTCAGTTCTGAATCTCTCTTTTGGGCCTGAATTCAGTCTCAGTTTCCTGCTTACAGCCTCACTGTCACCTGCTCTTGGCTTTTTCCCTAGCTCCTCTCACTGCCATCCTTCTCCCCTGTTCTTTTGCACAGCCAGGCTTTATCTGGAAATATGCCACTTTTCCAGAATTTACCGGTCCATCCATACTGAAGAGATCTTGAAAGCTACAGAAGCCTTTCAAGTAGCTAAACAGCACCTGTGTCAGCACTGACACTAAACCCCTCTTGCAGTATCTTAAAAATGTGGAGCCACTGCCCACAACTTCCCAAAATGGAGCAACAGTTGCCCAAATGAGCCCTGAGCACCCATCCTCACCTCAGCTCTGGCTACTTCAATTTCAGGCATTCAGAACATCTATTTTATTTATCACAGCACAGGTCTATTTGGAATTCTGTCTCTGGCCACTTCTGAATGAGTTTTTCAAATCTTCCTGGAAATACAAATGTACACAGGCTACCCATAAAAATGCTCAAAATCTTTGCTAAAAGTCTTTCTAATACTCTTTTTATAGAGAGCAGCAACATTTTTAATTCTTGCAATGGGTGGTGAGGGAGTTAAATAACTAAACAAATAATTTAAATAATCCCAGAAACTGTGTACAACATCCCAAAGATAAGGGGAAGATAGGAAGTAAAAAGCAAAACGAGGGCAAGATGACAGAAAGGAGACACTGAAGTCACACTCCAAGGAATACTTAAGCTCTAATTAAAAGCAATGTAAAAAATGTATTAGTCATTAGCAAACAAGGTCACAGGCCCAGCTGCCCAAAGGATGCTCACAGAAAATAAAAATCAGCAACAGGGATGTCAACAAAGCCCTTCCATGTGGGCATTGCAGATTACTTGTATTGCTTTGTTAAAGGCATTTATCTGAATCCAATGTCTTCATCCTGATGGGAGCCTCAGAGAGATTCAAGAAATGTCTTTTGCAGTAATTTTAAACAAGATGTTTCAGCAAAAATGTATCCCATCAAAGCCCTTTGTATTCAAACACTGAAATGGAAGGTTCATGACCCTGCTCTGTAGGTCATTTGCACCAGTGACAATTTTTGCTGGCTGAGTCCTGAGTTTCAAGCAGTATTACTAGAAGAATTAGGTGAAGAGATGAGGAAAAAAGAAAAGTGCATTTTTGCCCAAGATAAAAGTGATGAACAACAAGCTCTGAAAGCAGAAGGAAGCCCAGCTAACACTGAGTGTGAGCTGAGTGTATTTCTGTAGACCAGTTTAGGCATTGGTTCTTCCAAGGTATTTTTTTGTTCTGTGAGTTTTCATGGCCCCATGGAGTAAAACCTTCCATGAAAGTTTTCATATCTGTCTTTGTAGGGATAAAGATCTTACAGCAACTTTTCTATTTCCAAAAGAATAATCCCATATTCTTAATACTCATATTCTTCCTGATGGGAAGGCTTTAATATATATCATTTGTGCCATTCAGGTGTAACAAATGCCTACATAACCAAACATCATTCTGATCTTTATAAATCTTTATAAATATTTATAAAATCTTTATAAGTGTTATATTTAACCATTGTGACCCACAGCAAACACTTTGTCTTGTCCAGGAAAAAGAACATTTCTATTTTTACCTCTTATCACCATCCCACTGATCTTCAGAGTTCCTTTGCCTTCTTTGCACTTCACTCACTAATTTGTTTTTAATCAATTACTAACCATAACAGAGGGGAAAATTGGAGTTTTGTTTTGCAGTCTGATGAAAGTGCTGGATTTAATATCTCTTTATGGTAAAAAAAAGTATTTGGTCTTTCAAAGAGCTAGGTTTAATTGCAAAACTCATAGTGCAGTTTTTTAATAAGTCTGCCTGCAAATTTGCCAGGATGAGGGTATCATCTGGTGAGGGCATTCACCTAAAGCCAATTACATCTTTATTTAAAATTTAGGTTAGATGACTAAATGCTGAAATCAGTGAAGTTATTGAAATCCCAGCTGTTTGTGTGAAGCGACAAGTTGGATGAGCAGAAGCAGCTCAGCTGGGCAGAGCCTTTCCAGCCTTTCCAGCCTTTCCAGGCAGCTGGGCAGGCAGGTCAGCAGAAGTTAGAACTTTACAAGCTGTTTCTGGTGTTGTGCCAGGAGGAAAATGGACCTGGCTCCTGCAAAACTAATGAGTTGAAGCACAGCTTTTGTTCAGATCACTGAGTCCTCCAGAGACCTTAATTACAGAGGGACAGAGCTTCAGGATCAATTACTGAGATTTCAGTTCACAGTGACAGAACTCCCCTTTCAAAATCAACTTGGTACCTCTTTTGCAAAGTCCAAGGGCAGCTTGGGCTGAGGGGTTCCTGCAGTGCTGCAGTGAGAGGTGGAGCAGGGCTGGGCTCTGAGGACACCCCAGTTCCTGAGCACTCCCCTCAGACAGGCACATCCAACTCCTCCAGGGGCCACTCGAAGTGAGGACCCTAAAGGAATGCCCAGACCCCAAATCTGTCTGCAAAAGTCCTTCTCCCAGCTGTGTGTGCAGGCCATGCAACACAAACCCTCGAGCTGCTGCAGAATTCCACAGCAGAAGCAGCCAAGATACCCTGGAAATGCATCCCTACCCTTCCTCCTGTATTTCCAGACAAAAAGCCTGCTGCTCTTCTTATCCTGGTGTTTTTGCTGCAAGAATCCTTCATCTCCAGCTTTACAGCACCATCCAGAGCAGCCAGGGAGTCTGAATGCTCAGTGTTTATTGAGTTGCCCTTCCCACTGCTCCCAGGAAAGGGTGGCCTTGGATAAGTATAACCAGACAAGTAACACTAATTTCAAGAGTTCCTAATGTGTATCATGTTGTCAACATCATTAAAATCTGGAAAATAGGTGTAAAATGCAATCAAATAATAATTCTAATAATTTAACTCTGACTTTCCAAAAGTTGTTTTGCAAGGCACGCAATGGTGGCCATGTATTTCAAAAAGTCATTGAGACAGTGTTTCCTTTTCAGGGTAAGTTTTGGCCTCACCTGCACTAAGAATGTTTTGGTGCTTTATTAAAGGAGACAGGGAGTGGGTTTGTGGCAGCAGCTCACAAGAAGCCCTGATGCTTTTCTGCACATCTCTCACTGGTATCTGGGTGCAAAGAGAGCAGGGCACTCCTTCCAGGCAACAAATCCAAATCCTTGCAGGACAGCTCTGACCAAATCAACCACTTGAATATTTGTTCCTCCCCTCTTTGTCTTCCCAAATGAAGTCTTAGTTAAAGTTTGGAAGATCTGGAGAAGCTACTCATTTTTCAGCTATTTGGCCAAAACACAACTAGAGATGAAGGAAAGCATCTCTGAGCTTGGGAAACTGGCAGTGCTATGGGAAAGCTCAGTCACTTGAGATGTCCAGACATAAGTTAAGATCAAATTTAAAACACTGAGGGGCAGCAGAGAAAGAGAAAGGACAGACTCAAACTGAACAGACTCAATCAGGATGAAAGGGAACAACCTGGAAGTTCAGTAAAAGCCTGAGGAAAGTGAACTGCTGATGTTTAGCATTATAGACAGGCAAATACTTGATTCAAACTGAGCAAACTTCAGCTAAAGCATCAGGAAAGATGGAATAATAGTCCCATGTTTGGTTTAGAAAGAATCAAGATCAAAGTTGCACTGAGACAGAGAGGAAAAAACCCAAAACTTTTTCCTCAAATGACTTCTTCCTTAAAACAGCTGACCTACAGCTAAGAATATTCAGGGCAACATAGATGAGTGTATTAGAAAGATGCTACCCAAGGTCACAAGCATGGGAAGAACCTGAATAACTGCAGAGTCTGAGCCTGGAGTGACAGGACACAGGAGAACAGCTTCAAACTGACAGGGAGTAGGTTTAGATGGGACATGAGGAAGAAATCCTTCCCTATGAGGATGATGAGGCCCTGGCACAGGTTGCCCAGAGAAGCTGTGGCTGCCTCATCCCTGGAAGTGTCCTAGACCAGGCTGGATGGGGCTTGGAGCACCCTGGGATAGTGGAAAATGTCCCCTCTGGGGCTCTCCCAAAGTTTCCCTGCTCCCAGCAATCTGCCTTTGGGAGCAGCTGGTGCTGCTCAGTGGCAGGAGTTGATGCTCTGGAGCTTGTTGGGAGACATGAACCATGAGATGATCTCCTGCTAAAGCTGGATTAAGAGAGGCTTTGGGGTCTGGTGGGACATGTGGAGCAAGAGGCTGGATTCCCTAGACATGGCAGTCTTAACACTTGAATTTCCCCCCCCGTGCCTTTCTAAAAATTACTGGCTCAAATACCAGGATTATATATTTTGCATTTTGGGGGGTTCTAAAGCCACTTCAGTTTATTTCTCATATTGGAAGCAGTGCTTTTTTAATGAAAAGAGCCAAAATTGAGATGCTGAAGTGTTTCAAACACAGAGCATCACAACAAAATACTTCCGGGAAAGGGCTGACAATCACAGTTGCATAAAATGGGGATTTAACTATTTTGTAACAGCTTTATAACTGATCAGTAAAATGAGAGGAAAATCAGTTTTCCTAAGGAGCTGGCACAGAATATTTAGCTGCTCAAAGGGCTTATTGTAGAAAATATATTTACCAGAGAGAAAATGAAGTCTGGAAGAGAACCAGCTCCGGGCTGAATGAATTTGAAAAGGTTCTTTCACTGCCTATGCAAGTTTAGTCTATAAATCAATATTATTAGGGCTTAATTTTAAAATTTTATTTCTTAACTGGGAGGAAGACCTGCTGCTAAAAGAAGCCAACATGAATTTAATGTGCTCATTTGTTGAAAGCATGCAATTACAGCCTGAGCAAACTGCAGGCAGCACACAGACAATGGGAGCAGGAAGAGTCCTGCCCTCCCAGCCACACACAGACACACAGACTGAAGCGAGAGGCACAGAGCTTTACCTTTCTGGAGCTTGGATGCATTGTCCTGTATCCAGCTGAAGAGATTGGCAAAGTCACAGTCACAGACCCAGGGGTTGCCCTCCAAGCGGATGGTGCGCAGGGAGGGCAGCGCTTCCAGGGCTGCCACGTTTAGGCTCTGTAAGTTATTGTCATTCAATTCTAACACTTGGAGCTGGTCCAGGTTCTCAAAAGCAGCCTCGTCCACATCCACCAGGTTGTTGTTTCCAAGGCTCAGTTTTATCAGTTTCTCTGCTGATTTGAATATCCCAGCATCGAGCTGTGTTAAATTATTGTAGCTTAAGTCTAAATACACCAGTTTGGTAGAACTGCTAAAAGTGCCCTCTTCTAAAGAGGTGAGGGAGTTATTCCTGAAGTCCAAATAGACCAGATCTCCATAAAATATAAAGAAGTCAGCTGGTATTGCCTGAATGTTGTTATCAGCTATAAGAAGTTTCCGTACATCCAGTGGGAAGGGATTAGGAACACTTGGGAGTCCTTGATCCCGGCAGTCTATGGTGTGATAGTCCATACAGCTACAGACAGCAGGGCAAAGATGACCCCCAGGCAGGAAAAGCAGGCAGGCAAAGCCAGCAAAAGGCAGGAGGCAGGAAGGAAAGCATGGCAACATCGTCAAGGATCTGAAGGCTGTGATGAGCACCACTTCTAGGAGAAAGACATTTTGCTCAGCTGAGCAGGAGTGCCTGGTACTGGTGTGTGTGTGTGTGATTGTATCCAGGAGATCACATATCATCACAGATCCGATAGCAGCAGTCTGGAGGGGGAGGGAGGAGAGAGGGAGGGAGGCAAATGTGAGGATTTACACTGTCAGAATATTATGATGCTGAACAGGGTGAGGAAAGCGATGATTGGGTACACGGAGGATCTTTCAAAGGACTCCCTTGCTTTTGTGAGCTAAAAAAAGCCCAGAGCCTGTTTGAGTATTTGCTGTACATTCCAGCAAAGGGGAAATCACACCTGATCCTGTGACTCTGACAGCAACAGCTTCTGCTTCAGAAGCCCCTCAGGTAAAAATCCCTGAGCTCCCTTACTGTGTTTCTTAGCAGGAGCCTCCACCAAGGTGACCAACAGCCATGGAAGTGCAACTGAGGGTCAGGCAGTGTCCTGGATGCCTGCTAAGGACAGTCTTCCCTTTTTTTTGCAAAACAGGAGCAGAAGGGGGGAGCCCAAAGACAGGGAGTGCTGCTTTGTGCTGTTTCTGGATTCCTCAGCTGTTAGAGCAAGCCTGTCCACATTATCTAAATGTGACTCAGTACCTTTTAGCCAAGAAGAATGGTTAAAGCAACAAGGAATATGCTCTCCAGGGTGAGGGGCTTTTCCTTCCCATTTTAATGGCCAAAACTACTTTCTACTACAGCACCAGAAATGTCTGTCGAGCCACATACAAATGCCAAATGTGGATCAAATCTTTAGCTAGTTAAAATTGAACAGGTTTTCTTCTTTTTCAGGGGGTTGAAATATTTGACAGTCAATCTGCCTGTCTCCTGTGGGACAGCAGAAATGATTTTGCAACAAGGCATCTGTGTTTTCCTGACATCCTCAAACCCACACCCACAAAGGCAAGTCCTCAGCCAGCTACACACTTAACTTTTAACTCCTTCCCTCCCTCGTTTTGCAGGGTGTGTGAGCAGAAAATGGGACTGGAGAGCAGGGGTCACACCTGTGTGCTGTGATGGAAGATTTTTCTAGAGACAGATGGTATTTGGGTGCTGTGGTGGAAGATTTTTCCAGAGACAGATGGTAATTGGGTGCATGTATCCTGATGAGAAGAGCACAAAGTCCAACACCTTTGGCAAGCTCATCCTTAGATCAAAAAGAAGCCAGAAATCTCAATTTCAGGTCGTATTTCATAACTGGATTCAGAGTATCTTTCATCCAGAGCAGGGGACAGAAATTTCCTTCTAGGACAGCCTTTCCTCCAAGATACCTGTGCCTGAACTCAAACAATGAAAGCAGTATCACTCACCTCTCCTTTGGTACATACCTAGAAACACTGAACTGCTGGGAGGGAACAAAGAGGGAGCCACGCTGCTCTCAGTAGCACCACTGACAGAAAAAGGTGGGATGGGCACAGACTGAAAACCATCTGAACACAAGGAAACACTTCTCTTACTGTGAGGGTGGCCAGGCTTCCCAGAAAGGTTGAATATCACCACAAAACCCAGCTGGGGACAGCACTGGGCAAACTTATTCTGACTCTGCTTGAGCAGGGGACTGGACAAGTTGATTTCCAGATGTCCCTTTGAACCTCAGCATTTCTCTGCACTGCTCTTGGGAAATGAACATGCCAAGGTTTGTACCTTTGGGCTCCTCTCTCACATTTTGCAACACACCTTGTTTCTAATTCATAGGTCTTTTTGCTAAACCATCTTGAGACAGCCTCTGGATCCCTCTCATAAAGACAAATTCTGCTCCAGGTCCCTTTCATGTCTTAAATTACTTTGAAAACACCACCCAGAAAGAAATGGGCACAGATGCCTCTATAAATCACCAGGGCAAAGCCCAAATAAATTCCTGAGGTGATTATTTAAAATATTTACCTTTAAATTACAGAGGAAGTGCAGTTTGACAGGCTACCTCTGATTAGAAAAACCCAAACATGCAAAATAACTCTTGTGGTCAGGATTCATTGAATTGGCATCAACAAGTAACTGCAACTGGTATTTCTCAAGCAGAACTGATGCTTTTTAAACTCTTAGTGCTGTATCTTGCAAACAATTGCTCCTGCTGCAATCTACCAGTTTTCTGCCTCTAATTTAGCTGAGGCTTTAGGTCTGAGATAAAGATGTTCCTAACACAGCAAAGCAGAACTGATTTGATATCTTTAGCAATGTAATTTTATATGGAGAGATTCAGCTCTCTTTTAAGAGCAGGTATTTATTCACAGGATTTAAGGGGCTCTGCTGCTCCTCCTCTGCAGACACCCCCCCCCCTCTTTTCCTATCAAGTGCACAGAATCAGGATGTGACATTTTAATTTCCAATATGCCTCAGCCTTCACAGATGGGAGACTACAGACAATAAGGCATAATTTGTGAAAGTTCCAAGAACATGTTAGTGGCAGGGGTAGGAAAAGGACTCAGCTTCCCTAAGATCTTATACCACCAGCCCTTGCTAAAACTACCACTCCCTTCTGCACAGAACTGACCTTCCTTTTAGGCAGCTGCTCACCTGTGTCCCTTACCTGTACCCAGCCCACCTCAGAGCTGTTCTGCACACTCATGTGCAGCTGGCAATGTCTGCACACAGACTTCTCCTGGCTGGGGTCTTGGTGAAGGGGCTGGCAGGAGATGAGGGATTACTATCAGGCTCTGGATATTTTGGGAGAGGTGTCCCATAGGTTTGTGAAGCATCAGCCCTGCTCCCACAGCACAAAGGGAAACAGTTTCTCTGCCAATGTGTGACAGCTCTGAGCTGCTGCACAAGCCCAGCTGCAGTGCCTGCCGTGGCCTGGTGCCTTTCTGTGCTGGCTTTGATTTCAGAGACTTTTTTCCTGACCCATCTTCCTCTGTGCAACATTTCCTGTTTAATTTTGTCTTTTTTAGCTGCTGCTTATTTCTGTTTCTCAGCTGTTTCCCTCACAGCACAGAAATTCTTTTCAATCCTTTTGAAGCTTCATTCACTTGCCAAACATTTTGTGCAATTTTGAGTAGCAGGAAGAAGGCAAAAGCTTTCTATCTAAAAAAAATATTAAAGCTTTACTTTTTAAAATCGTTTATTTGCATCAGTCAGTGCCAGTAACCTGGGGGTTTGGCTGTGATGTGCTGAGTGCACAGCACCCTCTTGTGCCCTGGGACACTGGGCAGCCACAACTGCTCTGCTCCCTGCAGGTGAACTGTTAACGAGTTTTACCACATTCCTGCAGTTTGTCTGTCTCTCAGATCCCCTTCTTCCTCTGTCTGTTGAAGAAATCACAATCCCTCTGTGTAAGAAAATAAAGGACACAAATCAGGTGTTGTTCTTATGTGCTTCAGCTGACACTGTGGCAAAACACAGAACTGCTCCAGTGAGCAGTCTCAGAAATAAAGAGGTTTTATAATCTGTGCTCCTTCAGTGCCCCCAAGCAAAGGCCCATAGCTTTCCCACCTCTTTTTCATATTTCCAGTACTAAATTTTAGTTCATACAGGTTTGAAAAAGCACAAACTTCCCGACTGGAAATTGATGCCCAACAAAAACCCCAAATATTCTTCTTCCACACAGGTGGGATCTCACATCAGATTTTGGCTGTCAGCTGAATTATGTGTGATCCTGCCTTCCAGACTCCCCTAAAGGGACAGAATGGGTTTGAAAACATGCTTGTAAATCAGAGTAACAGCTCCAGTTCTAGTTCTAATTGTAGAGGAATTTGTTTTGAATCCTTCTGTGGAGAACAAAGAAGGAAAACCAATTTCTCTCAACACCTCCCAGTAGTAGGAGTTGGAGAAGCACAACAGTAGGCAAGCTTTGGACTAAAAACAATGATATGGATTTACATTATTTAGGTTTTTATTCAGGATACTACCAGGAGAAACCCTGATAATAAAGGCAGTGACAAGGACTGGTGCCTGCAGTATTGTATCACATCAAGCAGCAAGAAAAGAAGAGAAAACACATTCACTCCTGACACAGTTTCCATCTTTCCCTCAGAAACTTCCAGCATTCCCCTTAAAAGTGCTCAAAACTTCCCCAAATAATTTGAGTAAAGGAGTTAAAAGGGAAGAGCAAGCCCTGTGCAGACACACGTGAAGGATTCAGATCTCAGCCAGGAAACCCTTCCTTACAAGAGGCTGGGACTGAAAACTGCCCATCCTCATGCACATTTTTGAGCAGCTAATTGAGCATATTTCTCCATGAAGGAAGTTATTATTCCAGGCTTATGCTTCACTGAGTTAAGGCACATGTCACAGCCAGGCTGCAGTACCAGGTGCACAGAATGATGGCAAAGGCTTTTCCTGCTCATCATCAGACATCACAAGGTGTCCTGGGCACCACTGCTTGAGCCTGAGTGCCCAACAGTATGTTAATCAGTTCAGCAAGCACTGAAACCAAGTGCTAAGCAGCATCTCTGAACAGGAATCCCATTTTTATTCAGGTCTTTACCATTTTGGCTCTAGTGTTGTTTTTTTTTTCTCTTGAGAAAAATTTTCCCCTGCTCTAACTGGGCAGTTTTGTGACTGCAGCCAAGGGGTTCCTCTGGGCAATTTTCCTTCTGCTCTTGTATCTAAAAAGGACTGAAAAAGCAAATGTCTTAAAATTTATGAGATGGTAGAAACTGTGAGCTGAAGCTTTGCCTTACACCTGCCCTGTCCTTCTCTGCTGCTGCTGCTGCTGTGCCACTGGGAGGGAAATTGCATCAAAATTAATCAGTGTGGCAGCAGCAATGATTGAATTTGAAAACTTCAGACACTGCAGTTCAGCAGCCAAACAAGACCAGCCTAAACCCATCAAAAGGCTTCCATCATCTGCCCCAGACAGCGCAGCTTGCACAGATATGTGGTCACTCCCTTATTGCAAAGCATTTACAGTCACTAAATGCAGTCATGAGAGAGGGAAGAGTGTGAATTATATTCCCCTTTTCCCTCAGGAATGAGTTTGTCTCCAGCTGCTGCAGTGTATTCTCCTTGCCCTCTATATAGCTGATGCACTGGCCCAGAATTACCAGAGGTTTAAGCAAATTAAAGGCAACTGAAAGTCCTCCTAAAATGCTGACAGAGATATGTTGACATTTATCCACTGCTACTGAAGTATGTAATGAAAGGAAAGGGAGTATCAGGATTTCTCTCAAATCACAAAATCATCTCAGCTGGAAGAGACCTTTGAGATCACATTTATTTGGTCAGATTTACCAGTAGGTCTGTAGAGATCTGAAAAACCTCATGGAGATCAGAGATCCAAGATTTTCTAAAAGCTCAGGCATTTCTATAATAAAAATTACTCAAGAAACATAACACAGGATTTGCTGAGGAAAATTTATAAAAGTCAGAGGCTTTAAAGCAGCAGCTGGAGCTGAACACAATATCTGAAACTTGTTTCAACCTGCACCTTCTTCAAGCAGTGAAGCTGAAGGAGAGCAAGGCAGTTTGAGCAAATTCTCAAAGCCTCAAGATACCACAAAACTTAACCCAGCTCTGATGCAAAGTTTAACAGGCTGGATTTTTTAACCCATGATTGCCATTATAAACATGGTCTATTTGTTTCAAAAGACAGGACACCAATAACCCTTGGGAATTGCTTTCCTCCTGATCCTTCTGGAGGCAAAAGCTGCTGAACACCCACCAGAGCTGAGCAGAGGGCAGAGCATCACCAAGGAGAATGTTCCAGTGGAAAGGAGGCAAGTTCTCCTTTACTGTAAGGAAGGAAAACCAGAAATCATCTTGAAATATCTGCAAACTGAGTTTGTATTCTCTCAGGAGGGAGTGTATAGATTGAATTTGTCCTCTGTGCTCCCAAGAAAACCTTTTGGGGAGTTTGCTCTGCTCCAAGAACAGCAAATGGATGTGCAGCAATTAAAGCAGTTGACAGGAAAATTGTCTGAATACAAAGCACCTCCAGATCATGAGGTATGCATGGTACAGCAGAGACTGTAAAAAACCACAAACCACAAAAAACCCAGACAGACCCCTCAAAAGTGCCCCAAAACAAACCAAAAAAGGACTCCAATTAATTTTTTGATTAACCCTGTAACACTGATGGGCTAAATTTCAGGCCAAAGGGGATGGTGCACTTGAGAGGATTTTATGCAAATTAATACCAAACATACACCCAGCAAGAAAAGTTCCATTTACAAAGGCACTGATTTAATTGGAGGTCAAGGTCTTTTAGTGACTCCTCAGTCTGCTCTGATGAGGGAATTTCACAAAGACATTCTGTGAAATGTCTTCTGTGGCTGTATTTATTTAACTTATATGTGGTACAAGCCATTCACAACAGGAGTTAAAAAACAGGCTGGACCTTCTAAATCTTTTCTGTAATGCAGAGAAAACAAGCCCAAGACAGTCATTAGTACTTCCTTCCCTTCTCCATTATTGATTGTTGCTGCCTACACTCCATGGATTTAAATATGCAGAAAAGCATGTTTGTGTCACTGGAAATTCCAAGCATCAGCTGAGAGGCAGAAATAATGGAAATAATTATTACACTCTTCTCTGTTGCCCTTTACCATAAAAATACTTCATGAAAAATACAGTTAAGTTCTTAAAAGATCAGACTACTTTCAAAATAGGGCTTGAAAACTGTCTTTTAAAGTGCACCTCATGCTCATTGAATTCTCAGGAGTGCACAATTCCATATTTTACAGGTCTATTCTGGACAACTGGATTCCTGCAAAATAATTACTGCACAAAAATGCATCTATCCCTACACTGGAACCATAGAGCACTCTGGAATACAAAGGGACAACCAACAGCAGATTAGGACTTGAGGAAGGATGAGGAACATGAGACTTTGCACCATGGTCAAATGGAAGTACAGTGACAGGATGTGCAAATGTGTGTTTGTGTGTATGTGGCCATGGGCCCTTACACTTGAACTTCAGAGCTCTTTCTGTGGACAGATCTGTCATCCTTTTTAATCCTATATTAAATAAATCAAATTCCCACTCTAAAGTCCAGAATCCCCAGGTTCTTTTATCCTACATGAAGAATAAACCCAAACAAAACAGTGACAGAGATCCTTGAACCAATGGGATGAAATCCCCTGGTGCAAAGGACTGGTTTCTACCTTTGAAGTATAAAATAAATGTTGAAAACACCCCCTGCACTGTACTGTCTGCAAAAAAAATGTCCTCAAGATGACAAAAACTCGTTATAGTTACCATCTTTATAACTGAGGCATCCACAGTCCTGCTCATGGCAGATGATCCTGGCTGCTCACTTGCCTTCACTCTAAAAGGGACCTTTCCATCCTCCTCGAGGTTCCTGTGGCTGTGCAGAGCTGTGTCCCTGAGGGAAGGCAGCAGACCTTGATGTGATGCTGTGTGACATCTCTCTCACCCCGTTAATGAGCTGCCTGAGATGTCAGGTGGAATCTCAGCAGCAGCAGTGCCCCAGGAGCGTGTGGAGCCCACCACGCTGCCTCTGGAGCCTCCTTTCCACAGGCATCTTGGTGACCAACCCTAATTATTACAGTGAGTGGCTTTCATAATTGCCTCAGAAACCGCTCAACTCACTGGCAACAGACTGGGGGACTTCTCTGGTACTCGGTGATATAAAAAATAACATCCTGGATTTTATTGCAGTCTCACTGGGAGTGGTGGGAGCTGCTCCAACACAGGATCCTTCAGCCTGTGTGTGGTTCCAGTTGGAATATTGGAATTCAGTAGGACCCTTGGTATGGGAGTGGAGGTGCCTGAGCACCCAGGAGCTGTCCCACACTGACCTGGAGTGCCCTGTGCCTGTTTTCTGGCTGTAATTAACCTCTGGCTAAATCCTTCACACATCTGCTTCAAAAGCCTTCTGCAGCTCTGGGGTCTGCCCCAGCTCAAAGACAGTAAAGCTGAGTTACATCACCAAAGGAAGGTAAACCCCAGAATTTCCTCTCTGGGGAATGTTAGTGAAGTTAATGGGCACCGTGCAGTGCTGTTCTCAGGCATCACAACCTGAAATGGGTCTTTTTTCTTCTATTCTTTAGTAGCATCAAAAATAAATCCATCTCTCAAGAAAGGAGTAAGTGAAGTCTCTTAAATCTCAAATTTGAAGGGAACACAGAAGAGAAAGTGAGTTTGCTTCAGGCTCTTGTAAATTTTTAAGAAAGTTAATGGCACAAAAAAAGAATATGGTAAAAATATTGTCCACGTGGTAACATGTGGAATGCACTGTCCATTTTCTCAGGCAGTGCTACAAGCAAAAAGACATTTTTAGGGATTGTTGAATGACTGCAGACTAAAAATAGAGAAATGAAAAAATGTCTAAAAAAACACGTTCATTAAAAAATAAAACTGAAAACGACTTTTTGTTGCATTGTTATTCTTGGGTCCCTAAAGGCAGGACCTTTCCTTTCACCAAAATGACATAAGGAGTCACATATTATCCAGAAGAGCAACTTTCCCCTGGCTGCTATCCCAGTCAGGTATTACATGGTCAGAGGAACAGAGTTAAAAATTGTACCAATAAGAAGTGTTTAATGCCCAGGTTTTGAGTAAGATGGATCAGCCACTTGTGATGCTAAAAAAATTTCATCCAATAAAGGATTAGTTAATGCAAACATTCACAAAAGCCCTAATGATTTTTAGTTTGTTTTCACACTTGTCACTCTTCAGAAAATCCGGTTTACTGCAGTATTGTCACTGATGAGGTGGCAGCAGGGATCATTTTTTGTTCCTTTTCAGAGCCCTGTCTGCTCCTGTGGCACATCTTCATTCCCTGCAGGGACAGGGGCAGGGGCACCACTGAGCCAAGGATTCCTGGGGAGCTCTTGGGAAGATTTATGTGCACACAGCTTTATGCAACATAAATGTTTCTATGCAGTAATGAAGTACAAGTCAAACTCCATGGATACACATTCTGAGGTAAAAAAATCCATTTCAAAGCTGGAGTTTTACTTTACCTTACACTTAGAGTGTAATACCTTGGGGCCTCGGTTTCCCTTTTTTAAACAGGGGTAAAACTGCTCCTAGACTTATGGGCTGTAACAGAAGATATTTAGATCTAAGTCACTCATTTTAGGAGTAATCTTGTTTGCTATAAAGATACTGAATTATCTGTGGTGCTTGCAGGCGATTAAAATTGTTAATATTCTTTGTACTTGCTGTACAGCTGTCTACGCCTACAAATCCATGAATCATGGTCCTCTAGTTCAGTTTTCTACAGAGAAAGCAAGATATTATTAACAATCCAATAAAGAAAAACCCTCTTAATTCGCTGCTTGTATTTAATGAATTGATTTATAGAATAGAGACAGTGTTGGCACTGGAGAGAGAACCTGCAATACTTATTTCCACTCCTATCTACTGGATAACCTTGGGAAAGTCACCACAGTGCTCTGCACCTCAGTTTCCCCACCATTTCATATGGAAATAACTCGAAGCAGCAACAGGATGGAGCTTTAAAGTTAAATGATATTCACTGCAAAAGCTTTCAGCATTTCCACGTTAAAAGGCCCAGGGTTTTAAATATTTATTTTTTAACAACACAATAGTGCCTTGATCTGAAGATGTGTGTAGATGGCTTGGGGCTATTAAAGTGCTGAGCAGGCCTCCAAGAGTGCAGCTATCTCCTTCTCCTTTGTGTCCCAGGATTAGTTTATGCAAGACAGGTCTTGCAAATACAGAGCAAAACATAAAACATTAATTCCCTAATTTACAGCATGAATTAACTTACCCCTTAGATAGGAAAATCCTGCATTTAAACTGCCTTTCCTTGTCTCCCTGGACTGAGAAGCTGCTGCCACACAAAGTGGTCCCAGGCAGTGGTTTGAGTAATGCAAATATAAGGTCTATCTTTGTGAACTCCTTTTAATCCTATTCCTTGAGGTCCACCTTCCCCTGGCACTACCCACTCTCAAGTAATCATTTCACTTTATCCAGACATAAATTATTTATGCTGTAGTCCAAACAAGAATCAAACTCTGAATCTGATAATTATTATTACTACAATGAAGATTCATTAAATGTTTTTGGTGTCCTTTGTTGCTCTCATTCCCCTTGCTATGACATTTATTCACTTTGTTTTTCAGGAAAACAGCGCAATATTATAAACATTTAGCAGAAATGTTTGTAAAGCCATGCTCTCAGTCTAGTATTTCTCCTAGACAAAGCATTTGCAGTGGCAGCTGAGCCTCTTTGTTAAACTCACTGGTATAGAATTTCATTTTAAGATATTGCAGTACATGATTCAGGGCCACGTCAGTGCAGTAATATGTGAATGAATCCAGATTTTGCAAAACAGCAGAAACATCCATGATCTCTGCCCTGATTTCAATGCTTGGATTCATTTGAGTTGAGGTGTGCTTTGCTCCTTAATAAAATTCTCCAGATTGCTGCTCCCTGTTGATGTGGTTGTCAGTCAGAAGGTGAGTTGGGGTCACCACGATGGTCACTCGAGACAAGCCCTGGTTTCTGTGCTGAGATCTCTCTGCCTTGTTTCTCACCAAACCACACATTTCCATCCCCACCTGGACACAGAGCTGGGGTGGAAAACCATGCTGCTTCTTGAAGATGTGACCAAAAAAATTGTAGCTCAAACCTTACTTGTCTGGAGTGTATTTCTCGGCTCAAATTCCTCACTGGGATTAGGGAAGTGATGGAATCCAGCCCTGCACTGAAGGAATTTCATCCCAGCCAGGACCTGTGAACGTCTCACTCCCTCTCGTGGCCACAGGTACTGTGGAAATGGGCTCTTTTTGTTTGTTCACTTCCATTGTTTGCAGATAAATCCCAGTTACGGTCAGGAAGGGCCACTGGAAAACACCACTGCTCTCCCTCCCTGCCCACATTCCCGGGTCTCCACCCCCACATGGACCTGCTTTTCTGTGCCTCCTTTCCCTCCCTCATTTGAAACACAACTGTTCTTTCCACCAGTCTTTGTTCATTTGTGCACTTCCTCCACAAAGCTGCTTATTCTTGGGATCATGCTTTGGACACAGAAAGAGAAAGAATCCACATATTTTGTACATGATTCCTCCCTAAAATCAGAGTTGAAATAGGTTTTTTTTCATAGAACTTCATGGGGGTAGTATTTGTCATCTATTCATCCATGTGCATTTCATTTCTTCTCAAAGACTCATGAGTTCATTCAAAGAGACAATTAGTCATTTAATGAAGAACCAGCTGTGCCCTGGCCCCTCTCCCTGTAATCCAGGCAATTCTCCTACACCTTGAAAGTACCCAGACAGCTCCTGGCTGGTGTTAGGACATAGCATGGCTTCAAAAAGTCCAGGGACTGTCCCAGGTTCTGCTGAAATTCCTACCAGGTGTGACCTTGTCAGGATCTCAACATCTCTTGCTATATTTCCAGCACACTATCACAATGTGTATTTAAAAAAATTAGGGCATGTAAATTCCTACTGACAGGCATTTGCTTTATCTGTATAAGCTCACTCTCCAAGTAGTGAAAGGCTCTGAAAGTATTACCAAACCCATAGGACCATTCTGCAATAAATGAGACTGAGTACACAGTCTGTGTGTTTTCCCCTTCTGGCTCCATTGCTGTGTTACTTTCCTTATATAACTGTTCTAGTCAAAAAACACTCCTGACCTAAGGAAACCTACGCCAACCTTATAATTTTTTGTTAAATACATGGTGGTCAGTGACAGGTTTAAAAGTAGTAAAGAGTGGGCATTCCATATTTAACTCTGAGTCACTCCATTGTATGTCACGTAGAGACAGCTGCTGGCAGACCTTGAGAAGACTTTTTGTGGATAAAGCACTCACTGACAGAAATCCCAACTCCAGGGTGTCCTGAGGAGCATGTCCACTCCCTACAATCAGCTCTTAATCTGCTGAACTCCATGAAACTTATGTTTCCAGGACTGTGTCCCCTGAGAGTTTCTCTCTCTGGAGAAAGGCTCATTGAGGAAGCAGCTGAAAGCTCTGCTCTGAGTCCTTATAAACAACCAACACTCATATCTTCTTGAGAAAGGCACTGCAGACCATCTACCAAGTGTCTCCTATTCCCTTCACACCTGTGTTTTTCAACAGTGTTGTCTTAAATAAAAAATATAATTCAGGCTTTTGTGTTAAATGAATTCATCTCCTTCTAATGAAAAACCTTAAAATATGAACAAAATCCAGTTTCAGCTTTGAAACTTCAACATCAAATGACAGACTTTGAAATATCATAGAGAAATATTGCCATTTTACATAGACCAACTTGCTCTACATAAAACTACTGTGCAGCCCTCTGTGCCCCTTCCCTCTCCCAGCACATCTTAATCAGTTCTTTTCAGGACTGACTAAAATGCTATCATGAAGAGCAGCAACTTGCACAAAGATCTGCCCATAAATCTCAAATGAAACTATTTAAAGTGTAGAGACTTGCTTCTTTCTCTTTAAATGCATTTATTTTGAGAGGCAATTCAATACATCTAGATTTCCTGGCTAGGATGGCACCTGGCTGCCTCAGAATTTTTCTCTCTCCTGTACAGTCTGGAGGCACTGACTCAATGTGTGCCCATTTCTCAGATCCTAAAACATTTTTGGTTTCCTCTATGCCCCATAGATTGGAAGGCTGGTTTGTGAACACTGGTATATATTGATTTTTGGTGAAACTGATTTATATCAGCTGAAAATGCAACACCATCTCTCTAACTGACTGACAAATATCACTACTGTTGTAGCTTAAGGACTCCAACCTCAAGCATTGTTGCAATTTTCTCATTCACAGCCTCTCTTCTCCACATCTGACAGCTTGGGCTGCTCACAGCTCTGTGCATTTATTATCCTGTCAGGAGCACAGATGGCCCAGGAACACAGTTTGATTTATACCTGCTTATCTTAAAAAAGCTGCATAAGATGCATATTTGAGTTTGTCAATACTGAGACCAGTCCCTTCCTGTAGGACACATTTGACTTTTTATTCTTTTATTGACAAGTCTGCCTGTCAGTCAGGAAAGGCTGCCTGAAACACAGACAGGGTGAAAGCAGCACCTCCCAGTTCTCCCATTCCCTGACACCAGTGAGAAACTTCAGGATTGCCATTTGAGCAGCTAGAGCCTACTGGGTGTTCTCTTCTCTTGCATTCCAGAAAACAGAAACTAAACCCACAGTGATACAAACCCAAAGTTATGACCAAGTGACACATCTTTAAGGACTGTGCAAGTCAGTGACAAGATGTGATGGATCTGAACTCTAACATTTTGGGAATAAGGGATGGTAAAAGCCATTCCTGAAGGCAAGGATCTGTAGTTCAGCAATCCCACAGAGCATAATCTGCTGGAAGATCACCTCACAGTAAAGCAGAGTTGCCTCATGGAAAGCAGATAAATAAAAAACCAAACAAAGATGGGAGCTGTCATCTGGGGACTCCTCCTCTTTCAAGTAATTGAACTTTTCTTCAGACTGAATTGGGTGTTTCTGTATTTCAGTACCTGCCAAAAGGGGTGGGTTTGGCTGCAAAGGGAAAACAGGAAATGGCTTGAAAATTAATAAAGCTTGCAGAAAACAGCTTTTATGCTTCTGACCAAATATTGCAGGGCCCACAGCTGCCCCCAGGGTACAGAAACAGGAAATTTGGCAACAGAAAGAGACAGTATTTTTTTGAGTTACAGAGCAGATTTGTAAAGGTTGTTATCAAATGGAATGCTTAATTTACACTTTTCAAGTGTTTTTACTGAAAGAGGAAGGGAAAATATAGGTCTACTTTCTATGGATTGGAGGTGTTATAAGCTAGGATTTCACTGGTTCAGTGATAATGGATGAGATGGTTCCATGGAAAGAGAAATTTTAGCACATTCATAAAAAAGTCTGTAATAAGTCAGGCAGAAGCCAGGGCATTCAGATGTGTCCCCATGCTGCAACCCCTGCCTACTCATGAGACTTTGTGGGACTGTAGAGGGGCAGCTGAGATATCCCTCTGGGGAGTGACATTTGTGTGCCCTTCCTCGAGCGTGTTTAGAGAGGATTCATCCCTGTGTGCAACTTTGGTCTGCGTGGTGGACATGGAACTGAGTGTGGATGATCATTTTCCCATCCTATGGGTCATTTGCATGAAGCCAAAGCCCTTTGGTGAGGGGGGAATCTCTGACTGAGCTCAGCCCCTGGGTTCATACAGCGACACTGACTGAGCCAGGGGAAAACATCCTCCCACACAGCTTTGCCTGTGAGGCAGAACATGTTGCAGGATACAGTCACCAGCTACTGCCCCAGCTCTGGTTCACTCCTTGCTCTCACTGAACCAGAGACTGAGCCTCTCACAAGACTCTGCAAACCACTGATACAATGGGATGGGAAGAATGGATTATGAAATGAAAACATGAGTGCTGAGTGTACTCGAGACCCTTTCCACCTCCTCCCCTAAACCACAGGGATTAAAAACACAGACCTGATCCATGCACTCATATCCTGGCAATTTGTGGGAATTGTCATAACACACACAAACCAAATGACAACACTCCTGTGGAGACCTAACCTGCATTCATGGCAGCATTCGAGCACGTGTGCAGATGCACTGCCAGGCAGCACAAACACACACTCAGGTGTGTGCTCGCTCCTTTCTGGCACAGGCACAGCACTAGGTGCTGCTTTCAGAGCAGATCAATTGTGAAATCAGAACCTGTGAGTAACTCTTTTATTGTCACAGGACCCATTGGTTTAGCAGAACTACAAACCAGTGAGCCACAGCTTCATTACACCCCCTTAATCTGGTACAGTTCAGAGGAAAATGCTCCCTCATCTCCCTGGGTCCATCCCCTCTCCCAAGGGTATATTGGCTCCTCTGAAAGAATTTTGTTGATGTTTTCAATCAGAGGGCTCAGCAGTGTCTTCCAGCCTTAATCTCCTTACACAGCAACATGCTGTCCCCATGAAGGCAAGTTCCTGCTCCTGCTGTCTTTCAGGAGCACTTCCATGCCAAGACGACAATTACCAAGACATTTCTAGCTTTTGCTCTAACTTATTTTGTACCTGTGGGCACGTTTCTTGCCCTTTGTTGCACTATGATACCAAGAGAAAAGCTGATTTTATTATATTTTTCATAGATAAATAAATTTATCTAAGGAGTTTTCCTTTCAGGAATAGGCTGGAGTGGGAGAAATAAGCTGGTATAGAAGAAACTATTCCTTATTAAGAGTAATAAAAGTATTAGAAAGTGTTGGAGTAGCCACTGGATCCTGGATATCTCTCAAGTGCCTCAACTCTATATCCAGAATATGGCACAGTTTAAAGGGAGAATTTATATAATTCAGAAAAATGCTTCTCCTTTAGAAAGACTTATTCCTAAACATGAGACAAATTAGTTTATATGAATAACCATAAAAGGTCTTCTGAATACTTTTGAAAATTGAATGAAATTCTAAAACTGCCTTCTTTTTACTCCTGTTGAGAATTTGTTAACATTTAAAAGTCACTGTTTGTTCTGGTTTGTCTTTCATAGTGTACTGCATTATTTTTTGTTCTGGAGATACATACAGAATTCCAGACATTCCATTCTGATAAGGTAAAAAAGTATTTGTTTCAATCTTTCAAAATAAGTTCCATTAAAACTGACATACTCCCCTAGCAAGCTTCAGTTTCCTCTGAGGAACATTTCCCCAGTAAACAAACATTCTTTTAAATTTGAAGCAGAGTTATCAAGAAATAATTAATCCCAGATTTTAAGATGCTGAATATTTAAGTTGCTGTTTTCCTGAAGACAATCAGCAAATACTGCCTGTTGTTTTTTGCATTGACACCAACTGTTCTCATCCTACATCCCTTTTCATCACAAAGAACACAATTATAGCTCCATAATTGATAGCTAACCACTTCCTTTGGCACCATCACTTCCAGCAGGATAGAAAATCCCTGTGGAAGGTGTTGCATTCCCCATCTGCAGCCCTTTTTACATCACTGCTTATGTTTAGACTTGTTTTGGGCCTTTGTAGCACCAAGTGTTGTGGGGTCTTTAATGACAGCTCTGACTCACATTCCCTGAGCAAAACAATCCAGCCTTGGTTTGGGGGTTTCTTTTCCTGTTTGGCTGGAGGGGGGGTTGTGTGTGAGTGTTCAGAAAAAGACAAAACCTCTGCCCCACTCTTCTGGCAGAGATTATCCTACAACTGTGGGCAGGAAGGGAGTAAATCTGTGCTGCTGCTGTGCTGGTCCCTGGTGTCCTGGCACTGAGAAGCCAAGGGAGAAGGTCCCACATTGCCTCACCCAGCTCTGTCACTGGGACTCAGCTCACACAGGAGCCCTTGTTAAACCCACTACACTCTTAAATAGATGTAACTCAGTAGATTATCACTTGCCCAAGGTGAGGCAAGATTCAGAAAAGGATGGATACTGCTCCTCAAGTCCTGTTCATCACCTTTGGTGAGCAGAGGCATCACTTACACGTGGTGGGGGTACCCAGCCTCACACTCCTGCCCTGCAAAGCCAGTGCCCAGAAACACAGACAAGGGAAAAGTAACAAGTCTTGCACTAGACTGCACTCCTAATATTGCACAAGGAAAGGAAAATCCTCTCTCTGAAAGGTGGTATCAGCTCTCCAAGGCCAGTGAGCCTGTGGGCAGAGAGAAATGTTCGAGCACAGCCAGAATGTCACTTGAGGACACAAGCTGAGAGACACAGACACACAGGAAAATTCAGACAGTATTTACAGCAGAATTAAATAGCCTGTCCTAAAAACTATTTCAGTATTCCTAAATGCACATTCAGTACCACACTTGCTTAGATAAACATGGGGGCTCACTTTGAAATGAAAAAAACATCAGTTCAGTGCTGGAAATAACGAGAAAAATGTCCTTAGTGTTGTTTCTTAAGGATTTTTTAAAGACAGTTTGCAGAAGGGAGGGAACACCTTGCTTCACCTAAATTCCTTTTTCCCCTTTGCTAAATAAAAGTCTTCTGAAAGCCACAACATGTCCTGTAACTTTAAACCTGAACTGAGATCATAATTTTGGTCCTGACCAAACAGCGTGGGGAGGGCGGGCCTGGCTGCTCATTGAGGACCACCTTATGCTGCTCCCACCCCTTGGCTAAAGAAAATAATTCTGACTCCACTCAGTTTTCTTTAACTGTTCAGTTATCATCTGAGAAAACCTCCCCTCTTTACGCTACAGCAGCTAAAGGAATATTTGGAATACCAAAGTATTTTTTTGCAGTGATTTCTTTTTATCATCTCGATTCTCCACTGCCTCTAAAAAAGTTAATCTGAATTTGGATCCGTTTGGTTTCAGGATTGGAAAGCAACTATCTAAGCAGATCAAATATGTTTATTAAAGTTCCATTCTTCATCTTCATCCTCGGGAGCGTGCCTCTTGTAGCACTTGCTCAAGAAGGTAAGGAGAAAGTTTGGTTACAATTATTTCCAGTCATTTCCTGTAATTTAACAGTTTCTCTGCTCTCTCATGGGTTACATAGTTACTCTGTCCTGGTTTTATAACTTTCTTTGATATTCTTAAGTTGCAACTGGGCATCTGTTGCCCCTGTGATCTGGAAAGAAAGACGGCAAAAGTTTTGGATGGGCTGAGTTTGACCCTATCAGGAAAGAATTGTCTGTGTGTCTGTGAGGGAGGGAGAGGGGTACGGGCAGGCAGGGAAGGCTTTCCCTCCACAGCCCTGGAAATGGCTCCAGTCTCACTGGAACACTCAGAGCAGACTCTGCAGGCACTAATTCAGTTTCACTGACATTTGGGGGTATAACTCTGAAAGTAACACGTAAATATTTTTATTCAGGAGTTTAACTTCTGTGCATAGAGACATTACAGGCTTTTAGAATTTGAGCCTTATGCAGGACTTTGCTAAGCCTAACTTAGCCATAAGCAATATATGCAATGAGGGGAACTAAACCAGGGGAAATGATTGCCAAAGACAGATTTGAAAAGTGTTATGTACCAAAAAGATTAACTTGGAAAGTTATTTATTTTGAATTTTATAAGAAAGATACAATATACATTTTTAGGGAAAATAGACATTTAAGTAATTTCACAGCTAAAGAAAAAGAGTCTGATTTGTTAACAGTAAATCAGAATTATCCTGAGCAGTAGTTGATTCTGGGAATGTCACTTTGAAACTCAGTCCTTCTGAGTGGTATTTGACTCATGGTGAATGAATTGGCCATGAGGAAATGTGGATTAGAGCTGCCATTGCCATGGAATGTGTCCCAGTAGCAGCAGAGCAGTTCCAAGTACCAGTGCTCTGAGTACAGCAACTTGAAACTCAGCCCACTGCTCTTCCAAAGCAGAGATCTACTCATCAGGCTTAGATTTGGGAACCCAAAGTGAAAAAAATTACCTGATTTTGGCCTGAAAATAATCAGTACCATCCTGCTGGAAAGAATGGAGCTATGCTGATATACACAATGTGTGGATGTTGACTTGAAACTTCTTGATGGTGTTCTGTATGGCAGACTATGAGGCTGAGATTGGGAGTTATGCTTCAAAATTTCACAGAAAAACTAAAGTCAACAGATATTAGGCAAATCACAAAAGTTGTTTTCTAGGCTCACCCAGCCACCTCATTCTTAAAAAGCATCTATATTAAATGTACCAATGCTTAAAGCCATTAGAAATGAGGCAAAACCACCACTACTTTATAGATTTGCTTTAAGTGATCTAAGATACCAGAATTACTGGTTAAAAGATGTTTCATCTTCAGGCTTTTGGGAAGATTTTAAGCATATTTTCTTTCAACTCTGCCTGAGTCCAGCAATGATCAGGCTGAAACCCTACTAGTCATAGAAAATATAAGATTTTTTCCTGCTTGCAAAATCCTACCTCTGTTTTATTACCTGTACAATTCGCATTGAACTCCAGAGCTGGATCAAGAAGTTTAGGGTTTGTGACTTTCTCTTCAGATAGAGCCAGTCATTTAGGATAACTTCCAAAGGATACACAGGAAAATGGACTCCACATAAAATAAGTCTGGAGTATTTAGTGTGTACCACTGTTGTTTACTGATATCCATCAGCAATTACAAGTTAGAACAGAGGTGAAATGGCAATGCCACCTTCAGCAATCTCTGCTGGCTGACAGGGACATGGGAGAAGGCTTGACTTGTACAGTGCTTGGTGGAGTGGCTTTATCCAGATACATGAACCTCTGGAGAACACAGAGTGGCCTGAGGGGTTTAGAGGAAAAAAGTATCTCCTTCTGATACCTCTTAACCAGGAAAAGGCCATAAATAAACCTGCAGCTACCCTTTTCTTATGGTTGGGCACTCCAGGTTATGGACTGAAACCAAATTGAGAAAAGCAGCTTTGTTTCCATCAGGAAGCATATTTCCAATTTTCAAAAGGATTTATTATTATTATTATTATTATNTCTTGTTCAGCATGTCAAAACTCAGGCAAATCTTCACACAGAGAATCAGACCAAAGGAGCTGAGATGGAAGTTGGCCTGAACAAGCATCCAAACCAGTGCTTTGCAGAGGCAACACATTTCCTGATTCCAAACCTTTCCCAGGGTGCTGTATCATTGCAGGGCATGAGATTACTCTGTTGGCTGTCACATAACATGAACAAAATTTAACATGATTGTTTAACAAGATACTACAAGTCACTTGAGCTGTACCAACTGTCCATGTGCCTCATCTTACCTAGAGGCAAACATTAGATTATATCTCCTTATGCAAGTCAGGTTTATACTGGGTCATGTTACATCTGGTTTGGACTGAAAGTAAGAACATGGACAGGATAATTCAGATAAAAAGTGTTTATCTGTTAAGTTAGCTATGAAAGACTAAAAAGTTGTCTGTTTTTCAAAATCATAATAAAGAGAATTGACAAAAACACGAGAAAAGATTGTTTCAAAAGAGTTCTGATTTACTCAAACTCTGTCACTATTTCAGTGGCAAAACTAAACAACAAAACAGGCAACTCTAAAGTCTTTTGAAAATCAAACTCTGTAATTGCTGGTTGTAAACAAAATGTACAAGCAAATGGAACAGTCACATTTGACTCCAAAGGGAACCAGTTTTGTACTAAATAAACATTGCACAACCTTTCATCCTGCATGATGAAAGCATGATGAGTACTCTTACACATGTCCCATATATGCCTCTTCACGGTATGAATCTAACTCTTCATGTCCAGTACCCAAAACAATTAGCAGAGAAAGGAGAAAATCATCTAGCTGAATCTCAGTTAGGAGGTCTACAAGTTAGTGTACCTGTATTTTGCAGTGTCTTTGTGGAAGAGCAGCAGAGAACACATAAAATTTGCTTTTTCCTCATCTGGGCAAGCAGAGAGATTTGCACATCTGTATCCCAACGGTTGGGTTTTGAATCTGTAACTTCACAAACAAAGAAAATAGTCATATTTAAGGGCTTACAAGTGGACCTTTCATGAACTCAGGCTGCACACTAAAACTGGAAACAGAGAGGCCAGATTCTCAGCTCCTGCAGTTCAGCACTTTCCACTGAATCCATGCATTTACCTCAGATCAAGGACTTGTAAACCATCTGCAAAAAAAACCCCAACCCCAAAGCAGCAAAGAACCTGGAGAGCATTTTGGTAGATAATGAGGCAGTGCAGGAAGGTTTCCAGGCTGTGAGGCTCCAACAGGACCGGGTGGTGTTTCTCCATGTGTCACTTGAGGTGAGCCACACGAGGACCACAGAAATGCCCACTGCTGCTGCCCTCCCAGCCCAGGCACATGGGCTGGCTCAGTGGCACGTTTATTTTGTTGGTTTGTTTGCTTTTTGTCTGGATGTGGTCAGGGACTACAGGATGGAACCCAAATGCTGCCAGATCCTACCACTCACAGCCTCCCAGATCCTGTCAAAGGGCCCCTCTGATTTGTGTGTGCACAGACCATCCCCTCCATGGGGATTAATTCCACAGCAAAGCCCAGAGCTCTGCAGTGCACAATTTGTTACACAGAGTTTCAGAAGAAGATGTGGGATTGGGAGTATAGGTATGCTGGGATGTGCTAAAGAGAAACAAATGAGGAAAAATAAGAGACAAATGTACTATTGATTTCCAACTCTCCATCTCAGAAGCTTGGCCAAAAACCCTCAAAGGACATAGAAGCTGATGCTGAGCACATTCTGATGTTGCTTTATGACTTCCTCATGTTTTTTCCATCCTTGTATTTGTTGATTACAAACACTACAACATCCAGCAAAAACTGCATCAGAATAATCCTTTGTGAGGGCACAATTCAGCTGCTACACCCTCACTATTTTCAGGCAAGCATGTACTCTGTTAGGGGAGCTTGAGACACTACTAAATCTGTAATGTGGACATACTTAACTCCAAACCCATATTAAAATGGTTCTATGACTATGAAACCCATCCAAACATTAGCTAGTCTATTGTTAGTGGAGTATAAAAGTCAGACTAAACACATTTGAAGGGAATTTGCCTGCTGAATGGCAATATAAAGTAGGTGGCCAAAAAATCACTGTGTGAACAGAATTAACACCTAAGAGTTTCCAGTTCAGTGTCTGGCATGAGTATTTCATACAAATGAGTTGAGGAACCTGGAAAGCATTCTGCTTGCAGATACAAGGGGTTAGTAATCTCCAACAAGGCACCTGTGAAAGAGCACATGGCTATAGCCTCAGAGTCCAGGGAAGGAAGTAATTTAGGGAAAAGATTAGTTTATTACTGTATTAGAGATAATTCTTAATTCCTTCTGTTTGCATTTACATATCCCAGTGTTTGTACACAGATGTCTGCTTTGTGCTACACACGTGTCCAGTTTGCTGATCCCTTACACCAAGTTTTGTACTTTTCTCCATGTCTGGGGTACAACTCTCCTTCCTAGTCAGCCATGCAGTGAAAGACTGAAAGTTCTGTGAACAAGAGACATTTACACCTTGATCACAAGTCCAACCTAGTTGTTCCATCCCACTCTGCTCAGAGGAAACAATTAGACTGTTAGTCTAGGGAAACAGGGTCACAGGGCAGCAAATCTCAACAAGAAAGTCATTTTATCCCATATTTATCGGATAGAAAGTCTGAGGTCACTGTACTTAGCTGACAAAGCAACATTATTAAAAGCATAAATTTAGAATACTCATCTCTAATTCTGCAAGGAATCTTCTAGAGGAATATCCTACAATGGAGTTCATAGTTTCCTTCCTCATGCCCACAGCTCTGTGGCTGATTCTATCATGCATAAGACAAAGCTTAGGAAGTTTCCAGCTTTTCCTCTCCTGGCTTTGTTTTGTGACTCTGCTTGGGGGTCATTTCACACACCAAGCACTCGGAGAGCAGTTGCTTCTCTCTATCTGCCCAGTTAAAGTACATTTTGGTTTGCATTTCTGTCAGTAGAATATTGTAACATTCAGAAGACATGTGATTTACTCGAGGAGCAGCCGAGTGGTTCTTTGCCACTTGGCACTGTCAGTTTAAACTCTGGCTTTGTTCCTTTGGCTAAGCCAGCCCCAGCAATAAAACCCATCTGTAGCAGGGTGTGGTGACCAAAGGAAATGTTTCTGACAATTCAGCAAAGCATTGTCATCACGAGCTACATGGAATACCTGAACAAAGTCAGTCATACTCTAAAAAAGGCAGAGCTAAATCCTCCCTTGTGCTTCATGACCATTTTCCAACTGGCAGATACTTTCCAAAGGTTCTGGTATTCTGTCATCCAGCTTCCTTCGTTATATATAGCAAAGCTGTCAGTCTTTGTCTAAGGAAACTGCAGAAGGCACTTCAGGGTTTAGACAGTACATACTTTCTCCTGAACAACAGTCTAGACATTTAAATACACGCCAGGGGATTTTTAATGGCATGACAGATTACTCCAGTTTCCAGAAAGAATTAACAGAGAAAGAAAATGCCAATGTTGTGGCCCCAAACAGGCCAAGGAAACAGAGCTCTTTGGATACTGCAGATATGATTTTGCAGGAGCCCCAGGTACAAATGAGAATTTCAGTTCTCATTAATGAACTTCCCTGATTTTCTAAAGTCTGAAAATTTTAACTGTCCAAAGATTCAAATTGTAAAATTCAAACAACAGAATCCAGTGTATTATATTCTCCAAACCCTGACATTTTCAAATTTTGTGGCTTAGATTCGGCAGTGTTGAACAATTCACAACAAAAGAGACACCTGTATACTTTTAAAAAAAATATCCAGAAGTATAAAAGTGATGGAAGACTATTCTCACACAAAATTAGGCAAATGTAGATTTTGGACATGACCCTGAAATTCACTTAAATTGAGGATGAAGCCAAATCAAAGACAAAACTGCTTTTGAAAGTTACAGAGCAGCTGTATTTAAAAGGCAGATCCCTTGCAAATAATGCATTTTTGTTAAACCTCCACCACCAGGGATAGAAGCTTTCACTGAACTACAACCAAACTAATTCCAATAATGAGATACCGACCAAGACTCAGTTTGCTCACAATCTAATTAAGGTCTCTAAGTGAAGAATACTTCCTCCAAAAGAGAATCCCTGTATCAGGACATAAATGCTGAATAAACTGCAGTCAAAACAGGATGGCCAAGGCACACATCCATACACAGTCCTTCAAACAACACCACTTGGTCTGCAGCAGTTCCGGAAGCAGACACTGAAAACCATCACTCAACTCCAGATGTTTGCTCAGTTACATCTCCAACAGAAAAGTGATATGTCCCAAGCCACCCATCCTGCTAAACTCTCTTCTGACTAATATTCTTACCTGTTATAAATAACTGAAGCTGATTTACTTTTTTTTTAATTTTTTTTTTTTCAAGTAGAAGCAGAGGGCAATGAGCAAAGCATTAGTGCAGTTCTTGCTAGAGGGAATCCTTTAAGGTTTACCATTTTTATCTCCTGGTCTCTTATCAGAAACGGAAACATTCTATTTTGAGGGCTTCCTATTTCAAGGACTAAGCTAAAACACAGGCTTACAACTGCCTTTACCCACTAGTGTTTGGATTTATTCAGGTTTATGCAAGGAAAGAAACAAGATCCTACAAAATTTTTCATCTTCAGAAGTATCTTTGTTGGTTTTGGAGATACCTAAAAGAAATGCTAATGAACAACAGTTTTACAACTCCCTCTCCTTTCCAACACAACCACTGTGCTTTGAAAGCAGCCCTAAGAGGTTTCTCTAGTAAACTGTCACTCTGTGCATGGAAGTAGTGAGCTCAGCTTCCCTAAGTGGGTCAGAGGATGCTTAAGCATGGGAGGCTTTCAAAGTAGTATTAAACTTTTAAAGGCATCAAATTTTGTCCTGGTGTGAGAAGCTGCAGCCTGAGAGCAGCTGGGACTTTGAACTGAAAGGCTCCCAGCTGGAACTTTGGCAGGAAGGGATGCAATGATTAATTCACATCTGCAGCAACGTATAGCTGCAAACAGAGGAGGCTCCTTGGAGACAGCCCCAGCACTGTGAGGCAATGTTTTTATTTACAACCTCCTCTAAGATGATATTAGGAACACATGCAGAAGCATCACTTAACCCTGACTCTTGCTACATTTGGCCCACATCAGATGAAACCAAGAAATGACACAAGCACACACCCCTTAAATCCCATTTACATTCCCTTTGATGTCAGTTGTGCAGAGCCTTGTACTGGGTCCAGTGAAAGAGGCTTAAAGTCCAGTAGTGCCTCCCAATTTCATTTCAATATTTAACTTCATTATGACTTTCCCTGACAAAGAGCTGTCTGGTATCCAATATTCCTTCTTACAGCTGCAGAATACTGATAATAAATTGTCTCCCAGTCTTTCTCTGGGTAATAGTTTGGTAGTGTCTGTTTAACCACCACCCAGCCACCTGCACTGTCAGGCCAAAATGAAGCTGGAAATAGAGTCCAGGGACTATTCTGCACCAAATACAGAACCTCAGCTTGAACAGGGCTGGGGCCTCAGACTGACAGAAACCAGACTGACAGAACCCAGATCAGTCTCAGCTTTGGGCAGCTCATAGGGGAGCCATATTCCAGTTTCCCTTTGCAGTTAAGGAAGGGCATCACTACCAAGGATGACCCAAATCTCAGGTGAGCTGAATTATCTTCTAGAGGCATTTATTTTTCCCTACAGACTATAAAAGAAGATAAGGGCAAGCAGACACTTTATTTAGGCGCCTTTATTAAGAACCTAAAATTAGGCAAGATTAATCTGGGCCACCTCCTTTTGTCAATCACAGTACTGAGAGGGCAAAGGCACTGAAATAGGTTTCCCACATGTCACTGATGGCCAAGAATCTGCAACAAGTATCACACAAAGAAAAATTATTTTGTGTTTCTTTGTGACATTCACCAATTTTCTACACCTTTCCTTTCCTGCCTCCACTGTCAGGCCACTTTTCAGGGCTGAAAGCTGCTGCCATGCCGGGAGTATAAGCAGCTTCTCCCAGTAAGCTGCTTGTTGTTAACATACAAAATTTATTTCACCTTCTACTGGGGGATTTTCCTCTAGTAATTGGTTTTCTCCATCTGTGCTTATTTTCAGCTAGTGAATAAAGCATGTTTCTTCAGTTCTGATTGGGATTACAAGGCAAACTGATCCATACACATTTTTTTACTGAGTTCTATTGCTTTTTCTTTGTTCACACTTTACATTTACATAGCCGTGATTGTACATCACAATATTGTATTTTAAAGATATTTTATAAGCAAAAAATAAGGATTATAAAGTAGTGCTATATCTTAAATCACACAGATATTTAGAGAGTGTCTAAATATACAACAAAAAGTCAGCCCCCTCTATGCTGCCTCAACAATACCTGGGGTATTTCAACCAAAAATGGCCAAACCATTATTTTTACCATCGAATTTGGAACTCTGATTTACCCTGTTCTACTCTTTCCATGGATTATGAAGTGATTTCTGGGAGACTGACTGGCTTAATTAGCCACTATATTTGGCCTCATGCTGGCATAACATGAATATGGTTTTTTCATCTACTACTGCCTAAAGTATTACCTGCACACCATTTTGGCTCCTAAATAGAAACTGTATCTGTATTCAGGCTTATAAGGATACAGAAATATAAAATTCTATTTACTTCAGTAAACATGGAATTAGAAATCTAAGTTTAGTTCAGTGCTTGGTCTCTTGGCAATGGGACAAAGCTCTCAGTCTTACATTGGTGGAGATGGATAAAAATTTTCTAGTTTGGTTCAGAAAATAGTTCTGGGAGCAAAGGAAAAATATTTGCTCGTTTCCAGTAGAATTCAAATGAGAGTTTTGAGCAAAACCAGATTTTTTTTCTCTCATTAGCAAATCATTTACCTTCTGCACGAAAAACTTCCTTTCAGCTGGTGTTCATTTTTTTACCAATTTTAAAACTAAATATTGTCTTTTTTACTTGAAATAACATTTTTATACTAAAAGGGGCATGTAAAAATGAACAAAAGTTAAATGAAACCATGATTAAAGCAAAACAACTTCTGAGTGATATCTGCACTGCTGTCCCAAAGAGATTCTACCCTTTTTCTTCATTTTTGACTGCTGTCAAGAAAAATGCCCATCCCTTCTAATTTCAGTCACAAAACAAAAGCTATTTACTTGCCTCTATATCATATATCAAACACATAGAGTGCATATAGGAGTATTAAAGTTTTCCATAAAAAGTATTTGGAACCAATCTAACAATTAAGAAATTGTCTAACTTCATATGCAGAGGAGATGAGAACGTTTTTAGGTCACTAAATAAATATAGTGTAATTAGTAGAAACAGTATTACAATTTAATAAAACAAAGAGGTGTGAATCCTTCTCATACACAAGGTATTCAAATGGTACAGTAATTTTCATCTTTTAAAAGAACCCCTGTGAATTGCTGTCCTTCTTCTGATCTGGTTGCTCTGATAAATAGATGCAAAATTTGAATCAAGGAAAGAATTTTTCAGAAGTTTTTGGGGCTTTTTTTGCCTCAAGTACTTGCTCAGGACATTTATTAGCTCTTTGCTTAAGTTTCAGCACTGGTATCTGGAATCAGCAGGACCTTTATGCCCCAGGCAGCACCTGGACAGGCAGCCTCACCTGGCTTTGTAATCACCAGGAATTACAAACTCCCAGGAGATCTCACACCACATTAACATCAAACTCTGCCTGTCACAGGTTCATGAATCAGCAAGAAATTGAATTAAATTATACTTAACTTTTCAACACATTCTTGGTACTGCAGTTATCTCCACGCAGCCCTATCTTTCCTGTTCTGCCTTGTTCCAGCTCATTTCCCTACTGATGAATTCTGGCTGTATTTGTAAATTAACAGGACTGTATGGGCCAAAATCTAAATATCCATTTTATAAAAGAGCACAGATGAACTAGGGGTCTAGAAAAAAAAAAAAAACCAATAAAAAAAACCAAACAGCAAGCCCTTACGTTGTTATCTAAAAATTCAAATTATGGCAACTATGGTTTGCAAATTTCAGGAAAGCTTCAGGACTGATTTGTGTAGGAATATTTCCAAACTATAGCTGCACCCACAGGCATTGATGGCAGCTCTAAAAATAAAGATTGCAGCTGGGGCTGAGCTGAAAGATGGGAGAAAGCTTTTACTATTTTAGAAAATGGAAGATGCTTGAAGTAATCTATCCCAATACATAAACTAATGCTTAGCTTGAAATCTGGAATCATCACATCCACTTTGGGGCATCTTTTCTTCATAGAAAAGGAAACATTTTCTTGGACAAAATGTTAGTAACCAGTATGTTATAAGGTTGTACCAGAGTCAAGTGATTGGTACTTCAGCTTTTTTTCCTACTGCTTTGGTCAAGAGTATAACAGAATTCAAATTTATTCCAAAGAATTTCCCATTCCCATGTGGGCAAGGGCAGGGAGGCAGAACTCACCCAGAGGTCATGTTTAACAAAGTTTATGTGCCAGAGGAGCCAGAACATGTGACTACCAAGAAAAATCCTAACTCATTTTCTAAAATTTTATTCAGCAAGCTCAGTTCTAGAAGGAGAAGAAAGTGCAACAATTGATTTCAGAGACAGAAATGACACAGAATTTGAAGAATTAGCTACAGTGGTGAGTATATAATGCTAAATAAAAGATCTTTTATGCTACCTTCTTACTCACTGCCACCTCCCACCTCTTCCAATCCAGTAGCTCTCAAATAGTTTCTGTGAACTAAACTCAAAAACTACTTGAAAAAAGCTCACTTAAAAAAAGCAAGTCTGCAAAAATCCTGCAGCCTCCTACACCTTTTGCAGTCCTACCAAGAGATCTGATGTAAAAAGCCTCATGCTGGGAAGACAAATCAGTTTATCTTGGTTTGTTTTGGTCACTGCACACATGTCAAACATGAGAGGTGACAGCTAAAAAAGCATCCACACCCGACAGACCAAGAATTTTAAATGCATGTAGGCTGAATGTACTGAGGTTTTCTTTTCCCTCTCTTCCCCCAGTTCTTGTAATTGCCCACAAGACCACACAATGTAACAAATCTCTTGCAGTTTGGAGCCCTGAGGACCACAGAAAGTTCCTTTGTCCTGGATGGAGAAACTGAAAATTCTACTGCTTACGAAGCCAACACAGAAAGTGTCGATGGTAAAAATCCCTTTAATTTCTATTTTTATACACCAAAATTCTACTGCCATCTACTAAACAATACCTGGAAATCTCAAATACTATCTCAACCTTCATTTGTTCACTTTCTATAAAAAGAACAACATCAAACCGTTGTGACAAAGTCAATAAAAGCTTTCCTTGGATATCACCTTTCAAATTGGAAGGCAACACTGTGCAAAGCAGAGGGAGTAATTCTTGTCTTTCTGGCTTTACAGGTGAACGGAGTGGGGAACCAGAGAAAACTGATGAAGGTATTAAAGAGAAGATTTGCTTATAAAGACAAAGGGGAATGTAACTGCCAGGCAATCCCCCTTCCAGCAGCCCTTCCTGTGCCCATGCCATTAAATGAAAGTTTCAGGGGAGGCACAGCTTGCTCCCTGAGCTGCCTTCCCTGGTTCACCTGATTGCTGTCTCCATATCCACATCCATATGGAGTCCTTCAGCCCAAGGGCATGTTAGCAGGCTCCTCAACATCCAAACCTACTTCAGAATTCACAAGATAATAAGGGATTTCCCCAAGGAGTGGGATGCAGCAGAACAGCATCAGGTCTATCAATAGCCTCTTACCAATGGTCTTCATGAGATACAGACTAACATTCCCAATTTCTTCTTTCAGGTGGTCTGGGAACAATTGCACTGGTTGGAATAATTATTGGAATCGTTGTTGCAGTTGGAATCCTTGCAGGAATAATAATTGCAGTTGTAAGGAAGATGTCAGGCAGGTACTCGTAAGTAAATTGCTCCTCAGGCTTTTTTGACAAGCACCTTCCTCTGAGCAGGGGCACAGCAATTGCTTGGGAAATTTCTATGGTTTCTATTTTGGCAAAATAATTTATTTTCCTGTTATAGTGCCTTAGGCAGACTCAGCAAGAGCTGCCTCTGTGGTGTGGGGTCTGCACACTCTCATGTGCTGCAGAAGAACTTCCCAGGCAGTGCACGTGGGCTGCTACAACGTCAGGTGCTTGGGGCTGGGATTGCTCTGGTGCACAGAGGTAAATTCACTGGGAAGCACTACAGGACTGAGATCTCTGCTACCAAGAAGTGCTAATACTAAGAAGTAGTGGATAGCATGTGAACATTGGGAAGTGATCTTTATCTTATTTGATGGTTTCACAAACTCTGAAGGAGTAGGAAAACCCCAGAAAATTGAACAGATACTGTGCACCAGGAGAAAGCAAAATAGAAACTCAGAAGAGGAATAAAGAGGTGACAGGAGAGACAAAAAGAAGGAGGAAAAAAGATCATGTAACTCACATTTGGGTAATGATGAACCATAAAATGTCTACCTTTTGTTTTCCAGGCCCTAAACACAGCTGAAACAAGGAACCATGCCATTCCATGCTGGAAAATACAAGTGCTTCTTATTTTATACAAACTAAAGACTATTCCTGTATTTGTGTGAGAAGATGATCCATGGAAAATATAGTCAAAGAATTTCAGATCTATGGGGATACCACACAACCCTGAGGACCACCCTTGCACAGAGCATGGAACATTTAATAAGATTTTTTACTAACCAGAATTTTACTAGAAGAAAAAGATTTTGCAGTAAAAAAAAACCCTGCAGCAAAGAGATGTACATCTGAAATGTGATTTGCAGGTATTATGTGCTTGGGTTTTAAATGCTACAAAAGATTATTTCACATTACATTATATGTATTCTTTTAAAACAAAAAAAAAAAGTGATTTTGGCTGGTTAAGTGCTTCTGGCATGTTTATCTACCACATGATGTATCAAAAAGGAGGAATTAGCTTCAGAGAGAACCAGTTCTTTACAAGTCAGGAAAATACTGGATATTGGAAGCTAAAATCTTTCCACTACTGATACAGATTTTCTGCTCTTGATACTTACATTATTTTGTGGCAAAAAATGGTAGGTCTGGCTGGAACTGACCTACCAACTGAAAGCTTGCTCATCTGACTATGGCTTCAGGAATTTCCTGCCTTCTCTTGTTGCAGAGACTTGCAGGAATTGAAATACACATCCTGAATTAAGGGGTGCTTGGAAAATACCCAGTTTTGATGGGTCACTTTAAATCTGACGTGTAGAAGCTTTGGAATTAGCATGCACAGTTTTTTTGTTTATGCCTGTCCCATTTTTTAACTGTACAGTTGATTCGCTTGACAACATGTGCAACACCAGGTCAAAATGTGTCACAGGGGTGTAATGCAGCTTTGGAGTCTGCAGCTTTTCTGGGGCATATTGAGAGCAGCACGACCTGAATGCACAGAGCTCAGAGCAAAGGCTTTGCATGTCAAGTGCCTGCAGTGCATCAGGTTTCCTAAATTTTATGGCACTTCAGTGTTTGGTGTAAAAATCACAATAATCAATATCATCGATTGCTAAATTTGTCAGTTTATCTGTGTTTGCTTTTCTGTTTCTTTCATGTGCCTTAAACTATCATATCAATACAAGCTTTGGAAATAAAAATCATAATATAAACTGTATTATTTTACAATAATTCTTGGTTTTCTTTAAAAAAAGGTGAAATGTCTTAAACTTCCTTCAATTTTCCTGACTTATTTTTCTACTTGTCTTATCAATGCAATGCCTACAACCAACTCCTTTGACATTGATAAATGAAATTACAATTGAAAGCAAAATATTTAAGAGAAAAAAAACTAATTCAGAAGTCTTTAGTTAGTTCTGGAGCTGATGTGATGAGACCCTCAGTCTGTGACCAAGCAGTAAGCTTAAGATTTATCTTTGTGTAGATTCATATGAAAGCAGGAAAATTACAGTTTTTTCTTCTTGCAGCAAAAGAATATCAATTCTGTTAGCCTCAATTTAACAATTTCTTGTCTGTACTGGGAAATACCCCAGAAGGTGCTCTGATGCCTGCTCAAATGCATGGCATATGGAATTATGAATTATTCACCCGTTGGAGGGAATAGCACAGATGTCACCAGTTTCTTCTGCATCAGCTCAGTCACTGCTAATTTGCAAATACCAAAATGAGGAAACCTTTCTTATGCCACCAATAGTAACAAGCCCCCCATAGGAAAGATGTGTAGCAGAGAACCTTTCTGGGCAGTTCTGAGTCTCCCTGGATTGTGGACAGAACAGTGGAACAGGCAGCACTCTGCTCAAGGACACTGTGCTTTGTTCCTACTCCAGAAGTCATTTTAACTTCATATACCATTAATCTTTCTGGTTTTAACTGTGACTTTATAGTCCACCCCTTGTTTAAGGCAAGTTTTTATAATCTTAGATAAAAATCCTGACCAAATGGCCCATGCTCCACTGAAACATTTAGGGGGCTTCCAGCACTGGAGAGTCGGTACTAAATATTGTGCTGTACTAAATATGACCTACAAAAACATGAAGATAATTTCCTTCTGATTATCATTTGGAGTCCAGGATGCTCAGTTATGGCTAAGAAAGCAAGGACTCTGAAGAACAGAAAGACATCTCTTAATCTGAAAATCCAGCAACTGCTGCTGCTCTGATACATTCAACATTCTGATGATTCATACACCTTGCTGCCTAGAAATCTCAAGTGCAGGACATTCCAGTCAGCTCCAAGCAAACCTCAAGAAACAATAGAAAATTCATTAGAATCTTGCATATTTGTTATGTATCTGTTACGAAATCCTTAATTTAATTAACCTGTAATTTCATTATACAAATGTTTTGGAATTGCAGACTAAAGATGAACAGAGAGATTTGTATTTCACATTAATCTGCTCCAGAATTCTGTGACTGAGCTGTCACTGCCTTGCATTATCCAGCTTCCCATTACTAGTTCAGGACCTCAAAGCTGGGCTGAACACAAGCTAAGCTCTGGTAGAATTTCTGTGGAAGGTGGGACCTTTTCTGCTTTGTGAGGAGTAGACAGCAGATTGTCCTAGGGCAAATCCTTCTGTGAGCTGAAATGAGTGATTGGTACATGCTTGTACAACCAAGGCCCAAGGTCAGGGGACTTCCTATGCATGAGAACACACAAGGAAACAACAGCTCCATACTCTCACCAGCTGGCCAAGCTTGACTTTTATTCACAGGGAACAACACTCAATAAATCAACACTTGCTTTTAACTTAAAGTCCTCACTCCTGCTCATATTCATTCCTTTAGAGTTAGTAACAATAATGTTCCGTTTTGCAGCTTGGCTTTGAGTCATGAATGTGGCTCCCTCGAACAGACAAGCAGGCACCAGGCTTCCTGTGAGAATGCCAGATGTCACTAAAAAATATAATAAACATAGTTGTCCCCTTGCATTTGTGTCTGTGGGGAAGATACACAGCAGTAGTAACTATGAAAGCAGTGACTTGATGCATCAATATTTATAATAATTCTGGACATCAATACAGCAATTGTTACAAGACTTCATTTAAAGCGTGTTTTTCCTGTAAGAACAGAAAATGTCAGAAGAATTAATTCAATAAAAGCAGCAATAAAAAAGTCTGCACCTGAAGAATTATGGAGACTGACTTACTCCTAAAAATTTAAGAAATGTTAATTTATAGTTAAATGCCAATTAAAGCATGCAGTAATTGCTTATTATTTTAGGAGCACTGCAGTATGCCATTGCAATTATCTTAACCACGTCTTATTTTATTAAAGAGTAAGGACACCCTGCACATTAACACCCCTGTAAAGAGTTCAAACTCAAAAGCACTGATGCATCATTCACAGGAGGATGGCAAGTACTGCCAGATGAAGTGGCTTGCCAAAAGCTGTAACACAGGTAAGAGAAAAGCCACCAACCCAGGGAACTTTAAATATTAAAACATTAGTCCTGTCACTTCACATTAGTTCCAATGAAATAATGTTTCATTAAATTTTATGGTAACATTGTCCTTAATATTCTTTACTATAAGATAGGAACAACAGGATACAGAGCAAAAAAGCACCTTACTGAATCTCCAAGACCACTCAGGTCAGAAGTGTGCTTGGGCTGCTTTTGATGAAGAACAATCTAAAATTAATTTCTCTGCCTCTAGCTGAAGTTCTGCAGTGTTGATGCTGCTGAACCACTCTAAAGATTAACTCTCATCTGGCCTGCACTGTGCCTGAAGATATTGCTACACCTATTTGTGCTCACCTACTTCACCAACTGAAGTATCACACTGGCCATACCCACCCTCCTGCAGACAGCTTTTTTAAGCTAAAGGATTAATCATACTGAAATTCCAGCATTTTGTTTTGTTTAACAGCTCCTGATGGATGCAGAAGGTAACAGGGGATCTGTAACCTGACACCAGGTGCCATAGTGAGGAGGCTGAATTAATGCTTTGTACACTTTTCACAGCTGCAGTGTGGAGGTATTTAGGGATAAATAAACCCAGCATCACACTGGCCATGTGTCTTTGTCCAGCCCTTGTGGATTTAGGCATCAGACCAAACCCACAGCTCCCCCTGCTCTGCAACAAACAGTTGGGCTGCAACACAAAGATCCCCATTCAATCATGGACCTTGTTCAGCTCTTCTAGGCTTGAAAAGTCAGGTTGTCAGACTCTGGTAAATACTAAACTGGCCAATGTCTTAGCAGGCAAGGAGTGCTGCACATTCCATGCATTTTCAAAGCTGTGTTCTGTCTCCAGAAGACAGTTGGCAAGGATGAGTGATTATTGAGAGTTCAGAATCAAAACCAAACAGTGACATGCACAAAAAAAGAGGAAAATGGAAGGAGAAGGGAAAGCAGAGAACGGCAACACTTTGTCTTCACTAAAATTTAATTTTTATTCTCATTTCCAGCTTGAGATAAAATTGAACAATGGACTTGCCAGCTTGTAGGGTTACTTCAAATGTTAACTCACATCAGTACTCAGATAAACTTGCATCAGGGAAAAAAAATCCTAAAAATGTTACAACCTTATCTTCCAGTAGGAAAGGCAGTAAGAGTGATACAGATGGAACACAGCAACAAGTCCAGTAACAGCCACGTAAAAGAGCTGGGTTTTGAAGGGGAAGATGGTCCTATTGAAGGGGAATCTGTTCTGTTCTTCAGAGAACCCTGGGGCTTCTTTCTTCCATGCAGAACTGGAAGCTATTGATGTTCTAAGAACATGGATTTCATTGTACTACATAAGCCCTTTAACTAATTTTTCTTAAAATTACTGGTAATACCTTGAGGGCAATATTGACTAGCAACTGAGTTAAGTCATTGACTAGAAGTGGATGAACCTAAATCCTTAGCAAAACACTCCCTTCTTCACTCCAGAATGACCAAACATTTTTTAACAAGGCAATTTTAAATGTACTAATGTTTATCTTAGGAAATTAGTACTGTATGTCTCATTTAAGCTGGGAAGCAACTCCATTTCCTGCCTTTATGAACCATGTTATCCTCAAATAATACATTCCTTTGAGTCCTGTGGTTATTCTGCCTCATGACATTTGATTCATCCTATGCAGGAAACAGGGAAGGAATTAGCAGGTTCAGCAGGTGTGCTCAAGGGAAAAGAGATAGGAATGTCAGCTCTTCCTCATTTCCTCTCCACCACAGGAATAAACCCCACAGGAGTTGAATAAGCAGCAATAACTGAGCACAGTGTAGTACATTCCAGCTTCCTTCTCGAAGGAATGTCCTCTCCTGTACATCAGGCACTGAGGAATTTTACTGAGAAATAAGGGACAGCCAGAGTTGTTTTCCTGCTACACCCCTGCAGACATTTTAAGAGAAAAGTCCACTTCTCACTTAGACAGACCTTTAGATAGAGGTGGTACAAGAGATTTTGACCTAGAAGCCAGCCCTTAAAGGCAAGTTGTACACAAAAAGCACAGCTCACTTTTACAGTAGAGCAAAGACTGCCTGTTATAAAGTAGTGGAAGAATTTACTTGGTGTAAGTTGCTGTTCAAAGCTCCCTCTGTGATCCAGACCCGGACTTAACCTGAGGAAACTACTCCTGGCACTAAGATCTGTGTCTTTGAAATAGACAAAATATTAAAGAGATCATGAAAGCATACACTACTATTAATTACCTCTCACAGGGAGGCAAACCCTGCCACCTGTTCATTTAAACCTGGAAGGGCTGAAGTTAAGAAATGTTTAACTCATAACTATGAAGCTTCTCCTTTAAAACAATTTTCCTGATGAATTCTTCCAGTTCGTTTTGTCATGATTAATACTTAACTAACTAACACAATAAGCATGCTTGATGGATGAGAAAGTAGCAATGGAATTATTGAGAAAGTAAACCATGGTTGCATTTCATGCAGAAAAGGGAGCAAGAGCCACAAGAATAACTTCAGATTTCATACATCTGACAAAAAACAATGAGTAAAGAAATGCACAAGCAGGGTATTAAAATTAGAGACTCCTCACTGCAGGCTGATGCAGATGCACGATAACTGCACACTCAGTAAGCTGTACCTGAGCCCCAGCTAGTGGTGGGAATTACTGATGGCATTTTTACAGGAAAGATGAACTTGTTCATAACAGAAAAGCTTCAGATTGTTAGGTATTGCATCCTACTCATCAAGCCTGGTTTTATTTTTAAAACACTTCCAACAAAGCAAAAGCTATATATTGGTTACTCATGGTTTGCCTACCCCATATAGACAGCATCTCAGTGGTTCTGGTTGATCCAGCTGCTGGAAGCTGGAAGAAGCAGGAGCGCAGACAATGAGATGCTTTCTCCATTCTCACTGCTATTTTCATCCCCTAAGCCAGTTTGTCACTATGCAAGGAGTAGGCAGCACAACCAAGAGTTGAAAACAATTCTTACCTGCTCTTCCTTCCATAGAGTATTGCCAACATATTATCTCAATGTAAATATTTCTTGATTAAGTAAGTTTAAGTGATTAATTCACCTAAGAAACTCATGGTCATCAATTTTCTGCACCCAACCCTGTAGTGTTCAAATCAGTTTACAGAGAGAGTTCTAAAATATCTGCTCTACTTTGCAACAGAGATTGTCTGGTCATTGTCTGGGCACTGATAAATTTACATTTTAGAGAACTTTATCTTTACTCCTGTGACAGTGTTGGTGTAATTGATACAGATGAATTTTAGCCAGTTAGTGTGAGCAGTACTCAGGGAATGGCTACTAAGTCCATCTTAGTGCAACTGCCCCATCCCTGGAAGTGTTTAAGGCCAGACTGGACAGGGCTTGGAGAAACCTGGTCTAGTGGAAGGTGTCCCTGCCCATGGCAGGGGGGTAGAACTGGATAATCCTTATGGTCCAACCCAACCCATTCTATCAAGTCCTACAGAATTTACCTGCTGGACTGAAGAGCTCAGCAGCTGTCACATTCTGGAGAGAGCAATGATCAGTCTTGGACAGAAGTCATCTCTTGTGTAAAACAGGGTAAAAATCTTGGGATCACAACCTGTGATCAGGAGGAAATGAATCAACATAACTGACTTAACACCCCTCTCCCATCCCATCAGATATCCTGGCTGTCCTTTTGCTAAGGTCAGTCTAATGGGAATTGTGGGAAAGCCCCCTGGAGCAGGATATAGAACCCAAATATCTAAGACAAACTAGGTATGACCTGTGATCAATTCCATAAAGGGGTCCTGAAAAGGGACTGCTCCATAGCTGTAGGAAAAGCAGCACTTGTGGGTCAGCAGGTGAGGAACTTTTGTACGACATAACAGGTGAGTGACAGCACAGACAAGAGTGACAACCAAGCCATGAGACTTTTGAGTCATGTGAAAGCTTGGACACTGCTCTAAGCTGTGAAAAATTAGATCTTTGTAACAAAACCTGTTGCTGGTGCAGGCTGCAGAAAGCAGAAATGAGGACTGTGAAGGACCTTGAGGTTAGAAGGGCTCACCTAAACCAGAAGAAAGCGAAAGGAGCAGGAATACTTAATGCTTGAGTCTTACAAGTCCCATTCCCCAGGACATTTTGAGCACAATTCCCAAAATATCTTAGCAGTTCAGTCGATTCTTTACTTTCCAAAAATACACTTTTAGAAAAAGATGGTAATATTGCTTAAACTCAGAGCTATTAATAACCAGTAGCCTGAGCAGCTCAGTCTTTCCCAGAGCCATAACATGCAGCACATTGTCTTCTCTGCTCATAAGGACAAACCAGAACAGCACAGAAAGTTATGATAAGAGAGACCTTGTCCCATTTAACAAGAGAAGAATTGGCCATCCTGGTATCACTGGAGCCCACCTACTTTCAAGGCTACTTTAGACCTCCTGATAAAAAATCTTTTCTAGAAATGTTTTATCCTGCCATGGCTCACTAAGATTTTCACACAGAAGTTCATTTCTCTAACCCACCTTTTCAGTCACCCTGAATATATTCAGTCAGATACCCAAGATTTACAAAAATGTTTTTGCTAATATTTGTCTCTTCTGTGTGCTTACACACCTCCAAGTAACCAGAAAAGCTTATTCATCATTTTAGAGAGCACAACAGCAAAAATATTGATGTTTCCATAATACAAAAAATTAAGTGTTCAAGACTTTAACCAAGTACAGATTCGTAGGCATCTCTGACAATTGAAAGTGTGAATTGAAAGTGCAGGTCCTCTGGAACACCACCAGATGGTAGATATTCTCAGTATAAACACAGGGAAAATGAGGATGATTTGCACACACAGGTGGAGAAAAGTTATCATTTCTGTTATTTGAGATGCTTTTGGGAAATCTTATACTTAACCTTGAAGGTGGAAAGGTTCATATTCTAGCTAGTTGGCTATGTAATTTGTTCTGTGCTTTAAGTTTTTCTGTTACAGATACAGGGCTCTAACATGTTAAATGGGAACCTTGATTTTTCTTAAAATAACCCCTTAAATAAAATAGTTACACAGGTGTAACTAGTTAGCTTAATTATAAATTAAATCTTAATACAGCTAAATTAGAATTAATTTAGTCTAATAAGTCAAAGTAGTTTAAACATATTTGAGGTTTTCTTACTACTAAAATTCGAGGCTTCAAAACTGATTATGGTGTACTTACATAACATTTTGTAATATAAATCCATCCTGAGTGTTCCAGGTGGAAAAATCACAGTGTCCTGTTATTTTTCAGTTGGCTGTTGCTTGCCAAAGCTCAGCATCACTGCAGAGGTGTTCACATTTCCTGGCAGTGTGTGTCTTCTAGATGTATGAAAGGTTATCTTTATAGCTATGTTCCTTGGTAATATGGTGGCTTGTTTTTAAAAGCTTTATTTTGATAAGAGTGAGCAGACAGGTGATTTGCTTGGCTACTTGCTGAGGAAACCTCCCAGCTTCATGGAATGGGATTCCTCTGTCCTGATGCTATATGAGTACTTTTTGTGTCCAGCCTTACAGTTTTAATGTTACTCATTGATGTACATAAATAAATGTAAAATATTTCTGAACTTACTCTTATCTGTAACTGTATTCATGACCTATGGGTTCAAGTTGGGGATTTTCCTCCAGGAAAATGGTAAATTCTTAACAATTCTAGGTAAAATACAGTCCTAGCCTGGGAGGAATACACCTTCAACCTGCATTATGAATAGAAAATTCATGGAAGAGAGAAATTAAGGGCAGAGACCTGTCCTGCAGTACAAATACAGACATCTCCCAGGAGGTGATTATGGAGGGGTTTTTTTTCCCTCTCAGGTACTTGCTCAGAAATTGCAGTGAGAAAAACTTGGTTTAGATGGAACAGTACAATTTATGTGCAGCACAAATAGGTCCAAACCCAGGGACAGCCTGGGCCCCTCAGAGCTGTGAGGGTCATCCCCACATCACCTCAGTGACCCAAATCATTTCCCCTCAGCCACCTACCTCACTGGCTGGGTTTTTTTTGTTTTCATTCACAGGTGAGAACTCTGTGGAGCTGCTTTACTACAAAAAGATGAAAAAGACTTTAAAAAAAAAAAAGCCATGGGAAAGAGAACCTGGAGAACCTGTTGATTGTCTGGCAAAGGGCGGTGGATGGAGGTGACTGGGACATGTGGTGTGATCTGAGGGGGGCTCAGGGGATGGAGGGGGTGGAGGGGATAAAGGGGGTAAAAAGAGTGAACAGGGTGAAAAGGGATGAAGGAGATGAGTGGGAGGAAGGCAGTGTTGGGGATGAAGGCAATGAAGAGAGTGAAAGGGTAAGGGAATGAAGGGGAGGAAGGGGGTGAAGGGAATGAATGGAATGAAGGAGATGAAGGGAACAAGTGGAATGGAGTTTATGAAGGGACTCTTGTGGATGTTGGGGGTGAAGGCAATGTAGAGGATGAAGGCAAAGGGGGCTGTTGGAGATGAAGGTGATGAAGGGCTGCAAGGCAATGAAGGGGAGGAAGAGGCTGTTGGGGATGAAGGCGAAGAATGGCTGGAAGGGGCTGCTGGAGATGAGGGGCATGAGAGTGATGAAGATCATGAGGGACAGAAAGGAGGCATTGGGGATGAGGGCAATGAGGGGGATGAGGATGCTGAAGGCGACCAAGGGCAGCAAGGGGCTGTTGGGGATGAAGGCGCTGAGGGGGATGAGGACGCTGAAGGCGATGAGAGGGATGAAGACGCTGAAGGAGACGAGGGGGATGAAGACGCTGAAGGCGACCAAGGGCAGCAAGGGGCTGTTGGGGATGAAGATGCCGAAGGAAATGAGGACGCTGAAGGCGCTGAGGGGGATGAAGACGCTGAAGGAGACGAGGGGGATGAAGACGCTGAAGGCGACCAAGGGCAGCGAGGGGCTCCGGGGGTCCCGCGGCGGGCTCTGCCCGCGGCCTCCCCCCAACGTCACTTCCGAGGCTGGAGACAAGATGGCGCCCGGACGGTGCCGGCGCTGAGGCCGCTCCGCCGCCAGCGGGGCCCGGGTGAGCGGGGGGCGGCGGGACCCGCCGGGCGCAGCCGGG
>VZRX01006812.1:0-80265 GCA_013398075.1 Notiomystis cincta
TTTTCTTTTCTTTTCTTTCTTCTGGTTCCCCCTGCTGCCAAATGTTCCCAATTCTCTCAGTCCTGTCCAGTCTGTATCTGCTCCCCTCAACTGCCAGTGCATCCTACTGTGGCCAAAGGCTCAGGGAACTCCTGACAAGTCATGCATTATTCATTTTCTAGTTTCTGAGGCCAGAAACTAAATCATGACAAGATGATTTAAGCTAGTTTAGGACCCATTCCAGTAAAGCCTGAGGTGCTCATATGAGCAGAAAAAAAAATAAGTACAGATATTTGTAAAAGGTACAGAAGACTCATGTCTGGCTTCTTTTCCCTCTGTTACAATACAGCTTCAAACGTCTCCATCCCCAGCCCTTAGATATCCATGTGTATGTTGGTCATCCTTGCAATTACATGGATTCAGGATGCTCACAACAGGCACATGAGAAAATGATTTTGGCAGCTGGAAAACCAGCAAGACAGATGCCTACCTCTGCTCCTTCCCTAAGCTCTTGCAAGCTCATTCAGTCCATCAGATTCTTTACTGCAAGTCATGATTCATTCCCCAGCTGAAATTGTGACTCGGGTACCTCATCCTTCCTTCTCTGAAACTTGCTGACTTGTGCTCTCTGTCCATCCAGCCTTTTGGATCCATGTGCTTTTCATCCTGCACATGATGAGTGTCTGCTCCTTTGCTATAATGGCATGTGCATTCAGTGTGACTGTGCTCCCTGCCTCTGCATTTTAGGCATTGTCAATGAGATGCAAAGCCTTTATTTTTCATCTGAATATTTCTCCTACCTCTGCTTCCCTGGATCTGCCATGTATCTGTATTATCTCCTTTCCAGTCCATGTGCCCCTTTGCAGAGTACTGATAAAAATTGATTTTTGTCCTGTGAGTAAATTGTACTTGGATGAAAGGAATTGCTCCTACAGGATGTATGAAGGATTTTTGTGGAAAGCACCAGAGGACCACTGAGTGGTATTTTTCATAGCTTCTAAGGCTTTCCTATAGGTTTGCTGAAGATAAGCCAGATGAGAAGGTGCAGTGGACTCCAATAATAGGGACCAAGGGACTTCACATGAGTGTGTTACTTCTCTAAGCTGGCATGGCACTTACTTCAGGTGTCCTCAGTCTGCAGCTAAATCCTTGTTTGAGGTAGTGTTTAATTCTCAGTCTTCTCCCCATCCCCGTGCATCCTCTATAAATCACCTCCAGGGATCTTGAGTGAGTCTTTCATCAAATCTTTATGGAACAGATGTATTTCTGTTTCAGTCCACCCTTTCCATAGTGTAATAACTCTGAATTCAGTAGGGGGGCAGTGAGTGTAACTGTCCAAATATTTTTGATTGCATATAATGCTGAGTCCATTTCCTGGTAAAGTTATTTTCACTATGCTTTTCCTGTTTAACGTTTTCAAGCTCATTGAGTCACACATTTGTAGTACCCATTGTAGCAAATAGGGGCCCAGTTGCCCCAGGGGATGTCAAACTGTCTGTGAAGCCTCTCAGGGGCCTTTTCCACCAGGATCCATTTAGTTCTCAGCTTTCCCACACAAAAGGGTGTACACCATGTAATTGGCCCGATTTAACAGTTTGTGTTCCTGGAATCCGTGGAAGCATCTTCTCCTGTGGTTTCCAGTATTGCCCATCTAGGTTGTGCTTAGCAGTTCACCTCCAAAACAGCTAAATAGTTAAAGCAGAGAGATGACAAAGAGGTGTCAGATTTGGGAACAAGGAGGTCCTGCAGCCAGTGCTGCACTGCCCTACTTTGGGGCTAAATCCTGTGGCCAAGGTGCCCCTTGCCTCATAGTGCACTGGTCATGGCAATAAGGGCTTCAAAGAAACCTAAATGCCTTAATTTCTATTCAGAGCATTAATCTTTTTCAGTTTTAAAGAAAACAATTTAAAGCAATCTGGAAGGCATGTAAAAAGTATTTTAAATTGGTGATATTTATAGCTGCTTCATTTTTTTTGAAGTCCCCATTCTTAACAGGCAGTAACAGCAATTCAGCAGCAATCCAGTTCCTGCCAGTAACCTCCTCCCAGGAAAAAGGATTTCAGTAAGCTTTATCACTCAGCATAGCCAACAGAAATATATGATACTAAGAGCAGTGGAACCAGAAATCCACTTCAGATGTCCTTCAAACAGCTAGATGAGCAATTCAAGGGGATGTGGAATGGGAAACTCAGAAAATGGAGCTTGACTTTGATACTTACTTGGTGTGATAGAGTAATTTACTCTCCATATAGATCTTACTGTATAAGAAAAAGGAAGAAAGAGGAAGCAGTAATGTGTCACCTTATCTAAATAAGGTACCTGTCATTCCTGAAATTCTGTTTAAACTATGATGGATGCTCTTATTCAACAAGAGAGATTTTTCCCCATGGTGAAAGACGATCCTTTGAAACAGAAAAGGACTATGATGAGACTGATTTTCCTTCTTAGGGATGAGGCTGAAACAATGCAAAAATAGCTGCAGAGCAGGTGCCCTGGGATCCCTCTCTGACCACTTGCAATGTGTATAGTCATAGAAGAGGCAGTGATCTGAACAGAAAAACAGCTGGGCTAATTGTCTTGCCAGAAACATCTGTAATTTTTGAAGTGGTAGCATACCTTCATAATTTGATGTGTTTATTTTCTAAGAAAGTTTTGTTTTCTTTTCAGTTAATTTTGATTGACTGATCTGTCATTCCAGAGCTTAAATCTTTTTCCTATTTATCCATGGTTCTAATGTCAATGCTAATTTAACTAAAGACGTTAGCTAGAAATAGATCTGTGGTGTTTACTCTTTTTTTCTTTTATTTTCCCAAAATAAACGCTTTTATTTTTTCCCTGTAGCTTCTATTTGAACACTGTTTTTAAAACAGTTAATCTGGGCACTGCACTGACCTATTCCTCAATAATCTAGAGGACAACTCTCTAAAATGTGAAATCGTGAACCACACTATACATACCATACAGCAAACTCAGTGATCTTTCTCCTAGACCAGTATAAATAGGTGTAGTAATGACAAATGCCTTGTGCTGTAGTGGTGTCAGTTAAAGCCTGCTTCAGCACCACAACCAGAGTGAATTGGGCCCCTGGATATAAACAGGAGTTCCTGTGGAAGCTTGCTGGGACACTGCATGCATGGGTGCTTGGGGGAGCACAAAGGAGCACTGCCTGCCTGTATCACAAATTGCCATTATTTTCTGTGTTGTTTGTAACCTCAGCTGGGAAGTCAGGGACTAACCCAGCCACTGTAAAGCTGCAAAATAACTTAAATTCCATAACTCATTAGGTACACTAAGTCACTGAAGCCAGTGACATCCGCACACTCTAAGAGGTGATCAACCTGCCATCATTCTGGAAAACACAATCTTTCCAAGAGCTGCCTTGGGTGTTGCCTTCTTTGCTGCTTGGGAGCCTTTGTGCTGCATCTATCCTTCTGAGTGGAGATTTTGGGGAGTGAAGATTTAGGAGGTGCCTGTACATCCATGCACAAAAGAACATTTGATGGTCTCTGTGCATTCTTTAGTCCAAAGCAGCCAAGTGCTGCACCTACAGCGATGCTGTTACTTACAGGAAATAAAGTGAGCAAGGGCTTAGATGGCTCTTTCTTACAGCCCACCCACTGGAACCACAGGCTTCATGTTAAAATGAATGAGTTGTATTTATAGCAAGTTTATTGAAAGACCTTCCTAAACTGCTTCACAGTGCCTAATACATGCTGTTGCTCTCCAGAGCCAATTATATTCTAGGGACACAGCAGGGCTTTGCAGGCTTGCCTAGAAGTCCCAAATCCTGCTCAGACTGAAAATCCTGCAGAAGCAAGTTCATTTACACGTCTTGGATGTGCTGTTTCATTGTTTACACAGTATTTTCATCAGTGTGCTGCTCATTAAGTATGAGAGAACCTGACAGACGAGGCCTGGAACACTTGCCATCAAATTTAGCCTAGGCCTCTCTGACATCTCAGCAGGGGAAGTGGAGAGCTGTGATTCTGAAAAAGGCGTTTTGCAGTCTCTAATCTTGAGTGTACAGCACTGAGAAGAGCTGTTTCTGCATAATGTAATTCATACCATCAGGAACTGTACATTTTAAATCACAGATCTGTACTTCTTGAACCCCATTCTCTGAAGTCATTTTCTTTGCTCGCTGACATTTTAAGTGTTCTGTGTTTGGTGCCACTAGATTATGACATTTTGATGTTCAGTTAGAAATCCAAAATAGCAATTAGGGAATTACAAATTGCAGGAATCTTGCCATATAACTATTAATTATATTCCTTATTGTCTTAACTAGTAAATGATTATACAAAAATGTCTCTTAAATATAACATGCAAAACCTTGTTATAATTAGGGTATTCCTGAGACGTCAGTCCCTGCTCAATAGAACTGGCTTATCTCTAGAGCCTGCTGAAGCTGACAGTATTTCCAGGTGAAGAACAGTGCTCAGGAGGAGTAGAAGTATATGTGTGTGTGTGATTATAACCTGGAGACTTAGACATTGACTTGAGCTCTGGGAGATGTTGAAATTCTTGCCTGATCTAGGGCACGATGTGTCATCCTGGATTGCTGCAAGTCAAGCAAGTCTTATTGGTATTACCTTTTGTGAAGAGATTTATGAGAGTGAAAATATTTTAACTTTGATGGTGCAGGATATTTCAGTAAAAGCTTTCCAAATGTGTCATGGAATGGTGCCTTGGGAGTACTGCTTGCTTTGCTGCCTCACTACAGCAGAAATAGTGCTTTACATCCATAGGCAAATTAAATCTCTCCTTTTAGTCCTATTTACTAACCCTGACTTTATTCCAATGCTGTCCTGCACTCAGCCTGTCCTGATGCTAATACTGTGTTCAATGACACTCAAAAGTGTAAAATTCCCAGGTAATGCTGGAGCAAAGATGAAGTCCCTGGGAGAGCAGCATCATGATGTGCTCGTTCCAAAGAGTAGGTCTTGTTTGCATGAGGAAAAACAAGGGTGTAGTAGAGAAGTCTTAGAAAATTATTGGGAAACACAGCCAGCTTTGGACTTCCAACCAAGCTCCATGGTTGTTGCGGGCCCCAAAAATAGCCCTAGTTTAGATTAGGTTGCCTATTCCAGAATAAAACCCACATTGCACAGATATTGAGGCACATCAGTTTCGTTCTGCAGGTCTCTACGTTACATCGTTTGCTAACGAGTAGTTTGAAGTCTCACCTGGTCTGTGTTATCCTGGTCCCACCAGGGGCTGGAATGCTGGCTTGGCTTCCCCCCATAGGAATCCTGCTCCACAGTGAAAGCTGCTGTGTTACCTGCAGCCACTGCCACAGTGCAATCTACAGCTACTACAGAGCAATCTGTAAAAACGCAAGTAAACATCGAGAAAATTCTGTCCACTGCACACCCAGATCTCCTGTGTTTAAGTGCAGCTCTGAATATCCTCTAGTGTAGCATGATGGACACACAAAGAACTGTACTGAAATAGAAAAAAATAATGTTTGCCTATAAAATAAGATCTTCTAACCACCTTTTCAGCAAGACTAGCTGGGAAATAGAAAAAGAAACAGCTTGAGAGATACATTTTCAGTCATCTCCAAATGCCCTTTTTCCCCTCTAATTTACTCCCAGACAGTGCACACATTTTAAATGAATACTTAGCTAAAAAGTGAAAAGATGTTAAAAAATGAAATGAATACATTGTGTTCTAAAGAAGAATTGGAGACAGAGGTCATTCAGATTGTTTTAAAAAGGTCTCTATCTCTCATCTCAGTGATGATGACAATACTGGCAGTGAAATAATGGAAGCTGGGAAACAAAAGCTCTGAAATAAAGCTTTTACATGGGCCATGCTTTTCCCAGGGGTCAGTTATCAAGGATACTAGGAATGTTTTCTGACTTGTGCTGGGATATAGAACAGGTATTTAAGTTTTAATAAACTGTTGGAAGTAGGATATGGTGAAGCACTGGCACACTCCATGTGCAACCAAGTCCCTGGAGGCCTGGGCCATGTGCAGCACCAGGAGATTTGAGCTGCTCCTGTCCCATTTGTTGATGTACATTTCCACATCACATATTAAAAATGTTTTAAAGCTTAAAGAGAAAAGATTTCAATTTTTGTATTTCAGGTTTCTCTGGCAATCCATGGCAGAAATTTCTCCTAAATTACCTTAAGAAAATATTCCTCTGTATGATTTTGGAGTAATTTACTTGAACCAAGAAGTTCTGATGATAGTTTCAGATGTAAGATTTGGTTAACATCCCTTAAGAATTGGTTGCCTATGGAAATTAAAGTGATATTAAACATTTCAAGAGGTTACATTAGGAGTCTAACAGGAAAGTTAACACTGGAGGAGTGGAGGAAACCATTCAGAAGATCTTGATTTACCTCTGAAGGGTTGCTATCCTGTAACACTTTTGAGCAAATGAATAGGTTTTGGATAAGTTCAAGTCAAGTCATTGGGATTCTTTTCTCTCTTTTAAACCCTAATTAAATGATATTCTCATTGTCAATACTAAAAAACAAATTTTAAAAAATGAGGAGGAAAGAGGAGAGAAGGAGCAGAAAGAACAGACTTCAAAATGATAAAGAACTATTTGAAAGACAAGAGAATGTCCTAGCAAAGAAAGAAAAAGGAACCATAAATATATGAAAAAGTAGGAAGCTGTTAAAAAATAAAATAAATATTGTACCATGTAGACAAACTATTCCCACCTACTGAGGAAGATTTAATAGACACATCAAAATAAGTTTTTGAATTTTGAAATCCCATCATTAAATGCCTCCAGATTATGGGTGCATTTAAAAGGATCTGAAAAAACCCAGTTGTATTGGTATACACACTGTATAGCTAAACCCCAAATCTGAGCAAAAGGAAGAATCATTTTCAGCATGTTCATTGCCCTTTACTTTAGAATGAACCCTTGTTCAGCCACAGTTATTTTTGTAGGAAGCTGTGACCATAGGAACAGCCATTCAGCAGTGGGTAGCTCCAGATAAATCACAGAGGGATGCACACCCATTACCCACCTCATCCTGATCCCTTTTGCTGCAGTTCAGTGAAAATCCTGGTACAGGAGCATTATCTCTCTTCGAGAGTGTTACTTATCATTAGCTATGGAAATACCCAAAAATCTACTTAGAGCATAAATCCAAGTACATAAATTTTACCTACAAATCGACCAAGGCTGTCAACCTGAAGTAAATTACTCATTTATGGCCAAGAACAGAGGTCACTCCAGCAATCAAAAAGTTAGCTACTAAAACCAGGAGCAGTAAGCAAGGCTCCTTGAGTGTTCAGATGTTTTACTTCTATAAAAAATATAAATATTTCTATTACTTCTTGCATTCCAAGGAAGAAAAAGTCACCCTCCATTCTGCCTTCGGGAAAATCTGGTTTTATTAGTGCTGTTCTGCACAAAGGTATTTTTATTTCTCTGGCTGGGTGGTGTAGTGCCTTCTCCATTCATCAGAGTGTAATGTAAATGTGGGGCTATTAGTGAGAGATCAGAGCACTCAGCTCCGAGTCTTTCACATAACAAGGAGGATAACAAACCCTTAAAGGAAAATATGTGGGGAAGGGGAGTTCTGTTTCCCTTTACAATAACACCACTCTGTAGCAACTGGTTTGAGCTAGACTGTGCAAGGGATGTTGCAGGCTTCCTAAAAGGCCAGTAATTCTCTCTTCCTCATGGGAGGAAAATAAAGAATCAGCCCCCTGACAATGCACACACGTATCAAAAGCTGTCAGGCTTTTCAAGTTCCTCCTGCACTGCTCCATTCCCTTGGTGTTTTCCAGTGTACTTGCTTTAGAGCCGTCTCTTTTGGTTTGGATCTTGGAAGTTGAGAATATTCCCCTGGTTTTTATTTCTCAAAAGTGGGGGGAAAGGTGTCTCCTACCTTTTTACAGGCACGTCTTTGATTAATAATCATGTCAATAAAGCAGCTGTGGGAACGTAGCCCTTTCACCCCTTTTTTCTGCAACTGGACAGAAATTGTCACAGGGCTGTAAGGTTGGTGTCTGGAGGTGTCTTTCGAGTTTTGTAAGGCAGTTAAAATCATTTCAAGACTGCTGTGTTTGCCTCGGTGGCTTTATAGTTGAGAAAAACACCTGATTATTGAGTCCAACATTCTGAACTTGCTATTAAACAGATTTTCATATCTGACAGTTCTGGTTCTTAGGGTAATGCTCTCATTCATAATCAAATTGGGTAGACATTTGTCATCAATCATCCAAGTTTTTTTAAGTGTTTTTCAACAAATTTTTACCACTGTTTTCCATAGGCCAAAGCACCGTGGATGCCTCAAACTTATGATAAACTTTAAAAATCATGCTCTCTTGCTAATATTTTACATTCTTAACAGCCAAATATGATGTTGTGTGACCATCACTCAACTGCCACATCTCTTGCACAGAGTGGGTTTTATGAAATTAAATGTTCAGTAACTATTGTCTAATAAAGTTTCAATAAGAGACATTGGAACTGGTAATTTGGAACCAAAATTCACCTAATTTTCTAGTAAATTGAAACAAATCTGCATTATTTGAGGCTCTTCAAGCTGAAGTTTCTTCAAGTATGTTTTAAAGCATGGTATCACGCTCTAGTCATAATCCTTGTTCTCAGTTCTGACTCTGCACACATATCAGAAAATACAATTCTTTTTACAAGACATGTTAACTCCTTGGAGACCTGGCTCTTACTCTTTTGGTTATTTTCATGGATAGTGCACATGTTCTACTTGCTCACTATCTGCTGTGTGCTACAGTCTGTTATATTTCTTAAAATATGTGACTGCACAGCCAAGGAGGAAGCCAACTGTTTGCTTGGTTCTGGCTGTCGCACTGGGTCGTGCAGACCTGCTGGAGGGAGAGCTCAGTTGCTTTCAGCAAAAGAAAAGCTCAGCCAGGAGAGGCTTTTCCAGACTAGGAGTTGGAGTAGGAGAGAAGAGAGCACATCTGCAACGAATCTGAAGGTTTGGAAACTGTTAAGAACAGGGAGCAGAAATATCACAGCAGGCTTCAGAGCCAATGGAAGCAAGTCCTTTTCACTGCTCAGAGCAGGCATACATCCTCTTCTCTGTAAAAAGTTCTACTTCTCCACTGGGTTTTTGCAAAACTGAGTTGCTGCTTGAGCTACAGGGAGTTTCCAAAGACAGGACACTGCTTAGGTCTTCAGCTGCTTCTATTGGCCTTGCTTCCAATTCAGTCTGGTTTAATTATGCAGATTTTGCCATAATTTTTTTCCCCTCCTACCCAGACTAATGTTACATCCTGTTGTTTAGTTTTCAAAACTGTCAATCTGCTCCAGTTTCATTCTGTATTTTTCATATTTTAATAGCTTTCTATAAGTTTAAGCTGTCTGGGGATCTTTTCCAGTTATGAGTCTGTGATCCCCTTTACCATCTGGCCTCGGAGGAGCAATTCCACAAATTATTTAAAACAACATGTTTGCCTCAGCATAATCAAATCTATTAAATCTCCATGTTCTTGGGTTTTCATATGAAGCAGATAACTTCCAAGAGATGTATTATTTTTAGGAGTGTAACATTCTATAAATTTCTGTAACTGATAACTTAGTCTTCATCTGATAACTGAATTGGGTTTCCTCACTTAGTTTTTAAAATAGAGATTGCTCAAAGTCAGTGCCACTAACTTGTAAGATTAAAATAAACTGGTATCTTTTTTTCTCATCTTTCATTTCAGCAGCTCAATTTTCCTTTTGCTTATATATATAAATATAAAATTCTTGCTTGAACTTGTTTCAGTGACTTGCTGCGTTCATGGATACTTCTTGGAATTCTCCTTTGGCCTTACCTTCTAATTTGCCATTCCTCTCCCAGTTCTCCTACCAGCTGCAGTTCAAGGCCTCAGTTAATGAGAATCACGAGTTTGAGTCACTCATTTTTATGGCCCTCTAGTATAACTAATAGATTAACCAGTAACAAAAATTCTTTTAATGGGAATAGGTACATATTTTCTCTACTTTGCTGAAGCAAATCTCTCCTATTGATGTGACTGTTGTCAAAGATGGGGTAATCCACTTCTGCTCAGCAGTTCTATTTCTTCCCTAACAATGTTGCAGTGAGCACAAAGAAGTTACACCCTTGTGGCCGTGTTTCCATTTAAACACTAAAGCGACTTCTCCCGAAGCTAATCCCTGGGCAGAGTATCAGTCTTCCCATGCTGGACCTCCACTTTTCTAAAAGGTCCTGGATGACATAATCCCAGCACTGTTACAGCTCTTTGTGTTGGGTTATCTCACTCAAACTGTTCTCCAGTGCTGTTTGGGATAGCCAGGTTTTGGGATTAAATTCAGTAATACTTTGTTGCAAGTAGGCTGTGAAAGTGTAGAACGAAAATCTTTTGTGACTTCCTCTGAGGGTGGATTATAGGAACAGAAAAGCAAAAGGGGAAAAAAATTTGAAAGGACAATGGCTCAAAAAGCTTTCAGAGTACCTGAAAACCAACCATATTGCAAAGAAAGGTGAGTGTAATGCTGGCAGATTATTTGCCTTCCACCTAGTATTTATAAACATGCTTTTGTATGTGTTGTGGGACCAAAAGAAATCTGTCACAATGCACTTTTACTCTTTGACAACTTGGAACCTGTTAAAATCTCCTTTAATTCTGATATTTGTTTAAGTTCATGCCATCTGTAGATCTCAAATTGTTTTCTTTGAAAATCCAACACAGTAGACATTGCTCTTTTCTGCTCTTTACTCTTTCTGAGACGTCACAGTTCTCTGTTTAGTATGCAAAGGACTGGCAAGAGATTAAAAAAGTTCCTTCCTTGCAGCCTCACAACTTTGCTCATGAATAGCACATCAAGCTCAGTGATGTTGTATGTTGTAAGTGTTGCAGTTTAACTTTCCTGATGAAAATTCAAAAATCTTCTCAGAAGTCAGGCACAATTCATGTAAATATTTAAGTGACAAGCAAAACGGTTTTATTGTATTTTATTGCTACAAAATAGTGCTGAAAGATTTTCTGTCTATCCTTATACAAGCATAAGGCCAAATTCTCCAGGAAGGGAATTCTATTCTAGCTTTTTTCTTCAAACTTGAGCCATTTACCAATACCTCTTGGAATTCCACAGCTGAGTGTGCAGTTGGCAGTTACATTTCTCGGGCTCCAGCTACCATTTATGTGATTGCACAGGAAGAACAAGAGGCAACAAAATCTGTTGCCCTACTGGGTCTATCTGGGAATTAAAATGTCTTTAGATTTCTAGGCTATGACAGGCATAGGTTGGATATAGAATAGGTGCTGAAAGAAGGAGAATTAAATTGTGCTGGTATGTAAGGAAGAGTGTGTACATATGGGAATACAGCAATGATCTTCAGTTCAAGGACTAGTAATTTAAAAATTTTCTCTGTGTGCTGAAGATTTCCAGCTAAAAATAAGGAATAAGTTTATGAGAGAAATAAGCCTTCATTCCTTAAAATTTCAAAGACAATAACTCTGGGCCAAGTTTATTTTTTATTGTCAGCTACAAAGGGATCTTTTAATCAATATTGAATTGAATTTTTAAAAATCAGGTTTTGACCTATACTAATGCAAAAAAAAATTATTGTTAAAATAATCAACAAATTTGAGTAAAGCACAGACTGGTGCATGGCTGCCATGAGTTAGCCCTCAAATCTTTGTCTCAATCTATTTGGGAATCTTCTACCAGGCTTGGACATTTCAGAGCAAGGTCTTATGCACACAAAACCTTTGAACATGCAATTATTTATCTACAGCACGGAGTTGTGGCCTGAATCAGGCAGATTGTCCAGTTGGGCATAAAATATGGTCACACTTTTGGTGCCATCCTCTGGTGAATCCCTGCTGGCCACAGCCTTCCACCCAATGGGAAGGGCCAGTGGAACCTGTGGGCTGTTGTAAATGGGTAATTATTCTTCTGCAGCTTTTCTCTTCTCCCTCTCTGCTTCTTCTCTTTGGATTTTGGTATCTTGCAATATGAACACTCAATTTTTGAAATTCTTTATGATTTCTTCGTTTTGAGCATTTTGTAGCTGGTATCAAACCAGCAGCATCACCTCCAGTGTTCTCACCTCCTTCTTTCCTGGCTTATTGGCCATAGGTTTGTCTTTCTTACAGACTAAGGTGAGAATTGAAAACTGCTGTTTATCATTAATTTCTTTCAGCAAAGCCTGGTCCTGGAGTCACATGTGAGCCAGCATAATTTACTGTAGCACCAGGGTTGGCAGCCACTGAGGTGTCCTTTCTCCTCCAGCACTAGAAGCTCAGGCAATGCTCCATACGGTACAGCCAAGTGTCTGGAATGGCTCTTTTAAATTCTACCCATTGATTGCTTTAGAAACAGCATTTCATTTGGCAAAATATTGAAATATTCTATGGAAATAATTTATGGTACTTTAAAAAGGGAGTTTCTTATGTTGAATTATAAGCGTATATTTACTTTAAAAGCTTTTTTTCAAGTGGTTCCGGACTCTGCTGAAACAGAAAGAGTTGAGAAATCATGTAAGATGGTAACAGTTTGAGCAAAAAGTACAAAATCTGGCACAGCAAACAGGAGGGTCACCCTGCTTCTTCCCAGCACAGCTTGTTTTTGACGGCTGCATGTCTTCTGTTGTTTTTCTGGATGATCAGTACAGCTTTTCCTTATTTCCCCCTTCCTGCCATCTTATTGTTTTAGTAGTGCTTCCTCAATCCTTTGGGAGTCTTTTGCATTCTTTTGTTTCCTTGTTTCTCACACAAACCTATGCTATGTCTTTCACACCTGTATTTCTCTGCTTTCTTGCCTCTGTCTCTGCATCTCACTGAACCCCCTGCACGCCACTGGTTTTTTTCTTTATCTCTCAAAAAATGTGCAACAGCCTGAGGTTTTGGTTTTCTCTTTCATTCCCGTGATCAACTCCCTGTGGAGTTTAGGTTTTCCTCATCTCCACCCCTCTCTGTTCTGCTGGGTTTTTTCCATCACACTCCTCTTATGTTTCTATGTGTCCCATGAGACTGTGTCACTGTGTTGGAAGATTTCAATCACTTCAGTATTGTTTCCCTTGACCCATGTGGGATGGTGGCCTCTACACTGCAGCTTTCTTTTCTTTTTTTTTCTCCCTTTCAAGCATCCCTAGACACCTCCTGCTATGCTGCTGATCATTACAGAAGCTGTTTCTCCTGAGTAACCTGGTGTCATCTCCTACTTCTCTCTTGCTGACATGGAGATGCACAGAGTAATGGGGATTTGTGCACTGTTTGTGGCTCCTGCTTGGATAGTACACCCTCAAGCCAGCAATCACAGCAGGTCTGTGGCCATAACAGTTTCTGAAGCTCAAAATAAGGGGTATCTGACTGCAGTGACTTAAAATGAGCACCACAACTTCTGCAATGGCTAATATTCCACAGGCCATGAAGAAAAGACAAAGCAGATTTATACTTTATCTTTCTAGTTGCATATCTTGTCTGTACCAGAAGTTGTCTTTTTGTGCAGCTCAAGATAAAACAATAAACTTTGAATGTCTTGAGTTGGTGCTTATTCCTGGCACATCTGAGAGCATCAATACTCACTTGTGTCTGCTCTGGGGCAGGTATCCCTGTGGATGTTGCAAATCCCTTACTACTCCCCCATAAATGCAGTGTTTCAGGATGGGTGTTTGCTTGCTGTCTTCTCCTCAGTTAATGACTCTGTAAACAGGGTGCTAGTGTAGTTGGGAAGGACTATTGACTGTGCAAGTAATTAGCTGCTGGGAAAGTAGGAGAGAAGGCAGCTTAATGGGTTTTTAGGCAGTTTCTCTTAGTAAAACATTCTTCCTTATTGTCTTTTGTGTAAAGGACAGGCATCTTTCTGGTTCGGGTTAAAACTCTTGAGGCTGCTGGGCAGTGGGGTGTGTATGTCACAATTTAACAGTTGGTGAAGTGGCAGGTAAACGTTAGAAAACAAAGTGTTGTTTGAAGGGATGAGATTTTCGCGTGTGTGGGTGGATTTTTGGTTTTAGCGTTTTTTTTAACATGGGTCATTTCACACCTCATGTTTGCAGTGAAGCTGAAAAACAGTCAAATTATTGCAGATTATCTCAGCTGTTCCATTCAGCCAAAAATGAGCAGTTTGGTGTGGCACATGACAAAAGCCTTTCAAACCCTGATCTCTTACTCAGCTGGCAGAGTGAGGCTGAGTCCTAACCAATGGAAGAACTGAGAACAACAGTGCATTTTGACCCCCGGGGGTTAGGAGAGCCTGAATAAGGCTCTCCTATATGGAAATGCCATTCCATTGGCATTTTCTTAACTGCAATTTTAAAAGCCAAGTAGTGTGACTGAAATACTTTTTGGTCCCAATTTATGATCCTTGTCAGTCCTTTTTATGTGGAAGCCATAGCTAATGGCTGTTTGAGAGCAGTCCTGGTGTGGGGCTGCTCGTGGGTCTCCTTTCCATGTGACCAAGCCTTGCTATGAGCCCTTATGCAGAAATGAACCTAACCTGAACTCATTTTAATGTATCAGCATTCACACATATGCAGAGACACAAATCTGGAGTGGTAGCTAGGAGGGTCTTTCAAATTAGTGTCGATGCAGTAGAGTATAGAATTTTCCAAATTCCATATTAGAGATCATTTTAGCCATGCACCAGTCTATTAAAAATATAACTCATCCAGCTTATCTATTCTAAAGGCTTCTCCACTGCAGCCAGCTGCCATAGTAGGTGCTTGTCACACCACTTTAATGAATTTAATGTGAAAGGCATTCCTTCTTACTTTTGGCTGTGAGAAAGCTGGCTCAGGTTCTGTTCTGCTGAAGGAACAGAATGGTAGGATCCATGTCATATAATTTTATAAGTGTAATACTCATCAGTACATCAGCTAATATGAAAAGCAGAAGAAAGAGGGTAAGAAATAATACCACAAGCCAAATTGCTAATACTTTTAATTCCTAGTGGAAAGATACAACTTTAATTGAAAGATATGGCAATAAAAATGAAAAGTATTAAGTAATTTCATAAAAAAGGAGTGTAACTCATGTGTTCCATCCTCCATGTTCTGTTCTTTGCTTGAATAGAGTAACACAGATTGATTACTTACCTCATTTACTAGAGAATTTTGGTATTTAACATCCATAGTGAGCACTTAGAAATGTTGTATCCTTGATGAGGTAAGAAGGAAGCATTGTCTTGACTTTTAAGGAAAAAACCTGCAAAATTCTAGAAGATGCTGAATCAAAGGGAAATAACCTTTTCCCTCCCTTCTCCTCCACTTTGTATTGCCACTGATAATTAGGCCATGCCATGGAAGAGCCACACACACAGGAACACTTTCCAGTGCACCTCTAAATCAGTAAGATACTCCCAGTTACCTAATTAACTAGATGCCACTTTCTGTGTAGTCACTGTAGCACTCTTATTTCTAAAATTCACATTTGCTTTTATGTGATCTCATATACAATTTAATTTCCCATACCAAAAAGAAAAATAATAAATGCCAGGATATTACACAGAGTTCCCAGTGTTAATAATTAAAAAGAAATTGCAGTGAGATAAAAAAACTCTGTTCTGTGAACTACATCTCCTTACAAAGAAAAGTCAATCAGAAAATGCTTTAAAGTATACGATACATAATCAAAATAATTAACAGCAAGGCATAAGACTGCTACCTTCAATCTCACAAGTGTGTGTAAGTAAAATTAAAAGACCTTGGTCACCTTTGGAAATCTTGTGGTTTTCAGTAAAAGCTTACATTCTAAATGACTTGTATAAAGTGATTATTTTAAAGATGATTCCATCAGCCACTCAGGGACCAAAACTTGTGAAGTAGCATTTAAAACCAATCCCATGTTTTATCACCCCGAGTGCATGCTGGCTGTTGTGTGCGATGGAGGTTGTGCATCTGATTTCTAGAATCAGATATTTGTTGTCAGAGCCCTTCTTTTGGACAGCCTCCAGGATGAGCTGGAGAATATATCTGGTCTAATAGTTTGTAACAAGATATTTCCATTGTTCCTCCAAGCCCCTTCCACTACCACTGTGAAGTAGGACTTTTGCCAATAAATTGGTTCTTGTTATTCTCATCCAGCAAATAAAGACCCTGGGATCAAGAGAGCTCTACCATATCATTGAATTAATTCTTTAGGATTTTTTCCTTTTTTGATCTAAGGAGTTGAACACTGGAAGTCTTATATGTATGCCTGAAAATTGCTTGGGATCATTTATCCTTGTGAGGACATCCATTTTATTGGAGCTTTTTGCTACCTGGAGTTATTTAGGGACTCTAAATGTGAAGGAATGGCCATCACCAATTCGATGGCTCCAAGGCTAAGCACACTGCTTTACTCCTAAGTGAACAGATTAAAGGAAAGATTGCCAAGTGCCTGTTGTCCTCTGTTCCCCAATAGTTCCCCAATAGTTCCCCAAATTTCAGGTGTCAGTCAGTCTTTTATGGATAAGCCAACTTCCAGTGTTGGGTGTCTAGGTCCTTAGGAAGCAAAAGAAAGGTTAAATAGCTGAAGTTATAAGTAATGATGGGCTACAGGCACAGCTTAGGCAAGGCAGGAGAGTTCAATGAAAATGGGATACACAAAATGAAAAAGCCAATTTATTCCGTTAGAAATTAGTTTTAACTGAAATTTCTCTCAGAAAAATAGAAGTAGTAATAAGAAGTGAGTCTGGTCAGGTCAGAGGTCACCTCTGCTTTTATCTGAAAACCCAAGATAGCTGTGCTGGGAATCCCTCAGGAGCAAGGCTGTATCTGTGTCACCTGCTCTCTTTCCAGACTGTCTCTCCCAAGATGCTTTGAAGTTGTGACACTCTGTGTTTAGACAGATGGAGAATAAGACCTGCAATGGAAGTGCTATTGCAAATACCTCTGGATTATTATGAATCACAGAAGCTGATCACATGGCTGAAGAAAAGAATGACCTGAAATCAAGAGTCTAAGCAAAACCTGACTATTCTGAATTAGTATTTTATTTAAAACTTTTGTCCCTGGTACTCCAAATATATATGAATATATGAATCTTCCTTTTAGGATGGGACTATCCAAGAATTTCCACCATAGCAAGTTAAGAATTTAGGTCTACTGTCTTCATTGTACAAGCTGTAAAATGTTCCTATTAGTTTTCTGGTGTGTAGTGATTGTAATTGTGACTTATTAATGACGACTGTCTTATTCTCCATCTGGTTCTGGCACTGACGTACTGAATCACTTTGTGCAAATAATTCACTCTTCACCTCAGCCTAGAGATTATAGAGTAAGGTAAAAAGCACCTAGTGAGTAGCACACTGTTGTATTAGAGGACAGATCTGTGTTGTTCAGTTAATTGTTTCCTTTGTGTGTGTTGCTGATGCATGAAGTAAAGTAAAGGTCTCTTTTGCACTGCATGGCAAAGAAATAAAACAAAGTCAACCAATAGTCCTTTTTAGCATTCTCCTCTTCTTGGGTTTAACCCTCTGAGCCAAATCACCTGCAAAACATGAGTCAGAGAGTGAAACTTTCAAAAAACCTGACCCAGTACAGGTGCACAAGCATGTAAGAGTAGAGATTATAATCAGTCAAGAGGCAGACAGATCTGACATTTTCTGAGAGCATCCCTATATTTTATTGAGTTGTCATGCCTTGTTGCATACTTAATGAGGATGGGCCCCTTATATGCTGATTTTGCATTACAAATGTTGTTTTGCTGGGACTGTCAGCTGCAAATAGCTTGTGGCAATACATCTTCCATGCAGCAAATAAACACATACACCATTATAGCATACCCATGTTATTGCCACCACTGTAAACAACTAATAAAAGGAATGTATTTACTGTGCCTTACAGTCATTCACTCCAGTAATATTTTTCCACTTTCAAGCCTATTGACTTTATGGAACATTTGGCATCACTTCATTGTACCATCTTATCGTGTCATCATTTAAATAAAAGTCGTGCTCTGTACCTGCACAAGGAGTCAGCCCCACAGGTCAGGATATCTCTATGACCAGCAGGTTTATTGGGCAAAGGCTCTGGAATTATTTTGTGTGCTAGGAATAGTCATTGAACTCAAGACAACTGCCACTGAGATCAGCTTAATTGGTGCTAAAAATGCCAGGGTTGTGGGCTTGATCCCTGTGTGGGCCATTCACTTCAGAGCTGGACACAATGATCCTTATGGATCCCTTCCAACTCAGAATATTCTGTGATTCTGTGACATTTAGGTAGGACACTGATGTCATCAAGTCACTTCTGGTTGCCCTGGGCATGGAGGAAATCAGCATTTTGCTCTGAAAAACCAAACAGCATGGCATGGAAATCTGACTCCTTGTGGACAGAGGCTATGGGTTATCAAGCTTGGTTACACCAAAGCCAGTTTTGGTGTGTCTTTTGCTAATTTTGAGGATAGAAAACCACATAATTATAGAAAAGTTTTATCTCATGAAGGTTACTGAACTGTTGGCACCATAGAAAATCAAATCGTGCTTTTTCCCCAAGAAATTTCTCAGGAATTCAGCCGAGCTGTATCTCTCCCTTGAAAGGTGAGTTGCAAGAACTAAATCCAGGAAGGATCTCCTGTAACTGTAACTTTGCTGGCATATCCTCTTTCAAAACTGTACTTTGTTGGTGATCCTTTAGCACTAATTTCTATTTGAGGATTCTTTGTGGTCTGTTTTACAAATTCGTTCTCCAACCACCAATATATTTCAAGATTCAATAATTCCTCTTGCTCCCTTGGGTTTAGCATCTTCATTTATTCTGAGAGACCAGCTGTAGCCCTCTGAGCTTTCTGCTTGGCTAAACAAGGCAAGCTCTTTTCGAATATTCTTATGAAATAGCCTCGTCATTCTGTCTCTGTCATGGAAACTCTTCTGGTTTGTCCCCAGTTTGAATTTATCTATTCTAGGATGACAGAGAGTATTTGTATCCAGCATGGTAACATGAATACTCCTTTATGTCCATCAGAAACATCTTGACAGAGTAATTTCAGGAGTGAATTCACATGGGTTTTGAGGGTCATCGTGTTTGTGTATAACCTGCTAAGCAGAACTACCCATCTTTGTTCCATAATTTCTAATTGATGGACCCACTTCTTAGAGAAGAAATCTTTCTAAATGTTTAAATGCTGAGCTTCATTTTCCCTTCTTGATCTGCAGTACTGCAAACTTGTTCACCCACTGGACAATCCCTTCCTTTGCCTTAACCTGTTTTTTTCTCCAGTTTCTCAAATTACATCTTTGAACCTCTGATTTTCATTCCCAGGAATTTTATTTGATGCAGCACAGTAAATAGCTTCTATAACATATCCAGGCTGTAATGAAGGTGTCTTCACTTCTGAATCTTCATTGTCTTAGCAGCCATCCTCACCTTCTCCCTCTTAATTAGTGTCCAAGAAGAAAGGACCAATATACCATAAATTCATCTCTTAGCTCGCTGCCACTGCCCCCCTTGGACCAGGTTAAATGTGCTGACAATAAACTATCCTTTGCAGGTAAATGGCATTCTTCCTACTGCCTTTCATGAGTGATATAAACTGCAAGCTGGGTGAAACCTGATGAAGCTAAGTTTGCATCGTGTTTTTTCTTCACACATCACTTGCAACACCATTTTATAATGCAGAAGTGTTACCTGCTGCTGAGGAATTTTGACTGCATCTCCTAACTAAGCTAGTGGCAAATTGAAAACTAATAAGTTGTATTTTGCATATCAAATACTGCTCTGGGGAGAAGCTAACCTAGACACCTACTAGATTGCAACTTCCTGCTCAGTAAAAAAAAAAGTAATAAAGAAAATCATGACAGCTCATTACATGAAAGAATAAATTCATCACCTAGAGCAGAATAAATGCTATGTTATTACAAAGTAATTGTGAAGGCATCTTAACACTTTTGTTCATGAAAATATTAAATGTTTTTCAATGCTATCTGTAATAAATGTTATTCCAAAGGCAGCAAAATGATGTAATATGTTTTAGCATTCAATACCTACAAACTGAAGCTATCAATGTAGTCAGTTGAGCACAGAGCGAAAAACAGGCAGCTTCTTTTACTGTCAGACAAAAAAAAATAATGTTCATAGATTTCTCTGAGTCTGTCCTCACTGTGTGCCTTGGAAATGGTGTCTCTTTGCCCTCTGTTTCTGTGTTAAAGCCAATATTGGCAATGTTATTGAGTATGGCGGTGAGCAGTGTCTGTCCTTCAGGACAGCTGTGCTTCAGAGCATCTTCCCATTTCTGTGTTTCAGAAACTTTGGGTTTAATTTCCATTAATACTGCACTTCAACCTTGTCATTGGTGAAATATGACCAACTTGCAGTCCAACTCAGGAAAGAAGAACAAATAGGGAGAGTTATAGGGATAAACTTCAGTATTCGAAATGATTAAGTTATATTTTACATATCATTGTCTTGAAAACTAATCCATTTCATTGTAATTTAAGTAGCATTTATATAAATTAGGCACATGTGACATTTCTAATTTGGTATATTTTAATGGTTAAATCATGAGTTTTTAAAATGATAATTGGGCTAGTTGTAAAATTTCAAGGTCTGTGATTTTAAAATTGAATTGCTCTTTGACTTATGTAAAAGAATAGATTGTTAAGCGAGTGCCTCACAGGAGAGAAGCAGTCTAGGATATTATGATTTGAATTAGTTTTTCAAAGGAATTTAGAGTAGGCAATCTGTCCTCTGATCTTTCTTTGCACACTGAAAGTATGAGTCAGTTATGCTAAGATACCTTAAATTGAGAATATAGTGATTTAATTAACAGCTGGAATTGTAGAATTCCATGTGTGAGGAAAGCAGTGCATTAATGGCTTCCCATACAGATGCTCTAAGGAATCCAAGCCATTTTCCACTGGAAGCTGTATTTTAAATACAGAGCTGCTTGTTGCAGACACAATATGGCCTTTCTGAATTCAGAACAGGAATTTGGGAACTTCAAGAAAATCACATCACCTGAAATATTTATGGTCAATACACAGCCTTGTTCCAAAGGCCTGTTACTGGTTCATGTCCCTGGGGAGGGCAGCAGACAAACACAGGACATGTTTCTGTTCTAGCAGCACTTTTGAGTGAACACCTCTGGCTCCAGTGTAGTGACTTCCCTCTCCACACAAGCTCCAGCAGCAGGTTTGGGCTCAGTTCCACTGTCTGAGTCTCTTGTGGACAGAGACAAAAGCAAGAGCAGGAGGTTCCATTGCCAGTGTAACCCTGGAGGAGCACCCTGAGCAGCAGTCAAACTTCTGTGAACGTGCTGTGGCTCCACTGGCTGAAGGTGCTGGTGCAGAAACATTCAGCTCTGTGCAGTACAGAAATACAGCCTGCAATGTGACAGAAAAAATCTTTGTCACAGCTTGGTCACACAGCAAACAGGGACAGTTTGTACATCATTTCTACCAGTGCAAATGAGAATTACATGGGAGCCACTCCCTCTGTTGTTTCAGCAGAGTGAGGTGCCCCAGGTTTTGGGACTCTGTGCTTTGAGTCATGTAAAAGAAAAGGATGTAAAGTGAGCACTTCACGGCAGACAAGTAGCTCAGGACATAATGATCCAGACTGGTTTTGCTGAGGAATTTAGAACAGGAAGAAGGTCTGTCCTCTGATCTTTCCTTGCCCATCAAAAGTATGAGTCACTTGTACTGGGGACATGAGGCTGCCTTACAAAGGATGACTGATTGGACAAACCTCAGTCTGGAAAAGAAACAACTGGGGAAGCAAAGGAAGTTTACACAGTGGTGAGCCATTTGGAGAAGCAGGATAGCATTCCAATAGAAAAATGGAGCCCTCAGTGATCCTGGAGCTGTGCTCAGACCAGATGAAGGTTATTCTTCCTATTAAAAGCACCTGAGTTTAGGAAGCCACTAAAGGATACTGGAAGTGCCAGAAGTTTGTATGGTTTCAAGACAGTTCAGGGAAAATAAATCTATTGAGAATTACTCAATGCATAGAAACTATATCTGATTTTAAAAGCCCCTGAACAGGAAATGTTTGGGTGCTGGAGAAAAGATGGTGGTGTGTGCTTTTCCCTCTGCCCTTTTGGATACTGTCAGAATTGCCTGTGCTAGCTGAACTTTTCATCTGGAACTGTTTCAGCTGTCTGGGGAGTGTTCCACATTTTACAGTAGGCTTTATTCACCATTTCCAAACTTGGCTTCTTCTCTGATGATCAGTCAAACCAATTAAAAGATACCAGTGAGGAAGCAAAATGCAAACCCTTATTTCAGATTATGTGAAACAAATATCTATTTCTTTCTTCTTTCTCTATAGTCTCATTATCGTTCAAACTTTGAGCTTGGTTTTAATTAATGTGGTTTTAATTGCCGACCCAGGAAAAATTTCTCACAGCCTCAATTAGAAGTCTACTGGACCTCCCAGCACAGGTTCAGCAAAAGACTGAGCTTGGGAAATGTAGCTCAAGGAAATCTAGCCCCAAGCTGTGATGGAAGCTACCTCACTTTAAACCCTGGTTCCTTTTCCTTGATCATCCAGGTGGTTGTGTCCCAGTCCTTTGGCCTAGCACTGCTTTTGTACATCTGCCAACACTGGTGTGTAAGATGGTCTTAAAAAAATTATAAGGAAAAATGGATTGTTTGATACTGGTCAATTAGGCATTCCCATTCAAATTGTCGGTTGTGTTTGCCTACCCTGGATGGACCTCTCAGGTTAATTTAATCTGTGTTTACTGTCTTTTCTTTCAGAGTTGTTTCTGACAGCATAAATATGTTGATTTCTTTGTATGCTGCTGATGTCTCTCAGGATTCACCAAATAATTAATACTGACATCTGTTTAGTATGGAAATACTAAAACCATGCTGTCCTCAGATTGCCAGTTGGATGGGAGAAAAATTAGGCTATGGTTTGTCTCCAATCAGATGCTCAGTTCAGGCTTGTTTTAGCATGTTTTTTCTGCTTGATACCTCTAAAAAGGGAGTGGCCTTGGTGCAACCAAGCACTAGTTCTGAGGCTTAAAGGCTGGACAGTGTCCTGTAGCTTCTTATTTAGGGAAGGAAAAGTTGTTTCAGATTATTATAAAATAGGTTATGTTGATTTTTTTTTTTTTTGCATATAACGTACAACAGAGTGACTTTTCATATTGCAGCCATCAGACACTCCCAGTTATGAATACTTTATGTGCAACACCATCACATATAGAAGTGTGTGTGGTCTGCATAATAAATACCTGTTCAAAGTATACTGAACATTTTTTTTTTAAATTTACAATTACAGTTATAGTCCAGAATTGCTGAAGGTTACACTTCAGCAGTCACGTACAGGAGAAGAGTGGCACCAGTATTTTAAAAATAGGACATAACTATTCCAGTGCTGTGGCAAGCCTTGACTTTTTAATATCTACCACTGTGACTCCTGAGTGATTTATGTGTATGTTCTGTTGCTTCCACGTTTCTCCCAAGGATTGGAAGTGCTGCAGCAAACGTAAATAACGAAGGGGAATGATCATCCTGGTACTGAGAAGTTACACCTGGTGAAAAACACTGTGTTATCACTCGGGAAAATTTGTTGCCATACAACTCCAGTATCGTACCATCTTCACCTCACGTTTGCAGAATCCCTGCCAAAGGATCCAAAAGTTCCCATGTGCCCATGGAACCCAACTGGTGCTTGCTTCACCAGTGGATGAGGCTTTACTTTTGTGTCCCAGTGGTGTGAAAGATGAAACTGCCTGCAACATTTGCCGAAATTGTACGTGCAAGGTTCTGCAGCACAAGGACACAGTCCAATTTGATTGAAAAATTTGAGCCATTAGCTTTTTCTAATGTTGTAAGACTTGGAAAGTGCTAAAAAACTCCACCAACACACAATAAATCCCCCATCTATCATGAATAATCAGGGCTGTTTGTTAGAAATAGTTAGCTGTGCTTTGAAAGGGTAGTTTCCATTGGAAAATTCAGATTCACTGTACAGTGATGGAAACAAATAAATAGTAATGAAAGTCCAAAGGAGCCTGGAAAATTACCTTATTTTTTGCACTTTGGGTGCATGGTTCTTCTGAAACATAAAGAAATATCTAAAGAAAAATTGCAAGCCATTTTTAAATGTACTCCTAATAACCAGTTACAGTTAAAAGTGTAGGGCTGTTCAGAAATATCTGGGAACAATTTGCAACTTTAAGCACTGGGGTAGGAATTTAGAAAAAATAAAAAAATCCAATCTCTCTGAAGGCCTTATTTTTTTTTTTTTTTTCATTTTATATGAGAAATTAATAACTGACTCGACTGTAATGGAGTAGATTTGAGATTAAAAGAGCTAGAATTTGTTGAATTGGCAATAAGGCCAGATCATCAAATTGTTACAGATCAAATCCCAGACTAGAGCAGTGCCTGTGCTGGCTGCAGTCGTAACTGCTCAAGCTGTGCTGTTCCATTAAGGGCAGTAATAGAGTTAGGAGGAATTTGGGCAAGTCTGCTGTCAGTGGTTGATAGAGATTGTTTAATGCCACTTGGGTCTGCAGAAAAACCTCTCTGGAAGACTGAAGATTCATTCTTAGCTAAGATTTGGAGGAAGAATAAAAGAGGAAGATAAGAATCTGAGAAGTAGATTTTCAGTCTTTGAGTTCTTCTGTTGTGTTCCACCTATCTTAGATGATGCTAAGGCATGAGGTTAAATAAAACATTGTTTTTAGTACACAGGAAAATAACATTGGCTATGTATTAATGGATTAAAGTTAACCAAGTTATCATTATATGGTTAGACCCAGCGTTAAAATAAATTTAACAGTATTTACTTAATCAATTTAATTATATTTGGCCTGTCCAGCTAATGAGCTCGCTGGGAGAATATGACTAAATTTCTGGTTAAAATACTATATTTGAATTCATCATTATTTCTGCTAAAAATAAAGATAATATTTTCTAATTTTCCTACCATACTAACAACTATATGTCATCTCCTGAGATTATGAAGGTAAAAGGACTTTCCTATGCTATATCCTCATACCAGAAGAGTAGGAAGTAACATCCAGAACATTCTGCAATTGCAAAACAGTGTGTTGCCGCAGGATTTTATTAACAGTTGCTAAAAACAAAGATTTGGTAGCAAATATTTCTTTGAATAGGGTACTCAGGTGGGAAGAAATCAGGTAAATAATAAGGCACAGCACAGCACTTTTGCTCTAGTTGGTGAACCTCCATGGCTGAAATGACTTATCAGTGTGCATCAGACCAAATCTTTCTGCTGTCTTCTAAAAGCAGATCTCCCCAATATCTGCTGGACTGTTGCTTCCAGGTTTTGATCCCTCGCTTCCTTCCAGATGTCTTTGCTATTTCCTATTTTTTTAAAGATATTGCAGGGCACCTTGATTTTTTTTTCTACTTAATTACTTGAAAACAATGTCTAGTCAAAACAGACGAAAGTACACTTTATTTATAATATGGAGAAACACATTAAGAAGGCAGCTTGTGTCTGTTGTTTCCCTAAAATCCAGGAAAGCTGCTTAATTTCTGGGGAAACTTCTGTAGGAGGCAGTCAGAGTCATGTCATCCATTGCAGCTGAAGGAATCCAGTTCTATCCCATGGATGTGGCATTCACTACTGAAAGTACCAGAATGCAGGGATGGAGAGCTGCAGATACACTTTTGGTGAAGACCATGGAATCCTTAAGGCTGGAAAATCCCTCCAAGACCATGAAGTCCAAGTGTTAACCCAGCTGCACCACCGTGTTCACTAAACCGCTTCCATACCCGTGTGCCAGATCCACACGTTCTTTGAACACTTCCAAGAGTGGTGATCCCACCACTTCCCTGGGCAGTCTGTCCCAGTGATTGACAATCCTTTCTGTGAAGGAGTTTTTCCTCCTATCTGCTCTAAAGCTCTCCCAGTGCACCTTGAGGCCATGGAACACATCAGTTTGTTCTCCCCTGTGTTTGAAAGTGACTGCTGCATACATCAGCATTTGATTAGCAGATTGCCCCAAGTAGATCATTCTTATATACCAAATGATCTACCCATAAAAATAAAACTTTCCTAATAATCTTTTGGTATTTTAGCATCAGCTAATTTTCTGCTGAGGAGAGCAGAATTTGATTAAGGCAACGGAAAACATTTTATGGAGTGACAGGTGGTCATGAAATTATATTAGCATTTAAATGACAAAAATGAAACCTTTCCTTTCCTGGTCTGAGAATGTCAGAAAGTGAAGCGTCAGGATTCATCCTCTCCTCCCATTTCCCATGGGTTATATTTTACTTTAAAAACAGCTGTTAATTCTGTCTCACAAATTATGAAGGATCTAAAAGAGAGTGTCGTGACTCACTGTAGATACTACTAGAAAACATTTTCCATCTGTGTGACATATTTTTAAAAAGCCCTTGGCCACTCAGAGAGCCAGCTCTGGGAACTTAATCAGATGTTTTTCTTCTCTTGTTAACTAAGAATCAACTCTAGGGAGTGTTGAGCTCACTGTGGCATTTATTTTAAGTGAGTGATTGAATGATTCCTGAACTACTCTTCCAGAAAATGAAGCAAACCCCTGCTTTAGAGGTCACCTCTAATTAGAGATCAAAAAATAAGTGCAGATAACTTCATCAAAAATATAAATAACTAATCAGTACGAGTCCACTGGCTTTGTCTTATAATTAGTCCTGTACAAAGGCTCCTTGAAGTCAAATGACAGTTGGGTCTCCTGCCTCAAACTTCACAAACGAACCAATAGTTTCAAGCTGATGCTCCCTTTGAACTGCTCTCCCAGGATAAATTACTGATGGCCTAAATGTTACATTTACATTTATTATTCTCTATTACCAAGAACATGTGAAGCTGCAAAAGATTAAAGCAGCAATTACTGAAGTTAGAACATTGGAAATGAAGTTCAAACACCAGAAATTAATGTTTAGGAAAACAGAAAAGACAATCACCTGAGGCCAGTTTTCACTAAATAAAATCAGTGGCTTCTACATCTAAGAGGACATTTACAGATGATCATTTCTGTGCTCATGAATTTTTGAGTGAATTACTGGCAGCTTGTGCAGTTGGGTTTGGATGCAGTCTGGATAAGGCCTTGGTGATCAGAAAGATGACCAGGAGTCCTGGGCCTTGGCAATCTGAGACTTCAAGGGAGGTAACAGCATTGGAAGGAATAAATTTGTGCTAGTAGTTGTTCTTTAGGAAAGGTGTCATAAGTGTTATTGAAGTTGTTGGCTTTACTTTTTTTTATCTTGGTTATCTTTCTGGTTTGCTTTTTTGTTTTCTCAGTTTCATAAACTGCTGTTATGTTCAGTTCTTAGACTTGTTGTCCTTGGTAGACAAAACACAGTTCACTTGAGTCCCTGTCAGTTTAATTGGGTTCTCTCAGTTTTGGAAGGAGAGGATGAAAACAGGAGGAGATGTTCAGAGAAAGAGCAGGGAATTGTTTAGAGCAAGTCTGGGTCTCTTTACACTCTGAGCTGCTCCTGTCTCATCTCTTCTGCAGCTCCATAGAGAAGAAATTCATCCAGGCTCCGTGTACTGAATGCAAAGCATCAGGGCAGGGACTGCACCCAGCCAGCCTGGCAGGGGAAACGCACCGTGGTGACAAGTCCAAACCTGTGCTCAGCCTTCCCCAAACACTCTGGGGCTCTGGAAAACCTGGCAGAAAGGGCACTTGTGCCTCTGCAGAGAGTGGCTGCACAAGGGGAGCAGAGCAGCTGCCATTCCTCAGGCCTGTGATCGGAGACTGGGCTCGTGCGGTGCCGGTGCGTGGCTGCTGTCAGCTCCATCCCCGCACTGACGGGGGCTCACACGGCGCCCACTAATGAGGTGGTTTTTCAGACACTTCTCCTCACCTTTAAAATGATGAAATTAAGCTCCCATAGTTATCAAGAGCTAAAAGTAATGATTTGCTCAGGCTCTGCATTGTAGTAGCAGGCGCAGCAGAGTATTGATCTGCACTTCGTGTCATATTATATTTACAATAGGGCCTGATCAATGCGCTATTTCTGAACCCACGGTTCTCGTGTGTATGAGATTGGGGTGTTTTATTGCAAGACTAATGTACACAGACAAATCACAGCAGTGTAGTCCAGGGTGCTGTACACAATCTGGATGGAGCAATGAAAAGGTCAGCTTTGTGTCTCTTCTGGTTTTTAAATGGGCTTGCCTTTTATTATTTTTTTAATGTCTAGTAAACAGAAACACCAGCACGACCTGCTCTGTATAAATGCAGGGTAAGAGACATCCCTTATCACATAAACCTTGCAATAAGTGCTGACAGACAGACAAAAGTAAGATCAGAAAGTGATGAAACAATGAAATGACCTTTCTCTGGTCACCACAAAGGTCAGCAAAACTTCAAGGATAGACCACTTTCCTCATCCAGGGTATCAGTCTATTTTATTGTTTAATCAACAAGTGGAAAGTCCTGGGTTTTGCTAAGATATATCAAGAGAATAATTTTGAGAATACCAATGGAGTTAAAATGATGCTGTGCTGAAAAAGTGAGAAGTTTGCTCTATAATTTTTGTTGAGTATTTTCTCTTTAAGGGAGTAAAGTGCTATCATCCCAGCTTTTGTGCCATTGTAACATCTGCTTGAGAAACTTGGTCTCCAAAGGACTGGCAATAAAGGCCAGAAATAAGAATTTAACAAAGAGAATATATTGCTATTGAGGGTCATGGTTGCAACTACCATGCTGTATAGTTGTGGATGCTCCCCAAAAGAGATAACAGAGTGATTGAAGAGGGTATTTCAGTTGTTCTCTGCTCCAGTTCTAATAGGTAGGAAAAGAGATTGAGGCTAACAGTGATGCACTGAAAAAAAGGCTTTTGGGGACTCTTCTAAAAATTGATTTTGAAAGTAAATCCCAATGTGTGTATAAATATGTCTGTTTCTGGCTTGTCTGTCTTCTACTAGTTTCATTCACATGAGTTTCAGTGAGTCTGGTTTCCTGTTATGTTGAACAAATAATAATATATTAAGGTGTCAATCTGGGCTCATAAATTTGCTGTAACTTTTGAGACATATCCTAATTTTCTGAATAGTTGAAGCCATCTTTTGTATTTTCTTATTAAAAATCTCCACTATTCCTACAGTACTCACTTTAAATCACAAAGGATGCTGTGATCCTGACTGAATTCCTGCTGGCCATCCAAACTCCATGGGGAAACCTGATCCAAAGGGGTTTTCCTGTTTAGAGGATAACTGCCAAATACAAGAAAAACTCCAGATGTTTGGGTGGGAGAAGTGAGGTTGGAAGGTCCTTGAGTTTTGTTCAGCACAAGTGTGATGTGAAAGTTACATCTGAGCTGTGCCCAGGGCAAGTGTGCAGGTTCTGATCTAGGCTGCTTGGAGCTGACAAATTCTAATTTCTTGTGGACTCTCAAAGTCTAAAGAAAAGTAAGAAGCACTGCTGGGTGCCTCTGTTTTGGTTCAGGCATACAATTCCAGGTGAACATCCTAAGAATAAAAATGCGCAGCACAACTCAAATTCGAAAGGAGTTAAGAGACAGGAGGACTTTGTGTTTAAAAGATTATTTAAGGTATTGCCCTGTAACTGTGGATGCTGTTGGGAAACAAGCCCTGAGTGACAAGTTGTTCTGTGTGGCTAATGAGCCTTTTTCTGAAAGAGGAAGGTAAAGCTTCAGAAACAATGCAGCTGTGGGGACTCAGTGTCACTAAAGAAATGTGCATACACTGAACAGGTTTAGAAAAGGAAGTGTGAATCATTTCAGAAGAAAACATGTAGAAATGAAGAGACGTTGTGGATGTTTGCATTTTTAAATATTCTCTTTCCTAGATCACCCAAAGCACTCTCTCAGACATTAGCAAAAGCTTGTATATACAAAAGTTCTGTCATATAAGCTACAAAGTGCAGATGATATAAGCTGCAAACTACCTGGCTCCAGAACTAAACAAATACATGTTTCTGTTCACATTGATCAGTGTTTATTTTGTTATTTGGTGTATTTGCAGAACAGTATCATTGTACATAAGTTATACAAGAGGAAGACAGGCTAAACTCTGCTCAATTTAAGGAATTGATTCAATTAAAGTTAGCAGGAGTGCTTCAGCAAATAAATGTAGACAGTGTTTGACACAGAAAGTCTTTACAAACAATTCTAAATTATATGGGGTGGTACTTCAGCTGGTATAAATCACTATTTCCATTAGCACTACCTTCAATAGATTTATGCTGATTTATGCTTAGAGGTTCTGGCTCTGCATCTATAATTGGCTCAGTGAAATGAGGATACTTTCCTGTATTTCTTTTTCTTTTCTAAGAAATATATCAGAATTTAGACAAATCTGTGGAACCTGTAGTACTCTACTTATTTTATAATAATAAAAGATATTTTATTTCCATGCAAATATAAGATTAGGAATTTCTTTACTTATGCCACAGATATATAAATTTATGTATATACTTGTGTTGAAATTTACCATTTCACATTTAGAAAGAGGTCAGAGACCTGCTTTGGTCTAGCCAAAGGTTTTAATTGAAGAAATTAGATTTGTAAGCATCTTCCTTCATTAATCAGACTTAAATCACCCTGCATAAAGTAGATAATGTCCTGAATTACTGAAACTACAGAATATTCTGAGTATGGAATATTTTGTAGCATCATAATTACACCGGTGCATGTGGGTATGTGGCTTTCTCCCATCTCACCATGCCTGAGGTGCTCTGAAGTGCTTGGCATCAAATGAAATGCAGGTGCAGGAACTCTTCCCATAACGTGCCATGAATTTTCCAGAGCACTGATGTGACCTAGAGCTTGGCATAAGCACAGTCCCAACAGTGTGAGGAGCTCTGAGTGTAAAGGTCTTGCCAGTTCTCCGACATGCACAGCTTCCCATTGTTCTCTGGAGCAAAAATAAATCTATACATTCTTCAGAAATCCTATAGTCCTCTTTATAGCCTTTAAAAAGTCTGTCAGATCTAAGACTTTGGTCTGGTTTGGGTTTTCTAACTGGTGGTGTAATCTGCATCTTGTGCCTGTTCCCTTCTCTGAAGATCACTAGAGTTGATTGTAAAGTGCTCAGAGGATTCACATGTTAACTTTTCCACTTGTGCATGATACTGAACTGGCCTCTGAATTCAGGTGCTTTGTTGGATGAAAGGTGAAAAGCCAAATAAAACCAATTTAAATTTGACAGCTTCCAAGAATCGCTTTCTGAAATAGAAAGTAATTTATATTTTTTCACACTTTGATTAAATCTTTCCCTGATGGCATGTATTTTGCTTTATCTTTTTAAGTGAAAATATTGTTCATGGCAGAAGAGGAGCCCTTAATTTTATTTAGGTTAAACATGCTCTGGAAAAAGGCAGATCTGAAGAAGCAGGCTCTGGGGAAGAGAAAGTACTCACCTGCAGATTGGGCTCTTTAGCACATTATTTCTTTCCCCTCACTGAAGGGCGATTGTGTAGGAAGAAATGTTTGAAGACATTTCAGCTCTTCCAGACAGTGAAGATGAGGGTCATATTTCTGATTAAAATAGAAGAGTTGGTGCACTGTTCTTGCCCAATGCTTGAAAGGTGTGGAGAGTGTTTGAGCTAGCAGATATAACTTGGTGTGCTGAGTTTTGGGGGGGACTTGGAGGGCTGGCAGAGGGCAGAGGGCAGCAGCTCTTTGATTGCACTGTCCTGTGCTCAGACAGAGAAGGAGAGCCCAGCAGCATTGGTCAAAACAGGCTCTAGAGTGGCAAACCCAAAAAAAGCCCCAAGCAAGGGCTGACCTGAAGCTGAGGAGTCCCCCATCTCAAATCCCTCAGAAATTGCTTTGGTTTTATGTTATTAATATCAAGTTTCCAGCCTTTGAGGCTACAGGTGAAATATGGGTGAAAAGCCTTGCTAATTCTGCAGCCAAAACTCCCCATGCTGTGTAATTAGCACTACAGCATTTACCAGCTAAATAGGCCACTCAAGGACACAGAGAAAAAATAACTTACAAGTCCTTGTCTACATCCTGGTACATGTCTAGAACTATTTGAAGGTTAGAAGGAAAATTCCCAAGAAATCTCAGTAGGTTAATGCTGCTGCTTCTCAGCAAACCTATGGTCCTTTTCCTGGCACTATTTTTCCCAAATGGAGTTTTTGCAGCGGGGCAGAGAAGACTTTATCTACCTTTGGGGCAGCAGTGGGATTCTGGCCAGAGGAAAGGGGCTACCTGTCTGTGGTGGGAAACTTAACTGTGAACAGGAAGTTCTGAAAAGAAAAAAAGTGATGAAGCTTCAATTTAGAAAGTGGGGGAGGACTTTCAGTTCATTTGATATCTCTTAGCTTCACCCTAAATACAGACTGCATCTTTCTCACTAAAAGATCTTACAGCCCTGTGCTGCAGCTTCTCGTTAGGTGGCAAAAAATTGGCCCTCCCAGGTAGTGGTGGCCTGATGTGTGCCAGGGTCTGTTCTCTCTGAAATGAGCAGCTGTGCCCATCCCTCTCAGGGTGAGGAGAACAGCACTGGCACAGCCCTGTGCTTTGCTGCAGGAGGATGTAATCAAACCCCTCACTTGGAACACTCTGAGTGAGTGTTTTTGTGAACTGTGCTGGTTTTTGAGAAGTGTCTCCAAAAAGGCAAAGGGTATCTGAGCAGGCTCCCTGCATGGACCAGTATCCACATTTACTGATAAATGTTTCATGAGAGGGAGCAACATGCACTTTCATTCTCAGGGCATTTGCTCTGATCCTTTAACATAACTGGCAATAATGTTCTGCACTGAATGATGCTGTTCTACTTAGGTGGAACTGCTATGTTCAAAATGAATTTGTAGGATCCCTGCTGTCAAGCAAACATGACATTCTACTGTTGTAATACTAAAGCTCAAGTGTGATGTGACTGTACAGAACCAGCAGTATGTCCTGTTGGCAGTTTTGTCTTGGACTTGATGATAAAACACTGCAAAATGTTTGTTCAGGCCCAGGTGACCAATATGAGTTGAGAGATTATAAACTACACACGGGAATAGATTTTTAAAAACACAACCAGAACACAGATCTTTGTCTGTTTTATGGATACAGGGAATGTTTTCTTTTTGCTAGAAAGGGCTAGACTTGACAGCCTCTGTAACAGAAAGACATCAAATTACCTCTTAATTGCTCTGATTACTTCTGTGATCTTAAAAAAACCAGACTGAAGGCAAGTAACTACACCATACCCTGCATGGAAAATGTAACATTTTTTCAAGTTCCTGCTGAAAATGTAATCAGAAGTAACCATTTGGGCTGTGATAGGCAAAGTGATGTCTTCAGGCACAGGAAATATCTCTTACCTAAGGAGTTAATGTATGAGTATACACTGAATATAACTGTCGGTAAGATATATTAACTCTGAGTTAACTTGCAGGGGCATCCTGCCATTCCTCCCCAAAAAGGAGAATGGGATGGAAAATGGTTCCTGTAAACCAACCAGAAGGGTTTTGACAATGCAGTATTCCTTATTAACTTTAGTTAAAGTTAATACCACACAGAAGCAGACCTGCTTTAGGAACTTTTTGCTTGGGATACTTGGTGGGTTAATGAGGAGCACATTCAAATCTTTGCTCCATCTCAGAAAAAAGATGAATTTAGACCTCTGACTTGTCATTGAGTGGACTGTTTGCTGAACTGTTGTTACTCTGGGAGAAAGTTCCTCTGTCCACAAGTGCAGTAAAACAAATGAAGATTCTCCTGATTCAGATTCCGTTATTTGTTCCCAGTATGACATAATTCAACATAATGATGTTATTGCTGTACTGCAAATACAGACACCTATAGACAAAAGCATCAGAATAATGCCCACAAGTGCCATTTTGGGCATAAAGACACCAGCACATGTATACATTATTAAGGTTAATTTAGTGGTCTAGAAGGAAGTGAAATATCAGAACAGTAAATATTAAATCACTATCCAAATTTTCATGCATTTTATTAGTGGAATATTGTGGAATATTACCATTATATTGTGAAATATTACTATTGTTTAGTGGAATATTAGTGGAATATTACTACAAACCAGAAATTTACTTCTAGAGTAAAAATATCTCTCTTGTGACTTCTTCCCTCACTCCCCCACAGTTTTCATCAGAGATACAGTGACTTCTGTTCATACAAGGGAAAAAAACCATATGCTTTGAGAGTAGTGATCTTTTTGACCTCTGTGTGGGATTGCTTGAAGCAGCCTGAAGCAGCCTGGTCCAGGATAGACACTTGGGTGTAGCTCAGCAGCAAGAAATCCTGTGTGCTCAGGAACAGCAGCATCAGTACATGGGGGTGTGCAGCCTGCACCATGTGCTGGCTGGGCTGGGGGGAAGAGAGTGAGGAAACAGGGCACTATTTAATTCTTTTCTGAAAATCTCTTCTTAATGCCAGAGCAAAGGCAGGCATGGATATAAATATCTCTGTAAGGAATGGGATGTGTGCAAGTAGAGACACACACCATACATCTGGGCTTCCCCAGGAATTTGAGTGTCAGATGCCAGTGGATGTGTGTAGTCCTAGTGAAGGAGTCTGATATCAAGATATTTCCAGACCACTGGTAATCAGGGACAGAGAAGATGCTGGAAGATTTTCTGCTCATACCACACTGAGATATTTTCCACCTACTTATTGATTAGCTCAGTTTATTTCACTTGTCTCCTGAGCATTGAATGTTTCCCAGAATCTGAAGAGTATCTTTAGAATATCTAAAATTTGTCAAAACATCAATAATATGATGGTATGTCTTTTACCTAATGAAGCTTTAAATCACTTTTCCCCTACCTAAAAACAGCATTCAGTTTCACACAACAAAAAGCTGACAAAAATTTGCAGCAAGTGCTTTTAGTGCTTGCTTTTTTCACAAGAGCTGAAGACTGGGTTTGGTGAAGCAAGGAAGAAGGCTTATTTCAGAGTCATGAAAATAGTTTTCCTGTTAAAGTCAAGCCTCTCATTTCAGTGGGAAGTTGCACCTGCTGCTTCCAAATACAAAACTGTGCCCAGAACTTCTGGCAATCTCTTAAATGCACACTGATTATCGAGATCAAACTCCAGGAAACAAGTTCATCTCTTGAAGTGCAAGTTCCACATGTTCTTTCTCAAATGTACAATGGGCCTGCTGCTGGTGTTTAGTCTGGAAGAGCTCTCTAAGGTGGAGCTTCACCCAAATAATGCAATTTTGATACCTTCATCAATGATGGTAATGCTCAAAGAAGAAAGAAGAGGCTAAGCCTTCTCAAAGCTCCCAGACTGACCAGAAAGGATTTAACACTCTCAGCAGCCTTTCTTGGTAGATTGCTGTTTTACAAGGCTTCTAATGTATGTTTGAATGCAGTCAGGATGTCCTCTTTGCCAAAGTGAACTTGCAGACAGGATCCCCAGGCAGAGAGAGCTCACCCCCGTGGCAGGGCTGCAGGACAGGTGTGCTCTCATTGCCTCTGCTGAAGGTGGCTGAGCAAGAGCATTGCAGGATTTCTTTGAGCACTAACATTATCTCCCATCCTGCTGGCCATGCCAGCTTCTACAGCTCGTTAAGAACAGGAAAAGGCAGGATTCAGCAGATGCCTGCAGAGCCAGTCAGCAGATGGGATACTTTCTCCCTAGCCCACGTGTGTATTAGGGGAATTTTTCTCGGGGAAAAAACGGTCAATAACCGCCAATTACTCATGATTCGAACATGAACAGACACATTCCTGCAGCAGAGGAGACTGGTTGTGGCACAAATATCCTTTCTAAAAAGTCTTTTCCTTTGAAGTAAAATGTTTAAAATAACAGGAAGTATTGTAGTCATCAGTCCATGTTTTGTTTCAGAAGCCAAAGGCAGCCAGAGCTTGCCCACAAATGCATGAAAGGCACGTGAGTCTAAGACCTTTCAGAGCTGAAATGTGTGTCACTGGAAGTCACTTCTTCGAAGGCTTCTCTTTATAACAAAAAGGACCTCACAACTGCAGAGATTTCTTCTCCCTTTGGGAGTGGACAAAGTGATCTGAGGTGCTGTGAAATAACCTCCCCCTTGTTCCCACACAACAAAGAGATTTTTGGAGTCTTTTATACAATCTAACACAACCCAGAGTCTAGGCTTGCTCTAATTCAAACCCTACCTGGTCCTTAAGGTGTAAACCTGGCCACAATTATTATTCTTTTACATCAACTTGCACTGGGCTCGTGGCAGATCTGATTCTGCACCCATGTAAGCAGGACTAAGTTTACAGTCATGTCTTATTAACAGGCATATTGTTAGTCTATATAAAGGTGCATTTTTTGGTGAACAATGAATAAATTTTGTTTATTTGTATTTGCTCTGCTCAGTTGCAGAGCAGAAAGATTTTTTTTTTCTTTTTAACTGGCTATTTTTAATCTAGTTGTTTTAGGTTCATTTTGAATTAATTAACCATTTTGTTTTGTTTAAGAAATAATTAGAGATTTCCTGGTTAGCTTTTGATGAACAAATCTGATTCAGCTCTGGTTACTAGGCTGAGTTAGGGCTAGAATTGGGAGTTCATTGGTATGCAATTTAAGCTGTGATTATTATGGTGTCAATGGTGATGAATCTTCCTGGATAAAATAAGTGTTGTATTACATAATACAACGACAGGTGGAAAACAGATTAGTACATCCACTCCCCTTTCCCTGGAGCCATGGAAGGGGATTCCAAGCTATTAATCAGAAGGGCCTTTGGCAGGGTATGTGCTTAGAAACTGGGAGATGTATGGCAAATTGAAGCATTTCAAGACTGAATACAGATGTTTATTTCATATCTTGTCGCTGCACTAAATCCTTTTTCTATACACTTCAGCATTGCCAGGCAAATTATTTAAGGGTTTTGAGATCCAGGACTGGTAGCTGCAGTACCAGTTGCTTGCCTTTGGCTCTGGTTTTTATACAGAAAGTTGAATCCAGCAGTGGCACAGTCTGAGGGATGAGAAAGTAGCACTGCACATTCAGACAACGCAAAAAAACCCATGTTCTGTCTTGGTGTGTGTTAGATGTAATATATGAAGGTTGGGGATGAATGATGTAAAGATTTTGTATTATTACTATTATTATTATTATTATTATTAATTTTTATTATTATTTATTTTTAATCAAGGTTTAAAAATGGATTAAACTGTGTGAGAGCAAAGTGGTGCTGAAGGAGAGCACGGGTCAATAATTAGAGTAGAGGCCTGGCATCCAGGAGGACTCTCTGGTTGCTCTTTGTTCCTCTTCCTTTGATTTGAGTAAATCATATGGGGCTGGACATGGGATTTCTCAGAAGCACCAAGGAAAGTTAAACTCCAGCTTGGGTTTTATCTTCTCTCTTCTATTTTTGTGTGCTGTTACCTTTTGTATGTGGAGGATTTTAATATTTCTCTGCCTAAAAACAATACAGGTCTTTCAAATCCTGTATTTCTGTGGTGCTCATGGGGCTTTGAAATCTTTGGGTTTGAATTACACTATCATTATAAAACAGTGTACCAATATCTGAAAATAGTAAGTAGGGCTGAAATATTCACTTCTCTTCAATTTCATTGAATTTCTTCAAATTAGATTCTCCATTTAGTACCATTTTTTAATCAGCTCTGTCCTTTTCAGGGAAATTGTCATCATGTTTTACCATTTGAAGTATTTAAACAATGAACATTTATGCAATACAGAATATGTGATCTTATTTGTATGTTGTATGTGTTATGATGTTTATTCAGAGTGTGTCTGTGGGTCTATGGTTAGGTTTATCCTATTTGAATTATCCAGGATGGTAGGGAGAAAAAAAGTTTGAGATCACATAAGGACTCAGGTTTGGTGTGCCAGGGACTCAAGTTTGGCATCTTCTTGGTTATCCTGCTGCTAATTAAAGAAATTAGAGACTTGTAGAGACTGAGTAACTCTTCCTCCTGTTTAAAACAAGCAGTCTGCAGAGCACAGCAGTGGCTCCTGATGATTAGGGATTCATCTGTGGCAGCAGACAGCTCACTTTATAACTACCTGCCTATGCCTCTTGCTTTTTAAACAGCCCTCCCACAGATCCACAGCTCTTGGCAACCACCACAATAGCTACTGCTACTCTTATCTTACTTAGGGCTGTTCTTATCATATCCAGATTGTGCTTGTGATGGCAGTGTCATCCAAACCCCTTGGAACCACCCCAGTCTGCCACCCAGGGTGAAAGGCACTGGGCAGCAATTGCATACAGTTGCTGCACAAATGAAACATTTTTTTATCCAGGAAGTTGAAAAAGGAGTATTAGAAGGTGGCCAGTGGAAAATTTGGGATTCCTGTCCCTAATGAAAGCAGAAATAGAGGTAACACTTCCTGCTATTTACAGCCTTTGTTTCCATCCCCTATGGGCAAACAGAAGCGAGCAATAATTAAAAATTAGCAGAACAAAAGTTATTTCAGATCTTAGCCATTAAAAAAAAAATTCACTGTAGTTTTGGGAAGATGTCACCATCAGCTTCTAGTTTCCTTGGCTCCTCCATCTCCTCCTCATGGCTGAGCCATGTGCTGTTTCCCAGGAGCTGGAGGAGCAGCTCAGTGCTGTGTCTTCTGCAGCGTTGCCACAGCAGTCAAACATCATCAGGCAATTATTCTGGAATATTTATTTGCTTTGACGTAAGTTCAGTACAACAAAGTGGTACAAGGTTAAAGACATCATAGGTGTAATGGACTTGTCAAACCCTATAAAGAATTTGTATAATTCTGTGCCTCACCCATCTCATGAGGATGTAACAAAGCTGCCAGTTCCTCAGCAGGGACTGAGTGTGCTGCAGTCTGCCCTTATTAAAACTCTTATTGTACCTTTACCTGTTTTCTTTTTCTTATTTTGGCTGGCTTTGACCACCCAGTGAAGGCTAAATTGAAGCAATGTTATGTGTTTTGGCTTGGGCACCAAACTCTGATTCTGTTGAGTTCTGAGTTTTGGGATGAAATGTCAAAACCACTTTTAATTTAATAGAAGTCCTGGGGTGTTTTGTTATTATAACAGCACAGACCAATGTTGTCCAGATCCTGTGGCTGCAGCAGAGCTGGGGAGAACCACTTGCTCATGTGGCTGATCCTTGCAAAGCCAAAGTCCTGCCCAGTCCAAAAGTCAATGCTGTCATTTTCTTCACAGAACCTACATAGATGAAGAATATCAGTCAAAACTGAGGCTGTTGGAAGTGGTTGAAATTGCCCCATGAAATAAAGGGACATCCAAGTCACCAGGGCGGGGGGGAGTTTAGTGGTATGTGCTTTTTAATGAGGATTAAAATGAAGATACATAACCAGCTACAAAGGCAGGTTCCCAAACCAGGTAGGTATTGAAGTGAAGCAGATCTAGAGCAGCTGTAGGCATTTTCAGTGATCTAACTTTCAAAAAGCTGGAATTAAACATCAATTGCTATAGCAAGAAACATAGTGATGATCCACTACTGCTGGGAAAATTTCACTGTGTCATCTTTCTGCTTGACATGATGGCTAGAGGGGGTTTTGAAGGTGAAAGCATGGAGTTCCCCACCCCTACCATCAGTGATTCCAAGCTGTGTCTGTAGCTGAATGCCTTTGCTCTTGTAGCTTTCGTTTGAGGAAGCAAGAGGTGCTTCTTCTGTTGCAGGTTACATTTTTTTTTAAATAAAACTATTAACATGCCCTAGATGTCCACTTACATCTCACATGGCTGGCATCCAGACATGCTTAAAAGACTTACACAGTCTTCAAAGCTGAAGATGCCCCTGATGTAGACATAAAGTCTACATTTCTCCATTTTGCTTTGTAAAGCAGCCCATTTAAATGAGAACAGAGAGTCCTTAATGCAGTGGCACTATGGATGCTGGCAGCTGAAACAAGGAAGCTGCCCATGGAATAAGGTTAAGAGCTATTTTGCTGCTGTTTTGTGTAATTCCTTCAGGCAGGTGTAGACTGGAATGAGGCAAGTGCAGTGGTAGGGCCAGGCCAGAGCCACACTGAGCAAAAGGGGCCTGAGTCTCAGGGGTGTCAGTCAAAGCCTTTTCCCAGTTGCTTCATTTTGGGGAGTGGAATCAAACATAAACTAGCAAATTGTGTCCTGTGTAGCTGAGCTGTCAATAACTGCAATAATTGCTATCCCAGCAAGCTGAGAAGCACTTGTTTTCAAAAGTATTTTTACCAGTTTTGTAAGTTATTTGATGTTCTTTATGAGCAGAGCAATGCTTTTTTCCACCTGAAGTTTCTTAAGATCCCACCTGTGCTTAGAGCTGCTTCTTGTAATGTTGGAGGGGGAAAAAGGAAAATCAGTGTAACTATTTAAATTTTTTTAGAATTCAGTTTGAGACTAATTTGCAGTAGTAACCCCTGCTAAAGGGCATCCTTTCATTTGGCTACCTGATTCATTTCAGAGCTCTGAAACCTGGAATTAGAATCCAGTCATCTTTGGTAATGCTTTCTGAATCATGCTGGAAGACATCTTCATGCTCAGAATGTCACCAAGCTGTGTCCTGCCCTATTACATAAAATATTATGCCATATTATGCTGCTGCTGGAAGCAGCTCCCTGTTAGATGTCCTGTGTGGTGATTGCCTAATGTGACTATGTCTGAATGCTTTGGGTTAGTGAAAACTCCTGTTCCCAGGATCAATGGCATCCAGCTTCCTGAGACAGTGTGGAAAGGGGAGGGCAGCAGGGACAATCCCAGCAGGCTGTAAACTCTGCTGGGGTGGTGATGTGTGGTTAGAGGCAGTCATCTCTTCACCACATCACAGAGCACTCTGGGGCCTGCTCAGCTGAAACCAAGCCATGGGACTGTAGTCTGAGGCACCCTGTGAGACATTCTCATGTGCATCAGCCTGGAAGTTTTCCCTTGAATGTTAGGATTTTTACCAGTTCCTCTTACAGCCAAAAGGAATTTTGACTTTCATAACAAGAGTTGCCTGGGAAGCTTTGTACCAATAAATAGTTGCATGTGCATATCCAGAAGACTGTTGCAATTGCATTGTAAATGCAAATGCCTCCCTGATATATTCTGTACATTTTCAAAAGTGGAGAGACAAAAATACAGCCCAGAGGATTCTGTCCTCTTTCTCGCTTATGGATGTACATTTTTCTTTGGGTGTGTTAAAGAAAGTCTCTAACCCTTCCAGCTGGCTTTGGCTCATTGCTTTCTTGCTGCCTGTCTTACTGTAAATGTTCTTCTGCTCACTTCTTCCTGGCACACACACTTTCTCTTAGGCTGAGTTTTAATTCTTAATCATATGTCTTGTACCTTAATTATAGTAGGGGAAATCGTGTCTCCAGATCGACACACAGAAGGACCCTTCCATACAGCAGTGATCTTTTCTTACATGCTTGGCTCAGCCATCCCCACAGCATCCCAAGATCTCTTCATTTTGCCAAAAAAAGACTAGGTTCTGTTAATTACCATATATGGCTGTGCATTGTTTATGTATAAATAGACATGCACACAAAAATGCATACATACCCTCATATATACGACCATGTGTGAACATGCATCTGTGTGTGAATATGTGAGAGCCCTGCCACAGAGGTTACATTGTGTTTCTTCCCATCCATACCTTTCTAAACTCTCATCTTCCCCCTGGAAAACAGCTAAGGAGACCTGTAGTTAGAAACAGCAAGCTCCTTTAGAGAAATAGCTGCATTACACAACATGGTACAATATAAAGATCTGTAAAACAATGGTCTGTGAGGTTTGTGTTGAAAGCTGGTGCAAAAAGGCTCTGGTTGACATGTAGAAATCTTGAATCAACCCACTTTTGGGGGGGGGGGATAGATGAATATCTGCCTGCTTTCCTTCTCAGCTGTGTACTTGTTTCTTTTTTAATTCCATCTATGCTTATGTGTTTTAAGCAGCTCTGCCTGTCAATGCTTTAAATCAATACCATTACAGCTCTATTTGAAGGTAAACTATTTCAAGAGGCTGCTCTACCCTGCAATTATATCATGTGCTAAGTGAGTGAAACTTTCAGAGGTATTGAAGGCTTCTGGGATTGTGTTTTTCTTTTCCATTTTGCCAGATGACATCCACTGATAATGGCCTTAACATGATGGGAAATTAATTGGGAGAGCATTTCTACACCACCATAATTTTATCATCCATCCTATTGCTGCTATTAGCAGGAATCCATAACCCCGTGGGTGCTTTGGGAGAATCTCTTTTAGCAGAGCCCAAGGTGTAGAGGTTACACCGTTAGCTCCTTCCATCAGCTGGGTGTCAAATCACTGTGGAAAAGAAATTACTGCTGTATTCATTTCTTAATTTTTCGTTTTAGCTTCCAGCCCTGTGCTGTGGGGCAGGAGATGGTTTGTAGTGAGCCCCTGGGGAGAGCAGAGTGCTGGCGGCCCCCTCTCAGCAAGGTTCTCAGCGGACTCAGCGCGCATTAACACGGAGCTCGAGGCAGCACTCCTGAGCTAATGTCCTCTGCAGAGCCCTAGGGGGGTCAGACCTTCTGGCTCCTCGTGCTGGGGCAGGGTGGCAAAAATATCCTGCTCCACTAGGTTTGTTTAGTACATTGCCCTCGCTGAATGTCCCCGTGCTGACTGCTACGAAGCGGGTTTCCTTAAATCCCCAGCAGCCTTCCTGAGCTCACAGCATTGGCAAATGTAAAAATTCCATTTTCTTCAAAGCCTGTTGTTTCTTCTTTCACATTCTTAAACAACTTTAATAAGTCTTAAGCTGATTTATAAAGCATGCTGTAACTCAGAAGAATGGGTTTGGAAGTGGTTGATGTAGGCTCTAGAGCTTTTCTACTTATCTTGTGACTTTCACAGGTATTTTGCTTATTTTCTGAATAAAGTGCCCCTGATCCCATTCTCCTCCTCCACGACAGGCCAGTAAATTGAGGGAAAATAGAGTTTTGCTCTCTTTTCCTGTTTCACCTGTAGCAATATCTCTGTGAAGCAGATTGTAGCCATGACTGTGGCACACTCCTCAGCAGCCACGCATGCTGGAACCTAAATTTATGCTCACTGAAATGTTATATTAAAATAATGTGTGCTTAGGCAAAAGATAAACTGTTGTGAAAATTCCACATTTTGCACTTAAAACTTGCTGCTTCTAAGTACATCCTGAGGAACCTCAGACTTGGGATTCTCTTTCCTTTTTCTATTACTTCCTTCCCTGTTCTACTTTGCCATTAAATGGGAAAAGGAAGAGAGGTGAGTTAATCTCAAAAAATAAGATTTTCATCACCTGAAATGCACCTATTTCCTTTTTTTATTATTATTATTATTATTTTTCCCCTTAAAAATCAATCCTAATTGGCATTTTCAGTACATCAGGTGGGATTATTGCTGATCTCTGGCTGCACAGATCTCATGATAATTAAGTAGTAATCATGCTTAATTTTTTCCTGTGCAGCCAGTTGACATGACTGAGTGCACAGAGGATGCAAATTACTTGTGGGAAAGTGAGAATCTACCAGGTCTTGCCTTCAGAGTGGAATCACAGCTCAAAGACAACCCTAAAATGACACTTCCTCCTCGCTCTTTCCTTCTGCGTGACATTTTCTCTCGAGAAAATCGTTCCCTCTGTTCAGATTCCCCTGTGGGATTCCTTTTGCTTGCTGCTGTAGCAGCAGAAGTCGGTGTGAGGGGAATTCAGGAGCCCAGCTTGAGCAGAGCTTGCTTTGCTCCTTCACTGTGGACAAGGAGAGCTCGAGGTGCTGCGTTTCCAAGCACCTGGGTTAAAATAAAGTTCTTCAAAGTCCCTCTCCAAGCAACCCCACCAGGAGGATGTGCTGTGGCTACGAGTACAGCAGGGTAGTCCAGAGTCCTTACTGAGGCTGGCCAAAATTCAAACTACAATTACAGGGCTGGCACAAATGTAAGTGAAGAACTAGGGGCCTAGCACTACCTAAAAACACAGTCCTCTGGATCACATTTTGCAGTAATACTTCCATCAAAGGGAAAACACTCCCTCAAAATGTTGCAGTGCATCTTCTAGAAGGAAAAAAGCATCAAAGAGAACCAGGGATGAATCATCCTTACTGTTATTTTCCCTATAAGATTACCAGATCTTCTGGGACTTTGATGATTTTTTTAAAAGGAGACTTTAGGAAACTTCTACTTATGTCACCTCTGCCATAGGCTAAATGTGATACATAAGAAGAGCAACATCTTGACTAAAACACAAAAAAAAAAAACCCTCCCAAGCAAACACCATCTTGCCTTTTGTAAGCACTGGAAATGAATGCTTCAGGAGCAGAGGGAAGAGGGAACCCACTTCCCTGTGGTGTGTTTATAGGAGTGTAGTGTATCCATAGAAAGGTTTGGCTCAGGGAGCTCCTGGCCTATTGCCCCTGCCAAAGGAGCTGCTGTTACTCAAACTCCTGCTTTGCAACTGTGCAAGGACTTGAGAGCTGTTTCTGAGCTTGGGCCCACAAACCTTTCAGCACCTGAGTAAAGTTACCTGCTAAAACATTTGTGGGGCTCACAGGGGACTGAAACCTTCCAGGGCATGAACCTTGGCAAGGTGTCAGAGTGGTGGTGCTCTCTTCATTACTTCAGTACTTTCCACTAAGGTACCTTTGAAAGGAAATAAAATTTGCATTTGTGTTTTAGGCACTAAAAAAATTCCAAAATTCCCATGTTCTTTTCTTGCATCATATTTATTAGATTTTTAATTTGTTACTTTTGAAATTGTTTGTTGCTCTGTCAAATGTTTGTTGCAAGATTTCCCTTAGGGGGAAACAGAAATTCATATCCATGATCACATATCACAGTATGAATAAGGCTTGCCACACTCCAGCTGACAAGTAGGAAATATTAGTCAATAATGCTGGGATATAATTGGCTTTATCTTCTCGTGTTGTCACTAGATACAGCTTCATTCTTAGGGAGCTTGACCTGAGAAACAAGGACATATTTCAAATTCCAACAGGATTAACTCATTGCATTAAGGAGCTTTGATAGAGTTCAAATGTTACTATTAACCTAAAACTTTTTTTTTTCTCCCAGATTAATCAGTGGTTTCCGTTGTGATGGTTATTTTTGTTGCTGTTTGTCTTAAGACATTTAAAGGTTTACAATTTTGATTGGTATAGCTGGTTTACAAATAATATCCCTCGTGTTTTATGCCAAACAACATTTGAACCACAAGAGATAGTTATTGCAGCTCTTAAAATAATAAAAAAATATAAAATTTTTTAAAAATTGCCCTTTTAGTCCTCCTTTCATAGCAGAAGCTATTATTGCCTTTATTGTGGCCACATTAAACATATGTTTGAATATGATCTTCTAACTTTCATGGCTGTTGGGTTAGGAACACAAAGAGCATGCCCTCATCCTGATTAGCTCCTCTTCTACAGCAGCACAAAAAAAAGGCAGCAACGGTAATTTCTCAGCTCATTAGGTGCAGATTCATCTTAATAGGGCATCAAAGTTAAGAACTGTAATGCCTTCCTCTCATTTAATACTCCAGAGAACATTCACAGTAACCACATGAAAGCAAAAAGAATTTGAACATTGCAGCTGCAAAAGTAGGTGTCTTCGTTCCCTCCAGGCAGAGAGAGAAGAGAGAGCTACTTTTTATCCTTATCCTTATCCTAACTTGCCTTGCTGTGCTAGCCACTGGTCACTGGGGCTGTGTGAATACAAACTTTGACCTCTGCCAGTTTTTCTTGTAGGTCCAGTTTTAAATCCACAGTCTGCAAACATTTGGCTTCAGCTGAGGAGCAGAGTGTACTCAAATAACTTCCAGAGGTTTTACTTTTTATGATTGTGTGGTTCCTGATACAGAGACCCTTCACTATAATGAAAAACTTGCTGTGCCTTGAGAAATTTAGGCAATCCCTGCCCCTCCCCTTAAAAATGATATCTTTGTGTAAAGTAGTTGTGCCAGCTTAAGCTCCAAACTTTGAAAAGGCACCGTTTCCTGTGGTTTAGGAAATAACGGTGCTCAATTCATGCTATTTACCGAAACAACAGCATTTCCAGAAACTACTTCTATAAAAGTGTTTTTAGGAGCTGGTGCCCAGCAGGAGTTTTCGGGGCGTTTCCAGCGGCAGCACGAAGCCAGGTGCGAGCGAGCACCGCGCTTCCCGCGTGTGCGCGGGTGTGCGACGGGGGATGCTCCCGGGGTGCACCGGCATGGGCAGGTAAATTCCTGGTTGTGGAAGTGTTCTGCAGAGTGCTGATTTCAGAGGCTGGCTTTCTACCTCCCAGAAGGGAGTGTAATTTGTGTTCCACGCTCGGTTATGTAGGATGTAGGGTACCGGAACGTTATAGCACGGAGCCCCTGTCTCCCAGACCCCAAACTCTCAGTACGTTTTGTAGCCTCTGCCAGCTGCAAAACGATGGGCTAGGTAAAAATAACTGCTGGTAGCAGGAGGGCTCGTTCAGGATGGCAAACCAGTTTTTCTTCCAGGCTGGAGAAATTCTCATTTTCTTTCACTTCTGCCACCCATATCAAGAAAGAGCCTTTCTCCTTCCTCTGATACTTCTAAAAGGAAATATTAAATGTAGAATATATTCCATTTGTCTTTTTTGTTTAAATGTAACTTTTATATATATAATTTCTACAACACATTTATGATAATTTATTAATATAGCAATATTAAAAAATAGAGAAATCAATTACATAATTCAGAGTATTTTTGTTGGAATATTAGTAGAATAGGGGATTGAAGGAAATGAGCAAACTTTGGAGAAGATGTTTTGAGGTAGATGAAAAAATAGCAGTGACAAGGAATACTGGGAAGCTCCTTAAGAAATAGGATGAAAGAAAACAGGGTGGATCCATCCCTTTAATAGGCATGAATTAACTGGACAAAGCTGAAGAAGCAGGCAGAAAACATAAGTTCTTCATCTGATTAAACTGATTAAGGCTCTCTGGTTTCAGCAAAGTTGTGTTGGTTTATGTCAGCTGGGGGGATTTATCCTTAAAGGCAGCCAGAGATGAGTGATAATCTTAAAGGGCATCCCTTTAAGACAAAATGAATGAGAAGATAAAGCAGGCTCTGAAATGCCTGTGGATAGGAAATGCCATTTTGGGGGTGGTGAGAAGTGAGAAAAGGGCCGATGAAAAGGAAGGAGGCTCTCTTTGAGAACAGCTGTGAACTCTCTGCTCCTATTTGGACCTCAGTGGACGAAATCCTGTTTTTGTAGCCTTGCTGTCTTAGTTTTCTCAACACTCTTTGGCTATGAAGGCCTTCAAATAATAAATATTTTGCGGAAACCAAGCTCTTGGCTCTAAGTCACTGAAGGACAAGGGAGGACTGCTGCATTCAGGTAGTGAAGCTCCATTCTGTGAACAACAGCAGCAGCAGCACACATACAATTATGTAGCACATGTCCAGTGTTTTTCTTTACTTTTGGCAGCTCAGTTCAGTGTCTAGTTTAATTTTTTTCTATATTGCTTGTGCATTAAATATTTGATTAGGAAAATTGTGAGATGACCTATTGATTGTTGTATCGATGTGCGTTGGAGAAATCCGGCGATCTGGCAGCTGCGTTCTGCCTTCACTCATCATGAGCATTACTTGTGCTGTAATTACCTTGCTGTATTAGCAAATACTGCACCATTGCAAGGTTCTGTGCTGGCTCTCAAACAACAAAGATTGGTCTGTGTCAAAACAGTTGGCATTTGAGCACGATTTGGATTGATCACTGTGATCAGGATGCTTCAACTTTCATGAAGTAATTTTGCAAGATGCACTGAAGCAAATTCTGCTGGATTCATCCCTGGTAGAGGATTCCTGGAGGCAATTCAGCTAGCTGTGTTATGGAAGAGATAAAACAGACCTACATATTGGTTTGTTTTGGCCTCAAAATGACAAGAAATTAAACTAGTGGCGATATAGGTTGTTCTGCTCGAGTTATTAGTGCTGTACTGATTTTAACATTAATAAGGAAATAATCTGTGTGCTTGATGCATTTTGAAGTCTGATTAAAAGACTTTGGCTTTAGGTTCGTGCCCCTCCTGTTTATAGTAGCTTGGTTTCTGGCAGTGGATGTGTGTGGGTTTGAGACACAGGGAAGTCCAACAGCACAGAGATATGGGAGATTTGCAGGCTTGGGACTCACAGGCCTATCTTTTAAGATTCTCTTGAGGAATAAGAAGCTTGAAAGAATCATTTCCTATCTAAAACCCAAGCACAGGTTCCTCTACGAAACATAATAGAGGAGATGAGATGTTCCAGTCCTCTTTTATATTAAATAGGGGATATTCCATAATTCACACTGCAAAATACACACTCTCCTGAAAATAGGAGCCTATAAACAAGCAGCCACCTGCTCTGTATGACCTTGTAGAGGCTCTGTTCTTTCCCATCTGCTACCCTGTCTGGGTAGTTGTTACAGCCTTTTCCTTCCTTTCTCTGTGCTTTTTTTTTTCTTTCTTTCTTTCTTTTTTTTCATATTGAGCTGTAATTAAGCAAGAACAACATTTAAATGTTCTCCAGCAATTTCTTTGGACATACACAGCACACTGATGTCCCTGAGCCATAACTTCTAAACTCTCTGCAAGGTTGCACCAGTGCTTCTTCCTGCATGGCTGAACAAGAGGAGAAAGGCCCATCAGAGGAGATCAAAATGTGTCTTTGGACGTGTTTTAATGAATCTGATTGTGAATCCCCCATTTTTTTTAGTGCAAGAACACCACAGTTTGGGTGAAGTGGTAGGTAGAATAATGACTGATGTGTGTCTGAGCCGCTATGGTATAAATGTACTCCCTTCCTTCTAACTAAAATGCTTCTTATTTTCACAAATTAGCACATTCTTGTGTCTCATTAATGTTTCTTGAGTATTCTGAAGACAACGTGATGACAAGCCACTGACAAAAAAATCAGAATTGCACAAATTAAAGCAGGCTGACTTGTAGTGGAGAGAAGGAAAAGCAGAAAACCGTTTGTACCCTTCAGCTGGGAAAGCAGTAAAGCCCTGACAGGAAAAACGCCCGTGCTGGTAGAGCAGGCAAACCTGCTAGCTGAGCTCCCAGCACCAGAGGCTTGGCAGGCCAGGCTGCAGTGTGAAGTACATGTCATTCCTGCTAGAAGGTGTCATTTTTGTGGCTAGGCTTCGTTTTTGTGGGGGCTGCTTTTGGCCAGTGTTTGCGCTCGATGGCAGAAATCGTCCGCGCGCGAACGTGGCAACCGACAGTGGCTGCTGCTTCCAGCGGAGCCCTGCTCTCAGGAGGTGTCTACATTTTAGCAGAAACGAAGGTAAAAGGCACATATAATCCTGTCAGGATGGCAGTAGACAAGCAGGGAATGGGGGCAGAGCCCTCAGAAAAAGGACTGTTATTTGTCAATAGGCGTTTGTGGTAAGATATTAAAGTCAGTAAATACATGAGGTGGGGAGATTCCATCCATGCAAGTGAGACAAAAGACTTCTAGCCCTGGGGGCTTCTGGGGCTGTGTGGTCTTTGGGGATTTTTTTTTTGTTTGGTTTGGTTTTTGTTTTGTTTTTTTTTTTATTTGTTGGGGTTTTTTTTTTCCCTGAGTTTGGGTTTTTTGTTGTCATGGGGGGTTTTATTCCTAATAAGTTGAAAGGTGTAAGAAAATGAAGCTCCACATTTTAATTGCTGGGTACAGAGTTTAAATGTGACTTCTGCTTCCACTTGGCTGTCTGACTAAGCAATTCTGAATCCCTATGGGTAAATGGTCCTTGCTGCAAGGACCCTTCTCTGAAACAAAATAAATCAATTATTTCTGTATTTCTGGAAATTACTGTACACATTATCAGATGCCCAAAGGACTTTATTTCAGGTTCATATTTGATTCACATAGAACTGTAAAGGCTCCATAAGTGTTTGCAGAATTTTCTTTTCTATTTTTATGTTGCTACAGTACAAATCATAAGGGTCTTCAGTTTGCCTTTGTGTCATGAGACAAAAAAGTGTTTTTTGAGACTGTATTTAATCTGAGTCAGCACTAATTGTGTTGTCTGAATCAATACAGTCTGGAGAGAGTATGGTGAGAAAGGGAAGGACACCGTGTTTAATGAAACAGGAGCTGGTCGCTTGGCTTTGTAAATCTGCCTAGGATGCCATTATGGAGAAGCAAATATTTAGGCTTGGGGTGTGAATACTTACAGGCTGGTACCTGCAGAAGCTTCTCTGCTGGGAGATTTATTTCTCTGAGTTTCTTATGTCCTCCACAAAGCAAAGTTTATCAGATGGAAAGCAGCATGGAACTGGGAAAGGATGAGCAGGCAGACTGCACACTCCCAGCTTGGTAAGCCCAAGAGGGTGTTCCCCTACCTTCTCTCTTTAGGCCTGGCTTGTTGAAACCTTTGTGAATTAAGACAAGAGAGAACCTGCTTTTGTGGCTAATGAAAGAAACTGTGGAAGGGGAGGCCTGATGGCCAGCTGGAGAACACTTGCCATCCATGATTTTTGTGGAAGGGGAAGAAGTGAAGCAGAAGGAGAGGAAATGAGGGTTGGAACTAGATGGTATTTAAGGTCCCTTCCAACCCAGGCCTTTCTGTGGTTCTATAAATTGTGTATCAGCAAGAAGTCTTCCTTCCTTCTAGCAAAAAATGTTTCCACTTCATGGGCTGATTTTCTTCATCCTCTTTCCATTTTTTTTTTCTTTCTCTTTTTTCATCTCCCTCTCACCCTGTTCCTCTGCAAGGCTCCAACCCAGCCATGTGGTTGTGGGGAAGAGCCTGTGACTAGATCTTTATGAATTTGTGCCCACACTACTGGGCAGGAATTTTGGCCATGCAGAGCTTCTTTCCTTCCCAGGATCTTTTCTTGGTGGAGCTCTTATCCTGTAATTATCTTCCTTATATAATAACCATAGGCTCCTTAATTCAACTTACAATTAAAAAGTGGAAACACTTTTAAAAAAAAATACTTCAGCTAGTTTTGTTAAGGCCTTGTTCTTCCTTTAGCTTTAATTTCATCGTATTTCTTTTCTAATTAAAATCCAGTTTATTTCCCCCAAGTTGTTAGAGACAGATCACTTTTCTTATTCACTAGACTAAATTGGATTTCAAAAACAGAACACCCTGACTCTTTTGTCTAATAGGATTTATTATACTATTTTGTATAATCATTGTAACTAGGAATTGTGTACCACTATTTTAACAAAGTTTCCAGTCAGAAACATTGAAAATCTTGTGGTTCTTACCCCTTTGGAGTGGATCCTACTCTGAGCCATTATCTTTATTTAGTCATAGCAAATCCTTCATACTGCCTTCTTTGTTTTTCAGTCAGACACAAGCAATTTATTGGACAATCCCTACTGGAACAAGATCTTAACACTCCTTTTTGATTTTTTTTTTAGGCTTCAAATCAAAGCTCTCATTCCCCTCATCCTCTGGTGTGTACTGATATTGGGGATTGCCTCCAGTGCAGGACCCAGACATGGGACCTTGCACATGGACTTGTTGAACTTCTCAAGCCTGTCCAGATCCCTCTGGATGGCATCCCTCCCCTCTGGAGAATCTACTGCATCACTTGTCTTGACTGGAAAGGTCTGCTCTGCTCCTGATCCTTCTAGCATTGCACTGAGGAACTCTCTATCCCTTTTGGGTTTTCAGCTGTCTCACTGCAGTATCACCAGACCCTACATGGAGTAGCAGATGATGCTCTGTAGCTCCTCCCAGGTTCCCTGAATGTGAGCTCCTGGTAGGCAGCAAACTCCAGACAAACTGTCTGGGTGGCAAATGGGTGTTTTGGTGCCTCTTGGAAGGCAGCCTCTAATTACTGATGCTTTATGTGCCTCCCTGGGGCACTGGCTCTTAGGCAGGTGGGTGGCTGGATCAACTTTGCATGGTGGCCTTCTGGAGCCTGGCCATTACTCACATCCTCTTCTTCCCCACACCCAGAGTACCCTCTCTGTTTCACAGGGGCACTTCTGGAGAAGGTTCTTCCTTCTGCCCCAGGCAGAGGCAAGGCTCCAGTGTCCTTCATGCCTCAAGCTCTGTGTGTCAGCCAGCTCCAGACTGAATTCAGGCTGATGTCTGATGGTTAAACACAGCCACTATACCAGCCTCTTACCAGCCAGTGTGTGATGCCCAGCTGTCCTTCTCCATGTAGATGTGCACAGCACATGTGTGCTTTGGCTTTGTTTAAAACAAGAAAATTCACAATTTTGCCATTTTCTTTCTCCCCATGAAAACTCAAATGCAGCCTGCAAGTGTATTAGGAGCTCACTGTTCTCTGGAATTTCCACAGCTGAAATGACAGTCTAGATACCCTCTTACTATCTAAAAAGATATTTATTCATGCAGATCAAATTGATTTGAAGTGTCCAGTTCTCATTTCCAAGGTATTCTTTCTGAAGGGATAGTTTGGGATATTTTTGTGGGCTGTGTTAACTTCACATGGATTCTCTATTGAACAGAAAACTTTGGGGTGTGTTGCTGCAAACCTGCTCAGCACTGGGAGTAGCAGTTGGGAGGGCACCAGAGAATCCTCATCTCCTTTTCCCAGCAAGGATTATTGCTTACATAGAGAAGTCTGTGTGTAATTAGGTGGTGAAACCTTTTCAAAAACCTCGTTGCAAGTGGAGTTTTTGTCACAGGACCTCAGCAGGTGTTGTTTGTAATTAGTATCTTTATATATAATCCTTAACACTTTCCATATACTGTTGTAGAAGCTGTGTGTTGGAGGCTGGTGAATAATCCATGTTATTTAAGATACATCTGCACTGTAATTACACAGTTCTTTCTAGCACTGCAAACAGAGCAGCTGGAGACACACGTGGAGCCTGGGCCCAGTTTGAAAAAGAGTGCACCATTAGCCTGCTAATTGTCATGCTTGAGACAGGTTTCCCAAAGCATTCAATGTGCTGGTGACTTCCTCCTTTGGAGGATCTAATGCTGCATCTTTGTAAATGATGTCTTTGGAATGCTGGACAGTTTTGAGATTCTTGCTTCTGCTGAGAAATGTACTTTGGAAAAGTTGCTTGGGTGCTAAAGGCAGAATTTCTGAACTCTAAATAACCAAGAAGAAGGCTTGTAAAAGTTGTCCTCACTTCAACTCTCTATATCTCAACATAACCCTAAAGAGAAAAAGAGTTTCACATTCATTTAAGTCATATAGATTTAGAGGATGAAATGTATCAATAAGCAATGCTTCAAAGTCATGCTCTTTGTCTTACTGGCAAGAAGCAACCTAATTAAATTTTGAAGATTTTTAATAAAGTGTGTGGGTATGGGAGTGACAACCACAATTCCTTTGGTTCTGGAAAATTCACCAGAATGCTGATGATAAAAAACCCGAGGTCTCAGAGATGAGCAACATGGGAAAAAAAGCCAAACCAAAACAAACAAACTGGAAGAACAGTAGGGGAAAAAATATAAAGTTTAAAAAAGCCAAATATATATCATCTAGAGTATGACAATTTTGGTTCAAATTCAGGAAAGCATTTAAACATTTACTTAAGTGCTGCTCTGAATAAGAATGCTTTCCTGAGTTGAAAAGGAAAGGAGCTGGCAGCAGCCTATGTACCTACCAACCTGTCCCTGATGTGGGGAGATCATCACTTAAGGATGTATAAATATTAAAAAGATACATTTCATCAGAGCAGAATATGATTTTTGCTATTTCAAGTGAAATATTTCTTGAGACTTTCTAAGATAACAAAATATGATAGTAATAAACATTTCCTTGGGAATGATTCCTACCTGGCAGGGAAAATATTTTACTGACCCAAGAGATTTTCTTGTGTTTTTTGCTCCATTGGCACACTTAAAATTGAGAAAGAAAACTGGCATTTGCAGTGTTAACTTCCCATTAATGATCTTTGGAGGCTGTTGGGTTAAAACCTTCCCTCGTCCCTTCCCCTTTCCTATTACCCTTAATATATTATTATCCAATTTAGCTCCCCTGCCAAGGGAATCTTTTGCTCTCTGATCTGTGCTGTAAGAGGAATGAGAAAGCACAAGTAAGCTGACAAAGTCTAAAGGAGCAGACTACACCAGGTTCATGCATAATGTAGCCATCACATCTTCTGTTCTTTTAATATTAGTGAGTTCATATGATATTCAGTACTCACACTCTAGAAGAGATAGAGACATATCTATTCCTTACTTCTGGATATTATTTCTGCCTTAATGAATTCTCTTTCCATCAACAGATAAAAATTTGGGAAATGGAGGATTCCTCCTCTCTCGAGCCTTTTTGATTATAAAACATTTTTTGTAATTACCAATAAATTATGAGTGTTTAGTTTTCATAGAAAATATATTTTACCATTGCTCTCACATACCATATTATAATAATCTGTAATACTTCAGCTTCCAAATGCAAAGTAAGCTAAGTAACATTCTAAATTAACAATTAAAAAAGACAACTGAAAATAAATTTAATTACAAAGCCGATCCACTTCAATGGCATAAAAAATTGATCTTATGTAACTTTAAAATGTATGTCTGCTGCACTAAGTCCCAAGGCAGCAGAGTATTGGTAAGTACAAAGTAGGTTTATTTCAGCCATGAGGGAACAGCTCATTCAAACTTCCTAGAGCACTTACTGATATAAATAATATGAAATGTTTGCTGAGATACCATTGTAAGTGTTTCCTTCAGATAGAGGCAATATAAACAATTAATAGTGGAGAGTCTGCAAGAGATTCATTCTGCTGCTTGAAAAGTGAAGAGGCTATGAAGGAAGGGTAGCTTTTATATATATGTATGTGTATATATATGAAACCAAATTTAAAAAGAAACAAACAAACAAACAAACAAACAGCTAAGAGCAATGAAGGGGGAAAATGCTTCTGTTCCTCACTCCTGTTCAAGTCCATGTTCAGGAGAACACAGCTACTCTTTGTCTGCAATTGCCAAGTCTCATGCTACCAGACTGGGATTTCTTTTTAATCAGCATCATTTAAAAGGAAACAAATCACCATGTACGAGCTAATTCAGTTTGATGAGAAAACCAGGATGACAGAAGGGGAAGGAAGTGTTACAGAAGAATTTACTTCTGAGTGACAATTAAGTTTAGTGCTCAGATTAGCAAAAAGCAGCCTAGTCATCATCTGATGCACTGCAGAGAGAAAAGACTGAAAACATTAAACAGCAATTTGCTTTTATGGAAAAATCAGCTGGAAATGGCTGCAGCCTTGTTTTTAAATATCCAAATGGAATTGTACAGATAATAAGGCAGTGTGCAAAGACTGGAAAAAGTATGGAGGCTCCTCGTTCAGACACTGGTGGGTGGGTGTGGGAGGGACAACCTACAAAATGAAATTTTTAGAGGATGATACTTAATGCATAACTCCTGGCCAGTAACTCCTTGTTCAGAAAAGTTTGAATTAGTGCTTTTTCTTCCACCCAGCTTTGCTAGAAATCCCTAATTCGATGTATTGAAATTGACACAGAAATTATGAGGGTGCTTAGGATGGGGCGAAATCCTCCCACATGGTACAAGATGCTCCAGGCTCAGCAGCCACTCTCTTGGGAGCCAGGAAAAAAACCTCTGAGTGCTTGTGTGTGCGAGAGGATTTGCTCCAGAGGGGGATTCTTTGCTTTTGTACGAGGCTGGCTTTGGGAAATGCAGCAGCCAGCTTTCCCCCAGTGCCAGCTAGCACTTCACAGCCTGTGGAGACACGAGTGGGAGCTGTGTGCTGCAGCTGCGCTGCCAGGAAGGAGCCAGAGATGCCTCTTTCCACGTCCTGGGGATTGTCACTCTGAAAACTCCCCAGGAGATCCATCACAGGCACTTGGTCTTTGAAGGCTTTTGAGAACAGGTCAGACAAATGTGCCACAGATGGCCCTTTGGAGATGGGGCAGATTAGATGACCTCTCAAATTTTTTTTCACCCTGTTTTCTTGCAGCTCTGCAATCTATCTTTTGAGGAATCGCTGGTGCCAATTTCAGCTCCTAAATAGCCTAGGATGAATGAATCCTCTTGATGAAATGTTATTCCTCAATCCTACTCCATATCTTCCAGCTTTTTTTTTGTGAACATGGTGTATTACCAGCTTGGCAGGCAAAGCACAGGGACCAGAGAGAGACAGCTGGTGAAGACAGCTCTGGTGTGGGTGCAACTGCGTTAGGGGAGGTGATACAGGGCAAAAGAGTGGATTTGGTCTGAACCACTACAAAGTGAGGGGATTAACTGTTCCCTGCTCACTAGCTGCAATGCACTTTCTGAGCACACAGAGAGGATTGGGAGATGGATGAAAGGTGGACACAATTTGGGAGGCTCTTTTCTCACATCCACTCAGCACAACAGTTATCTTGATCAGAGGAGAATGATCAGTCACCTGTGATATCACATATAATGACAGGTAATACAGCAATTTTATGAACTTTCTCTGTAGTCTCTCTTGGCAGACTGCAAAATGTTCTCAAAGGAAAAGCTTTCTGGCAGTGAGGGTTTAGGCCTGGGATGGGCATAAATGCACGTGCACATTTGGACCACACTGCTTAGGCACTGCCTCTCCCCAGCTGGTAGGGCAGTCCAGGGTCCCAGCAGGGCCCAGATGCAGGGATAAGAGCTGGATAAGCGTGCCAGATGCACTTGATAGGAGTTCTGGTTCATGGAAGGGGTAAGTGAATAGGGAAGGATTGAGCAACCACAGTTCCAAGGGAAGGTGACATGTAGGCATATAGGCTGAAAGTCCAGCAAGAAGTTGAGGCACCAGTCATAAACAGAATAAAACCATCCAAGAAGTTCCTATATGACTATGATGTAGCCAAACTTAGTCTGAGAAATGGGGCATCTGTGAGAGGAGTGAAAGCTGCCTGGAGATTTGCCATTTACGTGGCAGTGACAAGCAGCTTGTTGTGAATTCACATGGCTTTGTAGCCAGCATCTGGCTCACACTGAGCATGTGTTTTCAAGCATTAAAAAAACTACCTATCATTTATAGAAATAATTTCCTGTTGTGTCAATAATATTTCCTGAGTATTACTCATTTTTAAATTAGGTGATACAGAGTTCTTATCAGCTCTCCTGAGGCATCAACCAAGGCACTCGACCCATCTCACTGAATTAGTGCTGTCTTTTTCTTTTGGCTCCTCAGCACGTCCCAAAAGATAGGATGTGCTATTTGTACACCCACCTTCTGCATCTGAATCAGATCCCAAAACCACATGTCTTATTTCTCACTGCAGCAAAGAGAAAGAGAGCACCCATTCCAGCAGAATTCAGGAAAGGGATCTGGATGTGGCAGGCTCCCCAGGGTGACTGCCCCATCCCCTGTTGGAATCACCAATTGACTGTGGAGTGAATTCATGGTTTGGGATAACTGTGGACCTTTGGTTGGAAAAGAAAAACTGCTGCTCTGGCTGGGAGATGGTTTAGAGAAGCAGCAATTGGAGAAGTTGCCTAGAGAAGAGCAGGAGAATGCAAACAGCTCAAGTAAAGTTAATGGGCATAAATAAAAGCCTTTAAAGTACAGTGTGCCTGCCTTTGTTTGGGGCAAAGTACTCTTGGGTTAATGTAGTTTGAAGGCTGCCTTACTCCCAGATGAGAAGCCTGCACATGGTGGTTTAACAGGCTTCGATACATGCTCATTAACTTTACACTCTTAGCTGGCTCTTCATAAATTTCTGATGTATTGACTCTTTGGGGAGTTCTCTTGGGTTTATTTTAGCTCTTTACCAGAAAACAACAATCTCTGTGATTTCTCAGGGAAAAAAGTAACCCTCAACCCTATTCAAAAAAAAACAAACAAAAAAACCAAAAACAACCCAACAACCCCCCAAAACCCAACCATCTCAAAATAGAAAACGTTTCTAAAAGGCAGAAAAGTTAACAATGGTAACAGAGACAGTTGTTCACTGGGGACCCAGTGTACCTGTCACAGGAAAAGCAGAATGCACCAGAAGAGCGAGGCAGGATCAGTTCCTAGAATGTGATTTGTATGAAAATATGTTGTGTAGTTTAAAAGGTCCCATTCTGACAATCTTTATTATTACTTTATGGGCCTTCAAATAAAATGTTGCACTAAGTATTGTGCTAGTAATATTTATGAAATGGTATTATAGAACGTGATAAAAGTTTATGGGAAAGTCATTACTGTAACCATAAAGCACCAGCTTGTCCCAAATACCACCAACGTTTAAGAAATGTGCCTGCATCGGATGAGACAAGTGACTTCAGGGGGTGATGCCCAGCAGGACACAGCCGGGCAGGCACCTGAGCACGGGGGGCTGGGGGAAATGAAGCTTTATCAGGAGTATTAAGGAAGCATCTTCTCCTCGCCGTGTCCCTGGGGCTGGCCGAGCAGCGCTGTCGGAGCTGCAGAGGGATGAGGATGCCGAGCCTGCCCTGGAGCCGGTGTCGGTGATTACTAACTGCTAATGGCGAGAAAAAACCATTGTGGTACACAATCGGCTTTCCTTTCACACCACTAATTGTGTGATGAACTCACTTCGGCAGTAAATCGTCACATCTGCTGGGGAGAGAGATTACACTTAGGGAAATGAAATGAAATAAATACATCTGCCGTTCCTTTATCCCTAGATGATTGAGGAATTCAAAATAAAAAATATAAGAAGAAAAAAAAAAGACCAAAAAAAGAAAACTTGGCAGATAGAACGTATTATTTGTTAGACAAGACCTCCTCAATTTGTTGTTCCTGCTCTGGTTGCCCTTCTGGGAGAAGCAACACCAAAGGCCGTGGCTGAGGTACATTTTTGGTGTCAGTGCAAGCTGGAGATTCCTCTGCCCATGTGCTTCCATTTTCTCCTACTTCAGTCGCTTGATCCCCCCTTGCCAGTTCCCTCAGCCGTGACCAGGCAGCTGTCTGGATCAGGAAATAAATATTCTGGCAGAGCTGTTGGTGTCAGGGGTGGCCTCAGCTGCTGCTCACTTCGTGCTGGCCACGGTGCTGGGGGTGGACTCGTTGTCACCAGGGTCATGGAGCTGATCCTCATCAAATGTTACTTGGGCAACAAAATCAACACACAAAGAGTCTCAGTGTTGGGAATGAAAAGATGGGTAGCAGGGAAGAGAGAAAGTAATTTTTTCCCAGGGAGAGAGGTGCCTTTGGGACGCTGAGGGACATTAGGGACTGGGGGAAAATGTGTCCCCAAGGCAGTGTCACTGTGGACCCTGTGACTTTTAGTTCCTATTTCTAGCCTCTAGTTAGTCATTATGAAACAACTGCTGGCTTTTTCATCCTCTCTATCCTGAAATGTTGTAGAATTTAACCCCTCTAGTCCTTTTGTCAGTGAAACAATATTTGGAAAGCAGAGCAATTCTCATTGAGTGCATTGCAATTTGATTTCTATTGGTTTTCAGTCTTAAGTCTATCACTATTCTTCAGCTCTTTTAAGTACTAGTTTTGTTACTATCTATTTCTACATTCTAGTTTTGAATATCTGTGTCCTAGAAGGCATTCTGTAGATTTTTTTGGGCTCCAGAATATGTTCTCTGTTTTTCTTCACTTCTAGAAGCTGTTCTGTGCTTATTCATTATTTACATTGCAAGATGGATGACATTTTAACGGACCAAAATCTGTTAGAAGGCAGCAGAAAAATTGTGTTCCACGAGCATTTCAATGCATTAGGATAAAAGGGAAGGCAAGAAGGAGAAAATTTTGCAGAGAGATTTTTAATTATTACTTAATTTTTCTATGGTAATCTGTATACAGGAAGTGGATATTTATATCTTTATTTAGCTATGGAAAGAAGGTAATGCTACAATAGCACTTGTTTAATTTTCAGAGATTCAGTTATATGGTAGAGATGTATCATGCCATAAAGACAAGAGAAAATGCATATAAATAAAAAATCTACATTTTTAAATAAATATGGAAGGGAAGGCTGGTTCTGATCTGTATTGCCATGTTCAAAACAAGCCTTATAATCCTCAATCCACCAGAATTTTAGTTAGTGGAAATGGAAATTTTGGCCAAGAGATGGGGAACAATATTATCAAAACATTGTCCCTAACAGTCCTGAGAGTATTTCTAAACCTACCAGTGCAGCAACAGTATTTTCAGGTGTGCCTACAATTAAATGGATGTCTCTGTTCCTCAGAGGAATTTGCTTTTTCCTGATGCTTAGCACGAGGCTCTGTATAATATGTGCAGGCAGACTGTCAAAAAGTCACAGCGATCTTTAGGGCGCCTTAGCAATAATCTCAAATTGCTTGAGAGGGATGACAAATCTTTTATTTAAATGTCCTCTAGCAAGAGTCCTACTTTTAAGCATATGTCTATGTCATGTCAGTCCCTCCTCTCAATACTTCCCAGCTGCCTTTTTCTGTGTCAGGTCTGTAAGGCTGGGCTTGCGTTGCCCAAAGTCATATTTACACAATGCTCCTGTCAGTTTGATTGAGACAAATGCAGGAAGTGACAGATGGGTTAATGGTCCTACCACGGTGTCATCACATCACTCCAGGAAATGGCATCAACATGCAATGATGGTGTGATGTGCTATTACACTTCATTTGTCTTTAGAACAATTCTGGAGTCAGCAGCACATCACTGAGTGTCCCTTGCTTCATAAAACAGCACAGCCTGCTCCTCTGAGCTGCTGGTGTTGTGCCACGCCTTAGCTCCTGCAATTGATTCATTCTCGAGCCTTAACGCTGTCTCTTGTGGTGGACAAAGTCACACCTTTCATTTCAGTGCAGAAGAAAATAAAACAGAAACCATAACAACAACAGAAATCCATCCCGAGTGCCAAATCAGTTTTGTGCTAGAACCAGAAGCAGCATTGTGATTACCACTGCAGGTGCATAGTGGAATTAATATTTTTGCAATTTTGTGTGCTCCCAGTATTGAGGGGTGCAGTGACCATTTAAAGTAAGTCCTATGAGGAACAGCTGAGGGAGCTGGGGGTATTTAGAGAGAAAGAGGCTCAGGGGAGACCTTATCACTCTCTACAACTCCCTGAAAGGAGGTTGTAGCCAGGTGGGTTTCTCTGGTTTTTCTGCCAGGCAACCACATCAGGTTTTTCTGCCAGGCCTTAAGTTGTGCCAAGGAGATTCAGGCTGGACATCAGGAAGAATTTCTCCCTGGAAGGGGTTTTCAAACCTTGGAACAGGCTGCTCAGGTTGGTGCTGGAGACACCATCCTTGGAGGCATTCAAGAAAAAAGTGGATGTGGCACTCCGTGGTCTGGTCTTGGTGGACAAGGTGGTATTGGGTCACAGGTTGGACTTGATGACCTTGGAGGGCTTTTCCAAGCCAAATGATTGTGTGATGCTGCCCTCCCCTCTCTGCTGTTTGCAGAGAGCTCCCCTTCCCCTGCCAGGCTCTGCACTTCTCTGCCTCACATCCACGCTGGAAATGCATTGGGAAAGTTTAGAGTCCTTGTGCTGTCTCGCAGGACGAGAGTTTCTGTTCATCACTGGCTCCCAGCTTGTGCCCTCAACTTGTCCCAGTCCCCTCAATGCTGACAGACAAAGTTTTGTAGCTTGGTTTTTCATCTGCCTGTGTTTGCACCACTTCCCTCTCATCGAAGCACTCACAATAGGATGCTTTGGTGTTACATAACTCTGTGAATGGCGAGGTATTTCTGTGAAAATGCCTTGTGAAATGAATTGCATTGCATTGTATAGGGCACATAACAGGACATTCTCTGGAGGAAACAGTTATTTGCTCAATAATGTCTATTGCATTCAGCTCCTCAGTTTATGGCACATTCTTGTAAGGGCACACGAGTATGTTTCTTGGTAAAATAATTGTATTTTAACTTAGAATATCCTCTTCCACTAAACAAAAAACCTACATAAACCGTGTAAAAGCAGTCTCATCATGGTCATAAGAGAAGCCGACTTTTTCCACTGAACTTATTTTGAGAAAATACATTTTCTGCTTATTTTCAAGATTGTTATTTTAAGATATGAATGTTCACATAAATTAGATTTCTCCCCATCTGAATCACAGATACAACACAGTATAGGGAGACCATAAATTGCATGAGTTACTTTTGGGGAAGAGTGCTGTGACACTCCATTCTTTAAAAGTTTTCTTGAATTTTCTGCTTCAGGTCTTCTGTGGATTGACTTGCAAACAAACATCTGATTTTGTTTTATGTGACCAGATGTAGCCTTATTTTTTTCTTCAAACAACAGGTGTCAGCAAAATTACGAGATTTAAATGGCACCCAGTAATAGCTTTGTGGTGTCTTTATAAGTTTGGTTATCTGGTCTCATTAAAAAAAAAAAAATCCTTGGAATATTAGAAAGTGTTCAATAAAAGGCTTCTTAGTTGTGGCCTCGTTGTTAATAGCCTTGAACTTTTCCTTAGCATTGGCTTTGATCACTGACTGTGTACAATCACCTCCTATTTATCAGGGGGCTCATCTCTGTCTAATGTGACCTTACTGATGGGCCAGGTCAGCCAATAAATAAAAGTAAATTGGAACTGGACTGTTGTGGCCTTCTGTCAAAAGGCACAGTTGTGTTTGGACTTTTAAGGATAAGGTGCACTACGTGTAATCAAAAGAGGCTGACAGCAGCAGAAGAATGGTTACTGCCCAGGTGCACCTGAGGATTTCCCAGGCTTAACACCCATTTGAACAGGATTCCTGGGATTTTACCAAAGAGAGATGAGAACAGCTGTGCTGGAGGCTCTTACAAAAGAACCTGTACAACTTTGTTCTCCCTTAGCAATGTGTAAAGCACAAATGTCACGCTTGTTTTCTCAGCCTCAGTAACAGAAGTGTACAAACATATCACAAGAAAATGTCTGGGAGTGTCTTTACACATTTTTTTTTCATAGATTGTAAAGCCTCTAATAAGCAACACCTATTTCCAAGGTACAAATAGTCCTTAGAGTAACTTTGAAGCATCTTCTGTGTAGAATTGAGTAAGGGTTGGATTTTTTCCTTTCTCCCTTCTTTTAATTCAGTTTTATTATCCAAAATGTTATCCTAATTAGATCTGGTTGTGAGTAATCTTACACACTCTTGTTCCTGCTTCTGTAGGATGGATTCAGGTAAGCTTTATTCAGCTTGTGACTTCTCCTCTGTCAGAAGTGGAAAGAAGGTAAAATCAAATATAAAAACATTTCCCTCTCAGTAAAGTAATGGCAATCTAACAGGAGCCATGGAGCTTTCCTTTGGCAGGGTCAGCGAGACCTCTCAAGAGTCTGACAGATGATCTCCGATTAACTGAGACAAAAAAAAATAAAAATCAATATTTATGTTAAGTAAATGGTGGTTGGCAAGCAGATGGGAAAATATCCAAAGTTTAAAGTAATTGACCCATATAACACACAAATGGAAAAAAAAAANTCAGCTTGTGACTTCTCCTCTGTCAGAAGTGGAAAGAAGGTAAAATCAAATATAAAAACATTTCCCTCTCAGTAAAGTAATGGCAATCTAACAGGAGCCATGGAGCTTTCCTTTGGCAGGGTCAGCGAGACCTCTCAAGAGTCTGACAGATGATCTCCGATTAACTGAGACAAAAAAAAATAAAAATCAATATTTATGTTAAGTAAATGGTGGTTGGCAAGCAGATGGGAAAATATCCAAAGTTTAAAGTAATTGACCCATATAACACACAAATGGAAAAAAAAAAAACTTTTTCAAGATCTCAAAATATGAGCATGGGGTTGCTCGCTACAGGCCGTACTCAGGTACTCTTTCTGCTCATCTATCTCACATTTCCTGATGAACCACCTTTCTGCTGTTTTGAATTTGTCAAATTCAAACCATGTGGGAGCCCCTACTCAGCACAGAGCTGAGCTGAGCCTCACATTAATGCAGTGCCTGTCACATAACAATACCTCCTTGAAATACTTTTTTACATGAGATCCGCTCAAGTAGACTCGACAAAGAAATGTACATTTTCAATGCTCCTCTCTCCTTAGGAATTTTCACATAGACTAACCTAGTTCAAATATATATATATATATATAATTTTTGTGTACATTACATGCACTTTTTTGATCTGTATATTCTTATCCAGGACTGCCCTTCAGTTAAGACCCTCGATTTATAAAGATTGGTTCTGTTAAAATGTTAGTTGTATGTTTTATCGTTATGAAGACTATTGTTACTTGTTAAATGTAAGAAGAGATAAAGTAGGTCTTTATACATTTGTCATAAACATCCCTAGCACAGGGGTCAGGAGAGCCAAGGAAGAATGATGTAAGGGTAAAAAGAGCAAAATTTTTACTGCAGGTGTTTCAGTTCATGTGTATGAGAGTAAATGCTGGAGAAAGCTAAAGAATAGCATTGCTGGAAGACTCAGTTCCCTTCTGATTATTATGGACACATGCCCTGAACAGAAGTATAACAAATTATTTAAAATCAAACAATTCAAAGCCAGAGATGGAAAATGGTTTGTTGCTGAAGCTTCACTGGCTGTGACCTTCGGCTAAGAGCACTCAAAGTGTGCACACCACCAGCTCTAAAAATAAATGATGGACAGAAAATTGGCAAGATGCTCCCTGAGGTCTAAATGGTGTAATGTCATGTAGTTTGTAACTGCATGGACATTTGTCACTGCAATCCTGCATGAAGGACACACACTGTGCAAAGCCTTGTTAATGTGTGACAGTGCTTTTCAGTTCTGCTGGTGAGAGCCCAGTCTGATGTTTTCCCTTGTCTTCCCTGAATTCCTTGTGGGAAGCTCTCTGATACTTTATGAACTGCACAGTAGTGTCTGATGTGAAATACTCCAGTACCTGATTATAGCATATGCCTGTATTTGACAGCCTCATTGACAAATTTGTTAAAACTCTTTTCTCTCTGTGTCCCCTCCAGGGTATGATGAGCTGCTTGTGCCAGGGGAGGTCACCCAGGAAGGCCTGTGTGCTCGAGATGTTTGCCATCTCATTCATCCCTCTCAAGATTTTTAAGATGAATTATTTATCAAAGAAGCTTCTGTCAGAAGTTCGGACAGCACATGTCTTCTTTAATTATTCCTGACTTTTTTCCTCCAGTGGAGCACATGGTGAGCTTCTTGAAGAGAGAGAGTAAAGAGGCTTTGTCTTCAGGATACCACAGAAGAGACTGAAGAAAAATGTCTGTTTGCTTGTGTGCCAGCAGTGGGTAAAGACTACACAGTGCTGATATCTGTGCCACAGAGCCCTGCTCAGAAATTCAGCTCCCTACACATGGGAGACTCCAACGAGCACCAGCAGGAGCTGAGATGTGCTGGACTGACAGTTCTGGGTGCTGAAGGTCTTTTTGTCATGTGATCTGCATTTTAACAGACTAGACAAGACACCATCCAGTATCATCCAGTCTTGGCAATGAGGGGGAAGATGTGTGGAGAAGAATTACACCAGCATTGAGATCAGGCACAAGTGAGAGGGCAGAGTTCTGGTGGGAGGGCTTCACATGCAGCCCTCTGTGGACTGAACTTGTCTGCTTGGAAATCAGCCTGAGTGTTTCCTGGTTTTTTAATTTTCCAAATAAGAATTCTGTGATGCTTCAGGTGCCTCACTGCAGGGGGGGTCAGTCAGCCTGCATTTACAGAGCATGCAGAAAGACCAGGACACAATAGCTTCTTTTTAAATCAAATTTATATTACTTAGGACCTGCTATGAACATTTGCATAAGAAATATCTTGTTTGCAGAGACATTTCTGTTAGGACCTTAACATATGGAAAAACTCAAACAAACATGCATCTGGAGAAGTCCTGGCATCCAAAGGCTCCCACAAACCTCCTAAAACACCTTTGTGAGAGACCAACACCATGGAACATGCTCTTCTAACAGGTAAGGATTGCAATCTCTGCACAGGCTAGGGGATTTCATAAATTCTTATTCCCCAAAGCACCTGCTAATGCCTGTCCCTGAGCAAGGCTGGTGATGTGGGCAAGTTGGATTCTTGCTCTGGTCCAGCAGGAGCTGCTATGACTCATTACACAGAGCACACCAATGAGAAGGTTTTCCCATCAGCTCACGAGCAAATGTTCATTTCAGCCAATGTTTTGTGAGAGACAATTGGTAAAATACCAACAGTTTTAATTTACCAGAGTAAACCATGCATTTTTCACTTAGGTCAAAAATGTGGCTTTAGGTTTCCATTTTATACCTGTTCAGGAAATTGGAGCTATATAAATGCTTGATGTAAAAAGAAAAGCAGGCTAAGAGATAAAAATGGAAGGGTGGAGCCATAAAGAAAGGAATGAGAGAAAGGGTAAGGAAAGGAAAACAGCTAAATTGAGAGAGAATCATTTCCCTCTTCACCCTGAAATGAGCAATGAGTGTTTTGCCTACAAAGTTCCCTTCTGGAGCCGAGTTACTCAGCCTGTTCCAGGAGCTTTGTGCCATGGTCAAGGCTCTAAATTAGCCTCAGGTGTGCTGGCTGGGTGCTGGGAGCTGGCAGCTCCCACTGAGTAGCAGGCAGGCTTGGGTTCTTGCCCAAACAAAGAAAGAAACACATTGAGCAAGAGCAATCAGGAGCTCCTTCTTTGCCACCCGACAACAGGTAAGAAAACTTGTGCTTTATAAAATGATGTGGTTTTAACAAGTTCAACTGCTGTTTCCAGTTTAGGGGGGAGTTTGTGCCTCCCTGCCTGAAGTTAGCTGAAGTCCTGCTCTGCTCACTCTCGTTTTTTGGAGTGTTACACAATAAATCAAAGGGAAAAGGAGCAAGGGGGTATCTGTGTGCTGCCTACGTGGTGGGCTTTTGGAGAAGATGGTACTTGTGGTGTAAAGGGTGAGCCCTGGAGGCACAGCAATGACTCTAGGGGGCTGCTCCAGCCTGCTCTTCAGGGTTCCTTGTGCTGTGCTCTCCTGAGCATGGTGTGTGCTCTGGTCTGGGGTCTCCTCATTTGTCTGGGGGCTGTTGGTCAGAGGGGCTCCTTCAGCTACAGGTGAGGATGTCTCATTTTCTGGCTGCTATGAAAATAAGTGTCTTTCCATACTCTTAGTTTATCATGTTCACAGGCTGTTGGCTCATTTTGCTTCCTCAAGTGATCATAAAAAGAAAAAAAATAATCAGTTTGGGGAACAAAATTTTGGTCCCAACAAATCCCTGGTGAATCCACTCTACCATTACCGTATGTGAGGTAAACTTAATCTTTAGCAGCTGAGTAGGCTAGAAACCAGTTTTACTTACACCTGGGGAAAGAGGTATTGACCAAGAGACTGTCACAACCACTGAAGCCTCAGTGATGGGCTGTGGCTCCTTTTCCTCCACTTGGCTTGGCACCAAGTCTGCAGCACCCCAGTGGGGCTTTTTGTGTTTTCTTTGGCAAAACTTGCACTTTCATTTCTGACCATGATACTGTAAAGCTTAGGATTTTTTTTTTTTTCATTTTAGAGGTTGACTCTGTATTTCTCCTCTTTTAAGGATAGAAGTAGATATTTTTCTTTGAATTCTTCCTCCTGTTGTTTCTCTGCTTGCAACTAAGACCCTTTTAATCTGTAGCTCTTCTTCCACAGAAGTTATCCTTATGTCAAACTATACACATGTTTTTCTCTCAACCTTCTTCAGTATTTTTCTTTGTCACCTCTGTGATAGCCTTATTTACTGCCTCCTGTTTCAGGGCACTGTCATTATTTCTTTTCTTGGATAAGTTAGAGAAAATTTGGAAACTATCAATACAGAATTGTTTGAATGTGGTTTCAAAAGTCTCCCTCTTGATCTGCATGATGGAAAAAAGAAACCTTTAGTTCTTTAAAAACTTTTTTTTCCCAAAGTACTGATGGAAAAACTGTGGGGTCCTCTGCTTCTACTGAAACTAGGTGCAATGTGAGGTGGAGGAAGAATCAACTTGAGTTACCCATTTTAATAGTAAATATCTGACCTTTCTTTTTCCCAAGGGTTTTGTGCCATTTCTGCACATCTCTGTTCTGCTTTTTTTTATGATCTTGTGGTGTTTCATGTGCTGCTTTAATTTTTTCATATTTTATTTCCACGCATAGAATGTCTAAATTTGTTATAAGTTGCACTGGGAAAGAACTCTCTTATCTATCTCAATAGAGCTCTGCAACAAACCTTTCCTGCCAAACCATATTTACAGTACATGCTGTATTTTTAAACAGCAAAATACTTATTTTGAGTAGAAAAAACAAACTAATTTTCTTAATTAAGTTTTTTTATGGAGAGTTTAATGCATGTTCATTATAGAAATTGCAGCTCTCCTCTGAAAAATTGACTGTAAAAAAAAGTTCTTTGTGGGGTTCCATACTTACTGCGCCTTAGTGATTTTCATATAAAATACGTGCAGGTTGGGACTGAAAAGATGCTTTTGTTTTTCTACCTGGCAGCCTTGTGCATTCAAGTGAGGCTCTGGCTCAAGCTGGGCTTTTTGCCTTCCCATGCATCAGCACCAGCAGGACAAATTATAGCTTCTGTTTACACCTGCCTTTTCAGTGTGCTTGTACAGGTGTGACGAAATACAGCCTAGCAAACAGTTCCCCTCGTTGTGCAAGGGGACTCAAATCTGGCTTGCCTGCTGTCGTGCTGGCTCTGTAAAACTAACAGGACTTGGGAAGGGGGGAAGTGATTTTTCTTTTTGGCATGGCTACAGGTAGGTTTGCACTTGAGGAACACGTCTGCTAGACAGACAAACAAATAGTTGACATCTTCACACAGTCATGTCCTGAAATGCAACTGTGTTGCTAGCCAGGAAAATAAATCCTTTTGAATTAGGCAGCTGATTGTGTTCTTAGCAGCTTCTATAGGTGCCTGCTTCTGGGAGGCCAGAGCATGGAGTTTTTCCCTAATTCCCCAACAACAGAAAGTTTTTTCAACTGTTTAATTTAAAGCTTCTTTATGGCCCAGTGTTGTTGGACTGTTTGGTGTGTATTGTGTGGAAAGGCATATTCAGCACCCAGGATCCTGCAGTGCTGCAGGGGAAAGAAATCCCTTACCTAAAACTCCTGGTGGGTTCCAGTGTGAGATGTGGGTCTCTGAGGCACCTGGGGCACAAGATTTGCTCCCTGGAGGACAATTCGTCCTCTAGTGCCTGTGAAGGTTTTGGTGAGCTGCCTTTGGAGATTAAAGTTGATCCAAAGTGGAGATGGGTCACAATCAGTTTGTCCCAGGGTATAAATTCACACCTGTGTTTACTTAAGTTCTGGCAGACCAAGTAAAGGTTTGGATTCTGAGCTAGCACCAGGACAGCTCTGCTCTGCACCACCGAGCTCTTCAGTCATGTCACCCTGAAGCTGCTGCTTGCAGACATCTCTTCCTAAACCAGTGTAGTCAGAGCCTGGACCAGGCTCTGTAATGCTCAAATGCTGGGGGAATTTTTTTGGTGCCATCTTGAAATCTGCTATCTGCAAAGTCAAATGGACAGAGGAGAAATCCACTTGTCACTGTTCATCTATTAAGAAATCTTGATGGTTGTAAAAGCAGTTATGTCTTCCTCCCCCATCCACTCCCTTGGAAATATCCAGCAGGATGAGGGACAAAGGGATTCCTTGAGTTCCTTCTTGATAAAACCTGCAAGATTTTTTTCTGATTACAGTGTAGATACACATAACTGGAAGATATGATCATTTTGCTGACTGGTTCCATGTGGTTGATGTACTTAAGCTTATTGTGAAATCCTAATGTGTGGCCATAACTATTTTATTTTATCACTGTGATTTTTTTCTTTTCCTCCCACATGTTTTTTCTTCATTTTCTTCTTATAATATTGACATGATCATCCTACCTGAGGTTGCAACTTTATTAAACACCCTTATAATCCATCTTGTCACAACATCACTGTATTGCTACTTTCAATGAAAAGGCTTTGCATATTGTTTTAATCAAAGAGGTTGTATTTTATTCTTTTGAACTGTAAAATTGTAAGTAGAAAGACTAGCATAAAAACCCTGACAATTAATTAGTTGCAAATGGGCTTCTTGGCACATAAGGAAAAGCTTTCATTTTGCTGGTAATATAAGGAAAATATGATTAGAATTCATCGGGGGAAAAAAATCCAAACAAACTCATATTGTTCATTTGAACTGTATTGGGGATGAATAGCAGTTCCACACTTCTGTGGAAGATGCTTACCTGGAATTTAAAATATGTACTGCTTAACACGTGGTTGCTAATTATTTTCTGTAGTGTTTTTTGAAGCGAATTGTTGTGTAGCCCAGGGTGAATGGGTTTGCTCCCCAGTTTTGTACCCAAACACTCCTAGGGGGAGTGCTAAAGTATCTCTGTATATCCAGCTCCTCTAGCTCTCCTAGTTGCCAGAAATAATGGCAAAAAACAGAAAATGAGAGACAGAAGCCAGAGGGAGAGTTCTCCACGTGGGGACCACCCCTGCATCCCACAGCCTGTGAGCAGAGGGCCCCGTGCCAGGGCTGCTTGTTTGGAGCAATGACACCCATCCTTCAGGCAGGGGTCAAATGTAGAAATCCCTGGGCTTCACACCATTTCATGGGCAGCACATTCCTCAGAGCCCAGTAGATTTATTATCCTCGTGGCCCTTTCTTTCCTCTAAACAGAGGGAAGGGAAAGAGAAGCTCTTTGCCTTTGTCCTCACCCTCCACGTTTTTCAAGAGCCATGAGCCCTGTTTCTGTAGATGTGTTTGTAAGGGCAAGACCTCTACCATGACTTAATGCTGGCAATGAGACAATATTATCAGAAGCCTTTTTGGGGGCTGTTAACTGAGACAGTGTGTTCTGCCTTCCAGGGAGCAGATTAATTCCCAGGCAGTGGTCTTGTTTCCTTCTTTCATGGTGTGGAAGTACTGTTGTGGTGGGTTAATTATCTGTATGTAGCAAGGAACAAAGGTCAGGGTTATGTGCTGATATTCTGAATGAAAGAGAATTTTCTAATTGCTGGAAAAAGTCAGGAGTTTAAAAAAACAAGCTGGACTTCAGGCTCATGAAGACCATAATCACTCCTCTTCTGCTTTCTGAGGTGCTGCTTGTGTAAAGGTCGTTAAAAGAAACAAAGCTTGTGTTAATAAACACAGCCTCCTTGGTGCCAGGAGACATGAAAATACCATGAAGAACATTGTCTCTCCATTCCTGCTGTTCTAGCTGTAGTTTGTTGTGGCTATGAGCAAGCAGATCTCAGGAAATTAATGAGCTGCTGCCTTGTTAAGCATGGTAGAATTTAATGGAAATGTGTTCTTAATTTCTGGGACCCTGTTTTTCACTTCCTCTCTTATACTTGCTAAGGAAGTATTTGTTAACTTGCTAGTCATGCAACACAGAGAGAGAGGGAGATGTCTGATGAGGAATGCAGGTCTCATGTCTCCATGTTTATAATGGGAATTATTTTCCATGCTGGTATCCTGTTCCAATGTGTTTGCTGCTTAGAAACAAAAATGCAACATTTTATTTTGGCTGGCTTTGCTGTGCACAAGCCTGCGTGTCAGAGTACATGGATTGGGGTCTTCAGAGAATTGGCCTGTTCATTACCAATTAAAACCAGAAATTACAGAGCTTTTGCTCTGGTTTAAGGTGGCATCTCTGAGAAGTGACTTGGCAAAGGCTGTCTTAAACAGCTCAATCTTTTGATGAAAACCTGAAGACTAAAAGCACTATGTTAATTAGTGGAGCAGCAAATCAATAAACGTATCACTGTTGCTTCATCCACTGTCCAAATAAATGAGTTCAGTATTTTACATCTGCATTTCCCTTCTTTACCCCTCACTCTGCTAAGATAAAGAATTAAAGATCTTCTCTGCACTTGCAGCTGTATGAAGGACAAATTAGAAACTGTTACTTTCTGTGAATACAACAGACTGATGATGTATTAGAGAATTTTTTTCTGAAAATGACTTTCATTGGAACAGCCAGATAAAGTAATTTATTTTAGATCCATCTTTGCAAATAGGTCCTGTTGAAAAGGCTGACTGCTAAGACTGTTTGGCTCTCTGAATGAATCTTGCTTTTGAAAAGTATTTAAAGATTTAAGGTTAGCCCTAGACATCAATTTCCAAAAGCTTTTGGACTTCAAACAATGAGCTTAACTAGCTTCTAGAACAACATGAAAGGTAGCAAAATGTCTAGAACATCTACTGAGAAAGCCTCTAATATCTCTAAGTGCCCAGTTTATCTCTGGATTTAATGTTAAAACTGATGGAATTTTTAAATGGGGGAAGAAGTTCTTCTACAATATAATCATAAGCTGCTCCAAAACACTGTTCTGAACCGACTGGGACAGATCTAGTTTCTTACATACCTATTTTGCAGTAAGATATGCTGCTTGAGGGGATGATTTACTGTTTCTGTCAAAAGGAGCTGCAGTTCCTGGTGCAAAATTGTTAGAGGATGAGTCTAAGGGGATTAGCAGATTTTAAGTTTAAGCTTTTTAGTGTGTCATTTGGTTAATTTATGGTACCTCTTCTACTGGCTGTGGAAATGGTCTGCTTTCTAATATGGTGCCACAAATAGTTTTATAGAGAATTTTAATTGTCTTGCAGTTAGCATTTTTAACTCTCTTCTAACCCCCTTCTATGCTCATTCCTTTCCAGGAATGAGGACTCCTGTTTGACTCCAATTTATCCACTTTATCCTTACTCCTCCTGCCTTGTAACACACACATGTTTTAGATGTGGGGATGGGAATAAGCAGGTTTGTCACACTGATCTTTAAATGTTTCCAGTTCCATAATGATAAGGAGGCATAGAGGACTTGCCCACATAGATGTGGCCCCATCAAAACACTCATGATGCTTCCATGCCATTTTAATTTGCATTAAAAGAGAAAGAAACAAGTTTTTCATCATATGTCACCACAACTCTTCAGTTGAATTTGTTCTGCTGTGGTGACTGTTTAATCTAAGATGTGATTTAAGTGTTTCTTCAGCTTCTGGGAACACCTTTTGAGTTAGTTATTTCACAACCTAGCATGAAACTGGAGATATCAGAATGTGATCTGCCTTCCTTTCCCTGCAGTTTCTCCAAATAACCTCTTTGGGTGCTCAGTGCTTCCCATGGGGCATTCTGGGTTTTTCTTTTTTTTTTTCCCAATAGTTTTTTTTGATGGTGTCTGTTCTGTTGTCAGCTCTGTATTGGTCACTGCACAGAAAACCAAGCCCTTCTGGAAAGGGCTGTTGCCCTTTTACAATCCTCTTGTCCCTCCCAGTCCTCTGGGTTATTGTTCATTGCTGGAGAGGTGGTATTTTGAGGTGTTAATCAATATTTTACATGCTTGTCCAATGTTTCTCAAGCCCACCCAACCTAGTCCCCTTCTGAGATTATAAATGATGGTGTTTTGAATCTCAGTTTTCCTTGGGAAGTTAGAGTTACAAGACCAAGCTGGCATCAAATTATCTGTGTCTCCCTATCACAGAAGGTTATTGGTGAAATTAATTTCCTTCTCATAGTCTCCAATTAAAATACAGTTTATCATGATGTACTTTATTGTGACTCACATGAAAAAAGACTTTAATGGATTATTTTTCAGCAGGTGGAAATGCTATTTATAAGGCTTTGGGTGATTTCATGTGGCACTGCTTATACATATGGGAGGAGAAAGAAAATTCTTGATCAGTTGATGGATTATTTCTAAATTGGCTTTGTCCTTAATGTTACAGTTGCTAATAATGATTTATAATGCTTGACCATTTTCCCCTCCTTTAGGAAGAGATTTTTAAAACTGCAGTATTTGAATGTTCTATTCCAAAAAATATTGAGTTTGGGATAATTTTTTTTGGCACTTTTATTGTCTCATTCTGTTCTACAGATAGACACAGTGTCATGCTATGAAGGACAACCTTGAAAGCTGCAGTGTCACTGCTGACCATGAATGTATTTGTACAACCTGAGGAAAGCTGGGTGTAATTATGAGCTATCAAGGAATATTACTCTGGTACTAATAACTATTTCAGAAGTAATAAAGTTTCAAAGGATAATAGGGGCTGTTTTCTATTGGGATTTTTAATCTGCTAAAGCAACAATCAAGTGTGCCCTTCATAAGCACCTGAATGCATGTTTGAATCCATTCTTTCAAAAAACATCCTTATTTTTGAGGATATTCTCAAGTGTTACAGGTGTCAAATACCTAAGTTTTAATATGAGGAGAATCACTGAAGTTTTGAAGTATTTTGATGCTAGTTTGACAGATGTGCTTGATAATCCCAAATCAATTTAGGTCAGATTAGAATAATTTGATGGGTTTAGCTGTTGATGGCGGGGGTGGGACCATTTTGCTTCAGTTGTTCTGCCCAGCTATTCTAATTAATCTCCACTTAATTTAAAGGAATTACTTACTGTATCTGATAATGAGTTAATTTGTAATTCAATTAGCCAGGGCCATTTGCAAGCCTTTAATGTGAGCAAAAACACCTGCTGAACTGCTCAGCCTGAGTGATACCTGCAAGGGGGAGAGATGGATCTCCCTCCCTGGGCAAGGCCAGGTCACATCACTGCCCACAACGATGGACTGGCACCACCTGCCCCAAATACACCAAATTTTGTGCTCCTTGTAAGCAGCTGTCAGCTGGTGTGGCCAGGAAGGGCTGTTTTCCTGCAGCGTTCTGTGTTTGGGCCCTGGTGTAAATCGACAGGACCGTGAGGCTTAGGACACCCCATTCCTTATGGGTTATTTTGACCCAGCTGTTGCCAGGGAAGGGCTCTCACTCTCCTGCAATACTAAAATATCATATTGCTTCTCCACAGCCCCATTTCCCACAGCCCAAGTGCTATGGAGATTTCTGGTAGTCATTTAGCAAAGTTGTTACTTCAGCGTTTAAATTTTTTTTGCCTCCAGCGCCACTGAAATTGGAAGGATGCACCACAGAGTTTGGATTGTTCACAATGCTCTGAAGGCTTGGGGGTTTGGAAAAAAATTAAATAGGTGAATTTATTGGCTGAATAGATATTTTGAGCTGTGATCTTGGCTAGACTGCATTGGTAATATTTTTTGTTTTAAACAGAAAGGAGAGGTTTGGGTTTGAGAAGTTTATAATGAGGATACTGATAAACAGCTCCATTTTAAAACAACAAAACCCCCCAAAAAACAACCCACACCCAAACAACCCAACCAACTAAAAACCCCACCAAATAGCCTGCAGATCAGCCACTTTCTAATACTGTTTTACATCTGATTGCTCTGATTAATTGAACAATGAAAACATGTTCCTTAACTTTGGGAAGCTATAATGCAGTGAGGAAGGTGGCTACAAAGGCATCTGCTCAAAATGCTTACACCAAGTACCTGGCCCTTGTTAAATAGAAATTTTTGGGGTGGGTATGATAATATGATCTAAAAATGCAGATAATGACCTACCCAGAGTAAAAAAAGCAGGTCTGCAGAAAAGTGGCACAACAGGAAGGGTGACAGAGGGTGGCATAACACTTAGTTTACTGGGAAAGGAAAGGACAGAGGAGGAAAAAGAGATCAAGTGTCTGTATTTCCTACTAGACTGTGACTCAGGGTGGGATTTAAGCCAAATGACCAGATTTAATGCTTCTAATCACTTTTTTATTCCGCGGTTCTTTTTTTCCCCTCCATGACTAGCACCATTTAAGAAAAGACTTAACAGGCCAATGTTCATCTTAATTATGCTCTTTCAGGTTTGTGCACACTCACAATGCCAAGTATTCAAGGCAATCCAAATTTTTCCTGCCTTTGGCAGAGGGAATTAGATGCCTGCTCCTAACACTTATATCCTATGTGCTGTATGTCACAGGCCCATTGAAGTAAGAGTGGAAATGTTAAAATGAGGTTATAGCTTCTGAATATTTTAGATGTTTAGAATCACAAATAGAGGAAGGTGAAGCAGAGTTCGGCTGCCAGTTGAAGACTACTAATATGTGGATGCCTTAAATTTGAGAGTTGCTGGTTTCTGGCACGGTGGATTCAGAGCTGTGGTGAGTCCTGAACACGCACACCTGTGTTATCTGCATTCACAACTACACCAGGTGCCTCTTACAAAATTATTTTTGAATGAGCATCAATGCAAAGTGACAGCCATTGTTTTATGTGTTTGGGTTTAGAGGGACCTGGAGGTTTTTGTTGTAATGTGGTTCCCAGGAATTGAAGCTGCTGTTAGGAGAATCACTGGCTCCTGTTATTTCTTTGTCTACAAGATTAGAACACCCTTCCTCTGTGTTGTGCTTTGAGAGCTCTTTATTTGTGGCATTTATGAGCAACAAACATAAAAATCCTAAACTTTTACCAGTAAAATTTGCATGAATTAATGAAGTAATTGGGCAATGTAATTAAAATATCACAGTCTTTTTTTGGTTTTTGTTTGTTTGTTTTGTGGGTTTTTTTTTTTTTGTTGTTGGTGGTGGTTTTTTTGTCACTGACCTTTATGACTTACTGTTATTTCCATATTCCTGAAATAAGGGTTCCTGAACTGGAATGCAATATTTAGAAATACATTTCCCTTGGTGTGCAACTCAACATGACATAAGCCCCACTAATTTAGTGTCAGCTAAGAGCTCCTCTTGAACAACCTGACTCTGGTCCTTAAACACTCTCTAACTCATTTAATAGTTCCAGCCAGGGATTTTTTTTTTTTCCATATGGTTGTATTAAACATATCCTTGGATTATTGCCAGTTTATCAGGTCACTGTACCATCACCAGTTTACCTACTCATTTTTTCATCTTACTGCCAAAATAATCTTTGTGCCCTCAGCCCTTTCACAAGTGTTTCCAGCTATCTGTGCTTCCTTATTGAACTGCATCCAACCTGATCCCTTCAGGACTCCACTCACTCAAATCTGGTTTGCTGATGTTGCTGNTTTTTTGGGTTTTTTTTTTTTTGTTGTTGGTGGTGGTTTTTTTGTCACTGACCTTTATGACTTACTGTTATTTCCATATTCCTGAAATAAGGGTTCCTGAACTGGAATGCAATATTTAGAAATACATTTCCCTTGGTGTGCAACTCAACATGACATAAGCCCCACTAATTTAGTGTCAGCTAAGAGCTCCTCTTGAACAACCTGACTCTGGTCCTTAAACACTCTCTAACTCATTTAATAGTTCCAGCCAGGGATTTTTTTTTTTTCCATATGGTTGTATTAAACATATCCTTGGATTATTGCCAGTTTATCAGGTCACTGTACCATCACCAGTTTACCTACTCATTTTTTCATCTTACTGCCAAAATAATCTTTGTGCCCTCAGCCCTTTCACAAGTGTTTCCAGCTATCTGTGCTTCCTTATTGAACTGCATCCAACCTGATCCCTTCAGGACTCCACTCACTCAAATCTGGTTTGCTGATGTTGCTGCTCTCTGGTAGAAGCTGTACAACTGTTAGGTCTTTAAATTTAGAAAGGAGGTGTTGTGCAGTTCATAATTGTGTCCATTATAGAGATCTTTAATTATGTTGTGAACATCTGAGTTGAGATAATGCCATGGTAAAAGGCTTGCTTGTATCATTATTTTTGCCCTTATTGGTCAGGTCTTTGGCCTTCTGTGCTTGAAAAGCAGAGGGAGATTTTTTTCCTACTCAAATGCACTTGTTATCAAATACTTTGATAATCCTAAACTAACTTTGAAGTTATTTTGTCTTGTGTTCAAGTCAGACAATTACTTCCACAGGATCGTGGGATAATTCAGGTTCAAAGGGACCCCTACTCCAACCTCCTTCCAAGCAGTGTTAGATGTGAGACAAGGCTGCTCAGGGCATTAACCAGGCAGACCTTGAAAACTTTCAAGTGTGGAAACTGAACAGCCTGTCTGGGTCCCCTTTCCTCTGTCCTCATGGTGAAAAGACTTCTCTTATCCCTTTCACCTTCACACGATTTCTATAAATTTCTGCAGCGTTTGAAGTTAAGGGAATTTTTTCAGAGTCTTTATTAAGCTGGCCCAGGTTATTACTTAAAAAATGTTACTAAGTGATGGGACAACATACAGTTATTAAATCAATGCAAGTCTGAACAGGAAGGGGTCTGTACAAACCTTCTGCTTTGACACAGAAAAGAGTTTTGTTGCGAAACATTTTCCTTTCAAAACCACAGAACGGTGACGTTTTCCAGACAAACAGAATGTTTTAATGTATTGTTCTGTAACAAGATAATGTTCAATATCTTCAGAACAGGCATCTGAGTGGCTGAAGGTTGCTGCTGCTGATGGCAGTTGTCACTGTGAGGTGGGTAGATGCTCCAAGTCTAGTTATCACAAAAACCACGCTGGGTTAGACAGCATCAGTTTGTGCTTCAGTTGGCAGAAAAGCTGTGCTGTCCCTGGGGAGCCTGATCCAAGGCAGAAGGAAAGCTTTTCCAGAGCTGAGCTCTTTCTGTAGAGGAAATGACATCTGCTTGCATTGTTTTATACCTGTTTTGAGTCTCTGCTGAATACTCGTCTGCACTGGGGTCCGAGGCTGCCAAGCCAACGTACCTCACAAGCACTGCAATTTCACTGTAATCCCTCCCATGTGAGTTCAGGCACACTGAGAGAACCACTGGGAAGAAGGATGGGAATTGTGTTGTTCTAGTAGAAGCACTTTAGGAGCAGACACCAAGCGTGGGTAATGATTCCTGCACTGATCATAACACAGTGTTCTAAAGTACTGTCCCTTTGTCTCCCAGAGCAGACTTAAGGGAGTGCTTTGGTTTATTAAATGTCATTTATCCCTCAGCTCTTTTAGTTCTTCTCAATCTCCTCTTCCTTCTAGTGCTGAAGACACAAGCCCACAATGGATAATACTTGGCAGTTCATTTACTCAGTAAAAGTCCAGCAAATGTCATTAAGAGATGGGGAGCCAAATTCCAAATAGCAGATCACTGTTCGTAATGATGGACTTCAAACTATTCAAGCTTCAAATTGCAATTACTCTTTATAGCAACCTTAAAATACTGGTGTCCACATTTAAAACACCAGCCCAGCTGTAGGGTAGATGTGAGGTATTTCAGTGTGGGCCTTTGTTGAGGTATATGAAATCTTAAGGATGGCTGAAATGGATCTACATGTTTGCTAGATTGAACACTTTAAAAGCCTTAGTGTAAAGCCCAAACTCTTTGTTTTAAAACATTTTTGATTCCCAGCACCATTGCTGCACTAGGTCAGGGGAAGTGTCCATCCAGCTTGTGTCTTGTTTCAAACTGTGGGCATTTGAGGCCACTTAAGGAAAGAGCATTGAAAAGGTGTGAAGCAGAGGATGATATTTTTCCTAGTACACCTCCAATTTAAAGACTCCCTGTGGCAGTATGCATTAGCAAGTGTTCTGGAAGGTGTCAAGATGGCACACTGATGTGCCTAGGCTCATTTTGATCACTAGTTAGATAAATACAATGTTAAAATTGAACTAGTGTTTGTCATCTCTTCTACCCTAATAACTTCTTGCAAAGTTTCTCTGATAAATTGCATTCAATCTAGGAAATTCAGCTTGCTAGTCAAACTGTAAAAATCTCAAGAATGAGCTAAGTGGCACACATAACCTAAACCCAGTCTTTTGCCAATAGTACATATTAATTATTATTTAAGGATTTAAATATGGTCTTAGTTTGAATTAGCTGCAAAAAAAAATGCAGCTTGTCTTTGGAAGACTCATCCACTTGTTCTTTTTTATTGTTTCCATCACTATAGGGCAGAGTTAAGGCTGTTTGGATGGCCTCAACTGTAATTATGCCTTTGCAAGCAATTTATGAAATGTTTACATGCATATAATACATTGTATATTAACTTCATTAACCCTAATGTGCTTTGGATCAGGTCCAACGTTGATGTGTTGCTGAATTTGTAAAATGCCTTGGGATACTTCAGATAAAAGGCACTGTGATAAAGTGGGAGTTAGTAATTACCATAAGCATGAGGAAGTGGTTATATTTGACTCTAGCCATTGACCCATAACTCTTGGAAAGAAATTGAAAACTAAATGATAGATCCTGCAGAGTAGCCTCCCATCAGAAAATCTGTGCAATTTCCTAGTGTCTAACCTAACTCCCCAGTTCTGAAGGCAGAGGGTGAGACATTTTTGTCTGGTTGCAGTTAAGCAAAGTGCCAAGTGCTTCTTCCCTCAGCCTACTCTTCGTGCTCATCTGTGGGCTCGCCTGAAGTGTGTCTCAGCCTCCAGAGCATCAGCAGGGCCAGCTGCACTGCTCTGAGGACACTTCCACTCTGCAGTGTCCTCCTTCCTCTCAGCTCTCAGGGCCATCCTTTCCTCAGGTTGCCTTGGCACCGTGACCCTCATGATCAATGGCCTTCTGGTATTGATCTGCTGTTGGCCTTCACCTCCACGACCCTGCTCAGCCCAGCGCTGGCTGCAGGCTGACGTGGTCCCAGGTACCCAGCAGCACAGGAACCCACCACACTCCACATCTCCTGAAATCTGGGCAGCATCCCTTTGGCTGCCAGCACTGAAATTATGAGCAAGAGACGAGGAGAATGTGTCTGAGCATTTACAGTACAACGCGTCTCACTGGAGCCAGATTAGCAGGAAAGCAGTGGGTTTGCTATCTGTGTGATCACTACAGCTCAGGGGAGACAGCATTCCAGCCTCCAGCTTCCTCATGAGGGAAAGCAGAGGAGCAGGCACTGAGCTCTTCTCTGCAGTGACCAGAGACAGGACCCAAGGGAATTGCCTGGAGTTGTGTCAGAGGAGGTTTAGGTTGGATAATAGGACGAGGTTCTTCACCCAGAGGGTGGCTGGGCACTGGAACAGGCTCCTTTATGGGAAGTGCTCACTGCCAGAGCTCCCAGACGACATTCTTGGGCACATGGTGGATTTTTGGAGCTGTTGCATGCAGAACAAGGACTTTGATCCTAGTTGAGTCCCTTCCAACCCAGGATATTCTGTGATGTCAGCATAAGGAGGGTAAGGAAGGAAGAGAAAACTTGTCTGCCTAGTCTGTACAGTCAGCAGTTACTAAGTATATCTTGTCCTTCCCTTGGGATTTATATTTGGGGGTTTAAGTAGTCTTTTTTTTTTTTTTTT